>CM038141.1:96416323-96718859 GCA_021437245.1 Aegilops speltoides | reverse complement strand
GTGTTGGCGTCCATTCTGCTATGAATTCTACCAATGCTCGGCTCTGGATAGTTAAAGTACTCTCAAACTTGAGGCCAAAGCTTGACAATTCCGATGCCCACTCGACAATCCTGCTTGTTGTACGGATTCTGCAATATCATCTTCAGCATAAGCGGTGACAACTGTGATCTCATGTGCTTGAAAGTAATGGCGCAGCTTTCTCGAGGCCATGAGAAGGCGAAAAGCAATTTACGCACGCAGTACCTTGATCTAGCCCCTGCGAGAGGGCCGACAAAATAAACTGGGGTTGCACCATTTTCTTCTGCTTCTCTTCTTGTGGCTGCAGATCCATCCTTGTCGGGACGAGCTTGTCGAAGCCCCACCTTGTCATTTGGGCGCTTGCATGACGCTGGCTCATCATTCGCCTCCCTTTCCGCTACTAACGCAGCACTAACCACTTGATTGGTTGCCGCTAGATACAACAACAACTTCTCATGTGGTTTAGGTGCGACAAGTATTGGAGTGGAGGACAGGTATCTCTTCAAGTCCTGCAGCGCAGCCTCCGCTTCCGGAGTACATTTCATTGGACCTGCCTTTTTCAATATTTTGAAAAATGGCAGGGCGCACTCAGCAGACTTAGAGATAAACCTACTGAGAGCAGCCACATAGCCGGCAAGCCTTCGTACATCCTTGACGCGCTTCGGTGCTTCAATCTGCTCAATGGCCTTAATCTTGTCGGGGTTGGCTTCAATTCCCATTTGAGACACAAGAACCGAGAAGCTCGCGGAGGACTCCAAACACACACTTCTCGGGGTTGAGCTTGAGGTTGATCTTGCGCAGATTTGCAAGGTCTCGTCCAAATCTTGGATCGAGTTGCTCTGTCTTTGCTCTTGACCACTATGTCATCCATGTAGGCTTCTACATTTACGTACAAGCTTGTGGCTCAAAAGCTTCATGAACTACTCTTGCAAATGTTGAACCAGCATTCTTTAGTCGAAAGGCATCCGTACAAAGCAGTATGTGCCACATGGAGTGATGAATGCGGTTTCTCTTCATCCTCTTACGCCATGAAGATCGATGATATCTGAATATGCATCAAGCGAAAGCAAATCACATCCTGCCGTGGAGTCGACAATCTGGTCAATGCGGCGGCAAGAGAAATGGATCTTTGGTACAAGCTTTATTAACATCGGTGAAGTCAATACAAAGCCTCCATTTTCCGTTCGCGTTGCGCTGCGACTACGAGATTGGCCAGCCACGTGGGATGGAGCACTCCTCGACAAGGCTGCTGCTTCCAACTTCTTGATCTCTTCTGCGATGAATTCTTGGCGCTCCTTGCTTGTTTCGACTTTACGCAGCGGGCGCTCATGAGGGACAGGCGGCAGGTGGCGCTCAATCACTTTCACAGGAACACGGGGATGTCGGGCGGTTGCCATGCAAACACGTCGACATTCGCCCATGAGAAAAGCAATGGCGCTTTCCTATTTAGGGTCAAGCGTGGCGATGGTGAAGGTACCACCGATGCCGTCCTCCTTAGCGGCCACTTTCTTGGTCTCTGGTGAAGCTGCCTTCACCTTCTTACACTTGCGGTGGAGCTCGATGGTGCGTCCTCGGCGGTAGCGCAGCACTCGAAGAGTGCGCTTGCGGAGTGAGCATCGAGCTCTTGCGGACTTGGTCTTGTTCTTCCCCGGGGGCCCGGTGGCAAGTGGCTTGCGATCTGCTGCGGCTCTTTGCTTCGGTAGATCTTGTCGGTGCGGATAAGGGCATCTTTCTTGTCGCCCGAGGGCGGAGATGACACTTATCGGACCAGGCATCTTGAGCACGTTGTAGGCATAGTGAGAGGCTGCCATGAACTTGGCGGTATTTGGGCGGCCGAGTATCCCATTGTAGGGCAATGGGAAATCAGCAACGTCAAAAGTGACTTTCTCTGTTCTGAAGTTTAGCTCGCTGCCAAATGTCACTGGCAACATGATCTTCCCCTTCGGCATGCTCCTTCCCGGATTGATTCCTTGGAACGTGCCGGTCTCTTCGAGCTCGCTGTCGGGGATCTGGAGCTTCTTGAGTACCACGGAGGAGATCAGATTCAAGCCGGCCCCGTCGTCAACTAGCATCTTTGTAACTTTGAGGTTGCGGATAGTTGGTGAGACCAACATCGGCAAGCACCCAACCGCAGTTATGTGATCAGGGTGATCCTCAACATCAAAGATGATAGGCGTCTTCAGACCGCCGGAGGCTTGCGTGACTCAAGCGATGGTTACGCCGCATTAACTTCGCACCTTGTTTGAATTTGGCGGTGCGAAGTATGCAGAGAAGCACCACCGTCAACGCACAAAACCTCTGTGGCTTTCTGAAACTCCTGCTCGTCGGACTCATCATCATCCATCTCTTCATCATCGTCTTTGTCACATCCCTAGTTCTGGCCTGCTCTGAGTTAGCTAGTCTTGTGCTGCATCATGTTTAAAATTTCTCTTAAATTGAAATGGGGATTGTTTCAAACCCTAGCATCAAAGGAATTCACTAGGTTCAACCTAAAAATATTTTCAGTGAATCCAAATGGCTTTCAAAAATGTTCATCATTTCTGGGAAATGCTAGAAGCAATAACCAGAGGTGTTGCACATTTTTCCATGACATATTTGGGCTCTGAATTAAATCTTATAGTATTTGCATTTGGGCATTTAAATGCTATTAAATATTTTAAATGTCCAAATAATTCTGAACTTAAGTGGGGGCTGTTGGAAATATTACAAACAGATCCCACAATTATTTTCAGGGTTTTTGAAAATGCCTTAGCATTTTAATTAAGTTAAAACAAATGTCATAAATAGAAAACAGTAACTAAAATAGAAAACAGAGAGAGAGAGGAAACTACGGCCACTTACTTGGCGCAGCCACACAGCAGCCCAGCGGCCCGGCCTTTGTGCTGGCCGTGCCGACCACACCTTCCTCTCGCCCGAGCGAGAGAGAGAAGCGCCCAGCGCGCGCCAGGCTTCGCCACGCAGCTCCACTGGCCTTTGCCTCGCTTTGGACAGCGTGGCGATGCCTCAAGCCACCCTCGGCCTTGCCCGACCTCGCCGACACCCCATTATCCCCTGGCTCTCTCCCTCGTCCTCTCCGTTATGCCCGGCGCAGCCGCGCCGCCGCTTGCGCTGCGCGACCACCGCCGTCCCCTCGTCCCATGACCATGCCCAGCAGCTCGAAATCGAGCACCCCATCCCCACGCCAAAGAAACAAGCGGAGGCTCGCCCGTCGCCATCGACCCGTCTTCAACCTCGGGACACGGAGATCATCATCGCCGTTCCGTCGCCTCTGAGCCGTCCCCGAGCGCGCTGAGCCTCCCTACGACATCACCGTGAGCCCCTGAGTTTTTGCCCTCACCTCCCCCTCTCGCTGGCTTCCTCTAGCCACCGCCCCATGAGCTCCCGAGGCCGCCGTCCGCCATGGCCGACCTCCTGCTCACCGCTGAGCTTACCACGCCCAGCTGTGCTGTCCACCGTGCTCCTAGGGCCCCCTAGATGCGGCCTAGCTACCTGGTTCCCTCGAGGGCGAGCCATAGCCCTGCGCCCGTGCACCACCGAGCTCCGGCCACCACACTTGTCGCCATTGCCGTAGCTACGGGCCGCCATAGCCACTGCTGCTTGCACTGCTCGATGCGGACGAGCACGGGCAACACGTAGATGCCCTCCGCCACACTTTTGGTGGCCGGACGAGCGATCGAAGCCCTCCGCGCTTTGTTGCCGCCCGGCATTGAGCCGCCGCCTGTTTGGGCCATTTCACGGGTTTGACCTCCCCTGTGTCAGCGACATGCGGGACCAACCGCCTAATTAATCTAGGTTAGTTTAAGTTAAAGCGCTAACTAACTTGATTAGTTAGGTTAGTCAGCGACATGGAGGACCTTTAGTCAGTTTGACTGGGTTGCCCGTTGACTCGCTTCGTCATCTTGGCGTAGTCTTGTATGATAAATTCTTGTCTGGATTTATTTTTATATAGGAAATTACAGAAAATGCCCTAAACTTCTAAACATCATAGAAATTAATCTGTAACTCCAAATGAAATAATTTATATATGAAAAATGATCAGAAAAATCCAATCTATCCATCTGTACCATTTTCATGCATGTTAGAACAACTTATAGCTGCTGTTTAGAACAAATCATTTAAATGGCATTTGAATAATCACTTATGGAGTTTAAATTTGAATCTTGTATTCAAACCAACTTCATTTAATCTGTTGCTAGTTGCATTAGCTCAAACCACAGCATATTGCCATGTCATGATCATGCATCATATTGTGCATTTGCATTGATTGTGTTTCTTTCTCAGTTGCCGGTAATTGCCCCCTCTCGATAGACGCGTTCCGACGATGAGTTCGATGACACCGATGAAGAGCTATATTATCTCCAGAAGTGTCAGGCAAGCAAAACCCCCTTGTTCTTTCCGATACAATCCCACTCTCTCGCTCTTGCTCTCTTTTACTGCATTAGGACAACTACGACATATCTGTTACTTGCTGCGGTAGTTGAACCCCTTTATCCTTTGCATGACCTGTCATTGCCAAAGTAAATAGATGAAACCCACTAGCATGAGTAGGAGTTGTTTGAGCCCTGATGTGCCTCCTCATTCATGCTTGTTTGTCATGCCTGCTATTGCTTAGAGTTGTGTCAGGTCTGATTCATTAGGGATGAATTGGAATGTGGTGAACATGTCCTACTGTTGAGAGCTAAGTGTGTGAACACGATTTGGTAAAGGTAGCGGTGAGAGGCCATGTAGGAGTACATGGTGGGTTGTCTCATTGCAGCCGTCCTCAGGAACTGAGTTCTGTGTTTGTGATCCATGATCAGTTACTACCACACATTGGGCTCCGGGCGCTCCAAGCTCTCTCGACTTATTAATCAACTCGATCTCTGTCCGGGAGTTGCAACTAGTTTCGGTGTTTGTAGGTAGTGTTAGTAGTCTACCAAGTGGCACCGGTACAAGTGGGCTTAGGACAGACTAAACCGATGTACGGTGTACCAGCGTAGATCTACCCGTCGAGGTGGGCTTGGGAACCCTGCTCACATCGTTTGGGGCCGTGGCGACACCGGCGGATCTCCTTGCGGATGGAACCGAATAGGCGATAAACACGGGCGAGAGACTTGTGTGGTTAGTCGGTCGTGGCCGACACCCTCGCTGGGGTTCGCTTGAAGGTTGCAGTACATGTCGTGTAATGCGGCGGTAAGTGGTGAGCGTGTTTGAAGAAGTACACCCTGCGGGGTTAATATGATCTATTGAATAGCCGTGTCAGCGGTAAGGACTTACGGGTTGCACATGCAGGTTCATAGACAAGTGAAAGTGGATACTCTAAAATCGCAAGATAAGCGTGAGTGCTATGGATGGCGTTCTCGTGGGGAGGCGGAGGCGGATCCATAGTGGCGTATTGATATGGTGAATATGTGGACTCGTGTGCCACCTCAAAGAGTTACATTGCGATCGTAGTTCAGGATAGCCACGAGTCAAAGCTGGCTTGCTGCGGTTAAACTCCACCACCCCTTTGTTGATAATGATGCATATGTAGTTAGTTACGATGTAGGTCTTCTTTGGGTACATTTGTACTCACGTTTGCCTATTTTATGTTTTTGCGAGAGAGACCTCGGTCTCGCTAGTAGTTCGCTTGGACTTGACGTTTAGCTTGTTACCTCAGCTACGATCTTGTGCCCTCGGCGGAGATCGGTAGATAGTCGGGCTTCTCGGCCTTTTTCATTTATAGATGTACGTACTCGGACATGTTGAGCTTCGCATGTGCTTTGACTTGTATGCTCTGAATGTTCGGTCATGAGACCTATGTTTGTAATATCTCGCTCCTCGGAGCCTATTGAATAAATACTTGAGTCGTAGAGTCATGTTGTGATGCCATGTTGTATTTGCACATATCGAGCATATTGTGTGTATGTTATTGAAATGCTTGGTATGTGTGGGATCTGAATATCTAGTTGTTTATCTTTAGTAGCCTCTCTTACGGGGAAATGTCTCCTAGTGTCTCCTTTGAGCCATGGTAGCTTGCTCTTGCTCCGGAACACTTAGGCTGGCGGCATGTGTCCTTCTTCGTTCTGTGTACATCCCTTGAAATGTCACGCGATGAATCTGGAGTCTGTTAGCCGCTACAGCCGGTTCACGAGTCTGCTAGCCAGTGCTACAGACTGGATTCACTCGTGATGACCGACACGTTCGATGCTCGGTCATGGATGCTGTCCTGTAAGTTTGTGCCACTTTGGGTTTCACGACTAGCCATGTCAGCCGGGCTCCTTATCATATTGATGCTAGCGACATTATCATATCGTGTGCCAAAAGGCATAAGCGGTCCGGGAAAGGTGGCGACACGGTGGGAATACCGTGCGTGAGGCGCAAAGTGATATGAGGTGTTACATGCTAGATCGATGTGGCATTGAGTCGGGGTCCTGACAGCTTTGGTATCAGAGCTTGACTGCCTGTAGGATTACCAAGCCAAACTGGTCGAAGTTGTGTCTAGAAATGCTTTAGTTATGTAAGGGAATTGTTTGTGGGATGGAACGTAAGGCTCTTTTTACTCCTTATACCTCATGGCCTTCTGATCTGAGTCAACCTCTTCTCTTCTACGGGGATTAAGAACTAGGCCTTCTCATCTATCTATCAGGATAACGTGTTACTAATCCATAGACTTATACAATTGTTAGTTTCAAATCTCAGTTCAGTTTTACTACCTCCGTATGTTCATAACTGTTGATCACGAAACCTTGATATTGTGCTTCGGAGTGGCTATGCCACCATTTTTGTAGCATGTCTCCAATCTTTTTGAGCATTTACAGCCGTTATGTTGTCCGAGTCATCCCAGGTTTCTAAATAGTCTGATGCATTTGCAAAATCCCTTCCTCCTGTTCCTGATGCCCTTTTGGGCCAGATTAAGCACACTAATTGGTGAGTTGAGGTATTCTATGGCCTCGACATATATGTTGGAGTTGGTATTATGACCTAGGTGTTTTAGGGAGTCACCTAGTAATCTAGCCATGTTTTGTGTTCCCAGTGTGATGATTCTGGCCACCAATCTCGAAAGCATCCTGTGATGCCATTTAGTTAGTAGGCTTTCCATTCCTGGGTTTCTGAACCCGAGATTCACCCTACTTTCTTCATGTTGATAGTAATTGCTAGCTCCCACAGGTTATTAGTAACCTTTGCATTAGTCCTCGATGTTCGTGGTATTTCCTTCTTCCAAATACTATGAACCGCTTATGGCAGATGTTCCTCGCTGATCGAAAGATCACAATCAGAGTGCTCTCGATGGGTTCTCGATTCTATATTGTGAATCTGCTAGTCCTTCCTCTTCAGCATGGGTTATCCGGAAGAAATATGTTGAACTTGTTTGACATTCTAATCCATGCATCCACAACTCAGAAAATTATATGTTCCTTGAGTTGTCCCCCTTTAGTTGTATTCCGACCTTAGCCTATCAGTTGATAGTCAAGAGTAGGCTTGCATTCATTTATCGATGCCTACTACTCTTGTGGTCCGTCAAGCCATTCTATTCCAGAATGACTAGGAGAAACAAACTCCAGTACCTCATCCATATCCAGGATTGGGTCAAAGCAATTGTACTTCATGAGATCAAAATGCTAATCCAGCTTTTGTTACTGTTCTACCTTGAGTATTACCATCTTTATATCAAGAATGTCATGGGAATTGCACACCATCCTATGAACTCTTGATACGTGATACTTCTCGCCATCATTATTCATTCCTCGGTCCGTGTTGTCACAACGGAATGCCGACAAGTGAACCATGATGTGTGAAATCTATACTCCTAGCAACTCCGTTGTTTGGTAGTTAAGGACAATAATTTCATTCTTAGCATGTTGGTTCTTGAATCATCATCCTAAGATAGATCGTGCTACCTAGTCCTTACTTCGGTGCACTCTTGATCAATGAGTTACGATTGTGCCAATCCTCGCTCTTATGATCATATCGTCTTGCCCTGAAAAGCAAGATTGTTCTCGAGCTTAGTGACATACCGGTGGTTCGTGATTTTCTGAATATCTTCTCGGAAGTATCACTAGGTAGTCACCTGACCGCTATGTTGAATTCGTGATCAAGTTGGTTTATTCCTGTAAACCACCCTTTCTCCAAGAATCCATGCTGGATACCCCTGAGCCAGTTGGTTAAGCCAAACAACAATTTGGAGAGTTGGAAGATAAAAGATTGCCTGGCTTAGTTCATTTTAAGGGATATCTTTTTATGTGTGATGAAGAAAGATGATTTCTTCATCAATTGATCCTTGAGACCAGTTGCTGGAGCTATTGTCTTGCCAAAAACTTTGATTTGAGTGTGGGCTATTCTCAAATCAAATCAGAACCAACGATATTCGTAATGTTGTCTTACTCGTGGTTGTTTCCTCGAGCATACATCATTATATCTTTTGGGTCTGACCAATACTACCACCTTGTTAACATAATTATGGAATTCCATCTCCATGGGAGTCCGGATGAATTGTTGTTGAGCCCATCGACAACATCTTTGTCTTCTCCATAATTTTGTTGAACATTAAGCTAGTGTTGGAAACTTTTAAAAACATTTGTTCATGCTAGCTCATGAAGCATATGTTCGCATGTAAGAAGTGACTTCCTTTGACTCATGTGCATTTGACGCAAGTTGCCGTAGTGAATTTGAGAAAGTCAATGTTGCCTCCTCTAGAACCATCTCAAGTCAGTCATGCATGTGCGAAGTATGCTATGGTTTGATAGGCTCGCTACCTCCATTCTATTTGTGTCCCTAGCACACCAAGCCACTGATTGACTTGTTCAAGGAAAAGGAGTTGTTGTGCGAATACTAGTTCATGCACAAGACTTCATTATCCTCGATGATGGTTCCCCACGAACTCGGTAGTGTTTTATTATAAGACTACTATGTGGTCATGCTTATGCGAGACAAGCGTGTTCACATGTTTGTAGCAGAACCAGCTCATGTTTTGGAGCTTGCTATCGTAGTTCATTCCACGAGGTTCTCATAGCGTCATCTCGTCGGTTTGTCTTTGTAAACTTTCTTTTTCTTTCTAGACTTGAAGAGTCTAGAATATCTGACACCAACCAGATCTGAATCTCGGCGAGATATGATGGTTGGGGCGTTCCCAAGAACTATAATAGTGGTCTCTTTGTAACCCGGTAAATTGGATGTAAGTGGCCAACACACTCAGTAGGAAGACCTATTATTGTAGTATCTTGATTAAGGAAGTTGGCCACCTCTCCATAAGGACTTCGTAGGAATTATTCCCTACTTGTGTGCCTTATGATTTTTGTGCTCCCGAAGTCCGACCTTTACTTGATGTTCTAGATACCAAACCATATCTATGAATGGGATACGCTAGTACATCATGGAGAACATTAGAAGCGGAGTGCTAAATGTCTCTCGGTCGATCTTCCAGATTTTGTTCCCCTTGGCCTCGCTAAGGTGAAATCTGAGAAGGTGTTGTCTTCCTTTCCATCTGCATTGTCCATCACTATTCATCATGGTGGTATGTTGTGTTGCCAGGATCCTTGACACGGATGTTGGTAAAACCTTGATGAATATGGAAATGCTCAAGTTCCTGAGAGCACGCACAAGCGCTAGGTGTTACCATCGGCACTAACCGGAATTGCTCTCAGTTTCCTCGGTTATGCTATAACTTTTCAAACAGTGGACTCACTCTCTACTGTTGAGCTTCTCCCCAGTTACTAAAATCAACCCTTGTGTTGTATTCAACAAGGTAACCCACATCATCCATTCGATTCCGGATATGTCATTCTTTCGAACTCCTTCAAATGATCGATTGTGAATTGCCTTAGGCTGGTATAGAGAATTTCAATGATCTTTGAATCAAAAGTAATTCTTTTTGCCACTTAAGGGGATATACCTACGAATTGCCTTCCTCTAAAATGTCTCGCTGTGGTATCATGGCAACTCAAACTCTCGCTACGTTGACAACCGATCACCACCCTCTTTGGTGTGGAATTGTTGTCTACCTAGTGAACCCTCGTCATCTGTTCCACTCCATCCCTTTGGATGAATGCTTCGTATCTCAGCTCGAGAGATGTTCTTATCTCTCACTCCATGAGTTGATCTTGAATACTCGATCTTCAAAGAGATCGTCTTCTGTAGAGTCTCCTTTTGTAGTCATCATGTTGGATGAGGGTCTCGAAAGCAAAGACGTCAAGATCAATTGGAGAAATGAATCAACATCTTCGAGAAGACAGTTGGATCTTGGAGCTCATGTTATTAGTTTGTGTTCCCTTGTCTCCTTACCTCACACCTTGAATCTTGGGGCGAGATTCTCGTTTAGTGGGGGTGAGTTGTCACATCCCTAGTTCTGGCCTGCTCTGAGTTAGCTAGTCTTGTGCTGCATCATGTTTAAAATTTCTCTTAAATTGAAATGGTGATTGTTTCAAACCCTAGCATCAAAGGAATTCACTAGGTTCAACCTAAAAATATTTTCAGTGAATCCAAATGGCTTTCAAAAATGTTCATCATTTCTGGGAAATGCTAGAAGCAATAACCAGAGGTGTTGCACATTTTTCCATGACATATTTGGGCTCTGAATTAAATCTTATAGTATTTGCATTTGGGCATTTAAATGCTATTAAATATTTTAAATGTCCAAATAATTCTGAACTTAAGTGGGGGCTGTTGGAAATATTACAAACAGATCCCACAATTATTTTCAGGGTTTTTGAAAATGCCTTAGCATTTTAATTAAGTTAAAACAAATGTCATAAATAGAAAACAGTAACTAAAATAGAAAGCAGAGAGAGAAACTACGGCCACTTACGGCGCAGCCCACAGCAGCCTTGGCGGCCAGCCTTGTCTGGCCCGTGCGACCACTTGCTTCCTCTGGCGAGGGCAGGGCGAGAGAGGCAGCGCAGCGCTGCGCCGAGCTCGCCACGTAGCTCCCTGGCCGCCTGCCTCGCCTGGACAGCGTGGCGATGCCTCGAAGCCACCCCTCGGCACTGCCCCGACCTCGCCGACACCCCATTATCCCCCTGGCTCTCTCCCTCGTCCTCTCCTGTTATGCCCGAGCGCAGCCGTCGCCGCCGCTTGCCGCTGCCGCGACCACCGCCGTCCCCTCGTCCCATGACCATGCCCAGCAGCTCCGAAATCGAGCACCCCATCCCCACGCCAAAGGAAACAAGCCGGAGGGCTCTGCTTCGTCGCCATCGACCCGTCTTCAACCTCGGGACACCGGAGATCGTCATCGCCGTTCCGTCGCCTCTGAGCCGTCCCCGAGCGCGCTGAGCCTCCCTACGACATCACCGTGAGCCCCAGAGTTTTTCCCCTCACCTCCCCCTCTCGCTAGCTTCCTCTAGCCACCGCCCCATGAGCTCCAGGGCCGCCCGTCCGCCATGGCCGACCTCCTGCTCACCGCCAGGCTTACCACGCCCGGTGTCTTGTCCACCGTGCTCCTAGGGCCCCCTAGATGCGGCCTAGCTACCTGGTTCCCTCGAGGGCGAGCCATAGCCCTGCGCCCGTGCACCACCGAGCTCCGGCCACCACACTTGTCGCCATTGCCGTCGCTACGGGCCGCCATAGCCCTTCTTTGCTTACCTTTGCTTTCGTCTTGAGACGAGCGCAGGCGGCGTAGATGCCCTCCGCCACGCTTTTGGTGGCGGACGAAGCGATCGAAGGCCTCCGCCGCGCTTTGTTGCCGCCGGCGTTGAGCCGCCAACTGTTTGAGCCATTTGACGGGGTTTGACCTCCCCTGTGTCAGCGACATGCGGGACCAGCCCGCCTAATTAATCTAGGTTAGTTTAAGTTAAGCGCTAACTAACTTGATTAGTTAGGTTAGTCAGCGACACGGAGGACCCTTAGTCGGTTTGACTGGGCTGCCCGTTGACTTCGCTTATGTCATCTTGGCGTAGTCTTGATGCGATAAATTCTTTTCTGGATTTATTTTTATATAGGAAATTCCAGAAAATGCCCTAAACTTCTAAAAATCATAGAAATTAATCTGTAACTCCAAATGAAATAATTTATCTATGAAAAATGATCAGAAAAATCCAATCTATCCATCTGTACCATTTTCATGCATGTTAGAACAACTTATAGCTGCTGTTTAGCACAAATCATTTAAATGGCATTTGAATAATCACTTATGGAGTTTAAATTTGAATCTTGTATTTAAACCAACTTCATTTAATCTGTTGCTAGTTGCATTAGCTCAAACCACAGCATATTGCCATGTCATGATCATGCATCATATTGTGCATTGCATTGATTGTGTTTCTTTCTCGGTTGCGGTAATTGCCCCTCTCGATAAGCGCGTTCGGCGATGAGTTCGATGACACCGATGAAGAGCTATATTATCTTGAAGTGCGGGCAAGCAAAACCCCTTGTTCATTCGATACAACCCACTCTCTCGCTCCTGCTCTCTTTTATTGCATTAGGACAACTCGACATATCACATTACTTGCTGCGGTAGTTGAACCCCTTTATCCTTTGCATGACTGTCATTGCCACGATAAATAGATGAAACCCACTAGCATGAGTAGGAGTTGTTTGAGCCCTGATGTGCCTACTCATTCATGCTTGTTTGTCATGCCTGCTATTGCTTAGAGTTGTGTCGAGTCGATTCATCGGGATGAATTGGAATGTGTGAACATGTCCTCTTGTTGAGAGCTAAGTGTGTGAACACGATTTGGTAAAGGTAGCGGTGAGAGGCCATGTAGGAGTACATGGTGGGTTGTCTCATTACAGCCGTCCTCGAGGAACTGAGTTACGTGTTTGTGATCCATGATCGAGTTACTACCACACATTGGGCTCAGGCGCTCCAAGCTCTCTCGACTTATTAATCAACTCGATCTCTGTCCGGGAGTTGCAACTAGTTTCGGTGTTTGTAGGTAGTGTTAGTAGTCTACCAAGTGGCACCTGGTACAAGTGGGCTTAGGACGGACTAGGCCTGATGTACGGTGTACCAGCGTAGATCTACCGTCGAGGTGGGCTTGGGAACCCTGCTCACATCGTTTGGGGCCGTGGCGACACCCGGCGGATCTCCTTGCGGATGGAACCCGAATAGGCGATAAACCTGGGCGAGACTTGTGTGGTTAGTCGGTCGTGGCCGACACCCTCGCTGGGGTTCGCTTGAAGGTTGCCGAGTACATGTCGTGTGGCGGCGGTAAGTGGTGAGCGTGTGTGAAGAAGTACACCCTGCGGGGTTAATATGATCTATTGAATAGCCGTGTCATGGTAAGGACTTCTGGGTTGCTGTACAGTTCATAGACAAGTGAAAGTGGATACTCTAAAATCGCAAGATAAGCGTGAGTGCTATGGATGGCGTTCTCGTAGGGAGGCGGGAGGCGGATCCATAGTGGCGTATTGATATGGTGAATATGTGGACTCGTGTGCGCCACCTCAAAAGAGTTACATTGCGATCGTAGTTCGGGATAGCCACGAGTCAAAGCTGGCTTGCTGCGGTTAAACTCCACCACCCCTTTGTTGATAATGATGCATATGTAGTTAGTTCGATGTAAGTCTTGTTGGGTACATTTGTACTCACGTTTGCCTATTTTATGTTTTTTGAGAGAGACCTCGGTCTCGCTAGTAGTTCGCTTGGACTTGACGTTTAGCTTGTTACCTCAGCTACGATCTTGTGCCCTCGGCGGGATCAGTAGATAGTCGGGCTTCTCGGCCTTTTTCATTTATAGATATACGTACTCGGACATGTTGAGCTTCGCATGTGCTTTGACTTGTATGCTCTGAATGTTGGGTCATGAGACCTATGTTTGTAATATCTCGCTCCTCGGGCCTATTGAATAAATACTTGAGTCGTAGAGTCATGTTGTGATGCCATGTTGTATTTGCACATATCGAGCATATTGTGTGTATGTTATTGAAATGCTTGGTATGTGTGGGATCGACTATCTAGTTGTTTATCTTTAGTAGCCTCTCTTACGGAAATGTCTCCTAGTGTCTCCTTGAGCCATGGTAGCTTACTCTGCTCCGGAACACTTAGGCTGGCGGCATGTGTCCTTCTTCGTTCTGTATACGTCCCTTGGAAATGTCACACAATGAATACTAGGAGTCTGTTAGCCGCTACAGCCGGTTCACGAATCTGCTAGCCCGGTGCTACAGCACTGGATTCACTCGCTGATGACCAAACACGTTCGATCTTTGGGTCATGGATGCTGTCCTGTAAGTTTGTGCCACTTTGGGTTTCTGACTAGCCATGTCAGCCGGGCTCCTTATCATATTGATGCTAGCGACATTATCATATCGTGTGCCAAAAGGCATAAGCGGTCCCGGGCAAAGGTAAGGCGACACCCGTGGGAATACTGTGCGTGAGGCCGCAAAGTGATATGAGGTGTTACATGCTAGATCGATGTGGCATTGAGTCGGGGTCTTGACAGTCTTCATCTTCATCCTTGTCGCGGCCGCGGGGAGGCCTGTCTCCTTGCCGCTGCTTAGCCTTGCCGCGGCGTCCTCCCCTGCCAGGACACTTCTTGCCGGACCCGCCAATACCTTCCTGGGCCTTCTCCTTGTCACGTCGCTCGTACTCAGCTTTCTGTTGCTTGACAAGCTGCTCAACTTTCTTGCAACTTTGGAGATCATGGCCCTTAGTGCGGTGGATCTTGCGATTGCTTGTCGAACCGCCACGGTTGTCGGCGGCGCCACGAGTTACCTTCCTTGGCGCCACCTCCGTTGCGGACTGCTCGGCAGCTACCACATCTTTGCCTTTCCTTCTTACATTGTTCCGCCGCCGTTTTTCTTTGCTTGGGCGGCCTCCTCCTTGTCGAGATCCTCCTGCTCCTGCATTCTCTCGAGGAGTTTCCTCCCTTCCTCGGCCGCGTGCACACTTAGCGGCCGGGCATATAGCTCGCGGCGTCTTTGATCTTGCACATCGCCATTTCCTCCGCATCCTCTGATTTACGCGTTACGATGGAGCAGCTGATGACCATGGCGGGGTGGGCGTCTGGAATGTTGCGCTGCACTTGGCTGAACCTTTGAATGTACTGCGAAGGGCTCTCCTTCATACAGGCGGCGAGATGAAGATCACTCTCACGGCCATGGGGCTTGTGGCGCTGTGAAAGCGCCGACAAGCGATAGCGCAGATCCGCCCATGAGGAGATGGAGTTGTCCGGCAAGTGCATGAGCGAGATCGACATTGGGCTTGAGCACCGGTGGGAAGTAGTTGGCAAGGATCTTCTCGTCGCGCCCGGCAGCTTGCACCACGATGGTGTAGATCTTGAGGAACTCCGGCGGATGCAACCTGCCGTCGTGCTTCTCTGGTACATCGGCGAAGTTTTTTGTCTTTGGCCCTTTGGACTTGCCGCAGCTCACGAGTGAGCAGGGCAACCTACAGCGTCTGACAAGTCACCTGGTTCCCCTGGCGCATGCATATCGGCCAGTGGGCCCAGGCGCTGGTCGATTGGCGCTTGGCGCTTCTCTTGGCGCTTCGATCGTGTCGGCGTCCTCTTGCTGTCGTTCTTGAAGAACTTAGCGCTGATCGCGACGAGCTCGTGGATCTGACGACGCCGTGGAGTCGGTGTCGAGGTTGACCCAGCGAGTCGGCAACCTTGGCCTTCGGGGCGGGGAGTGCACGGTGGTTGCACCTCCACCGGTCTTGTCGCCATCGGCTCGCGTCCGGCAATCTTGCCACAGCTGCGATCTAGCTGGCTGCCGTGGAGTGTCGCCGTTGGCGAAGCCGATGAGGCTCTGTATGGTGGCCCTCAATGCGTCGATCTTGTCGCCCGTTGGAGGGTAATCTAAAGCGATTGAGCTCGACCGCGCTTCTGCAGAGTCTTCGGTGGCGGCGGTGAGCGGTGCGAGGCGGGATATGCTCGGACTTCCAAGCTGGGTTGGAAGGGCGATACCCGTCGGCGACCGTATCTCACTCGTCTTGGCATCTTGGCGTGCATGCTGGTCTTAAACGCCCGAGGTCCACCAGCAGCCTTGTTCTAGCGAGTATGGTGCTGCGAGCACCATGGCGCTGTCGGTCCAGCGCCTCTGAGGCAGGCGCGGTGCGTGTCTGAGACGCCCGAAGTTTGCGAGGCCTTGTCCTTGGATCTGGTAACAGCGTGAGCTCCTACGTCGGCGCCCGTTCCTCGCGGCGTCTACCCCCGCCCGTTTGCTCTGTGGCGGCGGGATCGGCAGACGGAGCAGCCACCTCGAAGCCTTCTTCTTGGTGGCATGTCGATGAAGATGATGATGAACGGCTCGCGTGAACACGGATCGGGTTCACACAACCTCGGCGCCCCTACAGCGCGCCAAAGATGTCGTGAAGCGAACACCTATGGGGCAGGGCCCCTTCGGTCCGGCGAGGCGGAGGATCGCATGAAGAAGCGGATCGGCGAAACGCATAGCGTTTTACCCAGCCGGAGCTCTCGGGAGATAATACTCCTCTGCTGCTTTGTGGTTGTATTATGTTTACGCTTTCGAGGCGTGGCGTTCTCTGGTTTCAAATGAGTGAACCCCTCTCGTTGCGCATGGGCCTCCTTTTATAGGCTAAAGGGGTCACCGAAGCGGTGTAGCAGCATGCAGGGTAAAAGTGTAAAAAAAGTGGTTGGTACAAGCTGCTTCTATAGTGGATCCTACCTAACTCGTGGTGGGGACAAAAGCATTTAATGCCGTCGCGTCGCCTAAATAGTGCGAGCGACCGTTAGGGCGCCACCGCTTACCACGATGGTCATCTCGTCATCTTAAACGCCACCTCGCACGCTTGGCTATACTGACCTCTCGCCACGTCTTTGGAGCAGTCTGTGGCGACACGTCGTCGGATCTTGTTGGGCGTGGAGCGCAGTGGTAGCCGCGCGGCAAGCGCCTTGCATGATCGTTGTCTTGCGTCCGGAAGCTTATCGCTCGCTGGGTCTTCGGGGCCAGCGGCGCGTCGCGACAAGTTCCTTGAAATGCCTTGGTTGGCCTTCCCGGCAAGCTCCTCTTGCCGGGGCCTTGTCCTTCCCGGCAAGCTCCTCTTGTCGGGGCCTTGTCTTCTCAGTTAAAACACTTTGTTCTTGAATGGCTCCAAAAGGAACCACGGAGGATCTTGGCGGGCACCCGGCAAGCCCCTGCCGCGGGACGCTGCGACTGCCGTGCACAAGTTCGGGATACTAAGGTGCCCCTACTTTAGTACACCGACAGCAGGGAGAACTACTGCGATTGTGTCCCGGTTCTTCCGGACGAGCACCTCAGTAGAGAAAGCCAAAAACTGACCGGCATGATGCGGCGAGAGCTGGTCACTATTCAAGAGGTCTTAAAATCCTTAAAGATTTTTTCCGCTTTAGGCGAGGAATCGGCCGTCCGATTTAGGCGTATATATAAGCGCCCCAATTAGTCTTCACGAATTCTAGGGGTTTAGCGAAATTTAAAATTGTAGACTTCTATGGCTAAGTGAAAGTTATAAAGCTGCATAGTCCGATTGCCTTGTTAAGCTGCGCCGGACACCTCCTTGAGGACCAAATATTTGGATAAAGAGTGTGCAGGTTTTTCGAGAACACCGGTACTAATTACGTGGGGCGGAAGCCGACGACTGGCCTACTTTCAGAATTTTATAAACAGCCACACAGAAGGTAATATTTTAAATCAAAAAGTGCTATATAGTGCAAGTATCTTCGTCTTTGTATTACAACAACGACAGAAGTACATTTACTCAAGGTTCGTCTCCTTGGTACATTCATCAGCCACGAGATGAGCGCCTTTCATAATGCCATCATAATATTTTTCGGGACAGCGATGCGCCTTGCCCTCCGGCGACCCGTCCTTCACCAGCTTCTCCACATCCAGCTTGCTCCAATACACCTTCGCATGGGCAAAGGCCCGGCGGGCACCCTCAATGCAAACGGATCGCTTGATCACTTCAAGCCACGGACATGCATTTACCATCTGCTTTATGAGGCCAAAATAGCTAGCGGGCAGGGGCTCACCAGGGCACATCCGGACTATGAAATCTTTCATAGCCACTTCGGCTGTCCTGTGGAGTTGAACCAACTGCTTTAGTTGGTCACTCAGAGGCACCGGGTGTTCGGCTCCTGCATACTGGGACCAAAACAGCTTCTCCGTTGAGCTCCCCTCCTCGGCACGGTAGAACTCCGCAGCATCAGACACGCTGCGTGGCAGATCTGTGAATGCCCCTGGAAAGCTCAGAATCAGGGTAAGTAAAAGAAATGTCTCCTCCACATTCTTGCTTTGCATAAAGAATGTCTTACCCACCGCTATCTTCTTGGCCGCCTGAATTTCCTGCTGTGCCTTTTCGGCTTCGGCCTTGGCGTCTTTCATACTCGCAAGGGCGTGGCCACTACCGGCGCGCTCCCCATGCTCTACTCTCCCGTCATCAGCAACGTGGTTGTCACCAAGACTCTCATCGATGGTGGAGCAGGGCTCAATGTCCTATCTATTCAAATGTTCGACAGACTCCAGGTGCCATACTACCAGCTTTAGCCAACCAAACCATTTTCAAGTGTGACGGACGGTTCCATACACCAGATAGGGCAGGTCCGCCTCCCTATCACCTTCGGCGAACGCAACAACTACCACACTGAGCTCATCGACTTCGACGTCACCGACATTCGCCTGCCCTACAACGCCATCCTAGGGTACCCAGCACTAGCCAAGTTCATGGCAGCAACGCATCATGATTAAAGTGTCCTCAAGATGCCAGGAAGCGGCGGTGTCATCACAGTCGCATGCCAGGAAAAGGACGTGGTGTGCTCCCTCGAGCGCGGCTTCCAGGCTGCAGCAGTTGAGAACTCTGAAGATGAGAGTGGTGCCCTCCCTCCTGAGGTCACCCCCAAGATGAAGAAGCTGCAGATGGGTCAGGGATCTCGTGAGGAAGCATCGCCCGAGGACGCCGCACTAAGCCTCACATCCCTAGATGGGGTGCCTTCACCCATCGCATAGGATGGCGCGCCTGGCGGCCCTCTCAGGCTGGGCTCGGGGGCTCTCCTCGCAAGGGTCTCAGACCTAGCCAGGGTCACGAGGGAGGCGCTCAGACACCATGTGGAGGCGCTCTTCAGAGCACGCTTCCTAGGAGAAGGCATCAGGCGGGAGGCGCCAGGCGTTCAGGAGTTCATCAGCAAGGCAATCAAGGAGTTTCAAGAGGCAAGGGTTCTGCAAGGCGATCACTGCCTACCAAAAGGCACGGCTCACTGCCCTGGAGAGGGTAAGGAGTTCCGCGTATACATCGACATCCCAGCGCTCAACAGGGCCGCATCTCGGAAGCTCTTCTGGTCGTCTCGTGTCGGCCGATGCGAGGGTCGACCCCACAGCTACGTATGCATGCCTTTTGGCCTGCCAGGCGCGGCTGTGGTGTTCCAGCGCTGCACAAGGGATGCCCTAGCGGCTCGCGAGGCTAGGTATCATGCGATCCTGGTGGAGATGGAGGAGCACCCTCAGGAGCCTCCAGGGCCCTTTGGGCCTCCCGAGGCTCGGGGCTGGGACAACACATGAGGAAAGACTCCGGCAGCGCGCGTCCTTCGCTACCACAACACTTCTTCAGCGATGGTACCAGGTGACATCTCTCTAGTTCGTTCAGTTTGGCGGCGCCCCTCGGGCTCCATCATCCCCAGGCCATTTGGATCTGCCCCTTCGGCGTGTATCGTTTTGCATTCACCAGGATTGTCTAACCATCTTATATGAGTTTACTTGTGACCGTCACTCTGCGGCCTTGAGTCTTAACCACCTCGCGGTCTCCCTATATCTGCTGGCTTGTCCCTCACTTTCCTTGCTGCATGGCAACCTGCATCGGCACGACACTTGTGCTCGGGCCGTCCCGGCAATGCTGACAAACCCAAGGATCGAGCTCTGGCTCGCGACCCGCTTCGCGCACGCCACCTCGCCATGCCCTTGGTGCCTTCGTTTGGTGCCCAGGGCTCTGGGCTGGTAGCCCGCTCCACAGGGATTCTCTGCCTCCCCTGTCATCTAACCTACAGGTTCACCTAATGGTGATTCACGAGCCGGTTTGGACGACTGCCATCTTGTCTCGCGAGTCGCTTGCATGTTAAAGGGGGAGGTCCCGAGTATCGCGTCTTGAGAGCTCCTACTAGCTCTCCAGCCCTCACCCCCTGGCCTTGACCACGGCACCACGACTTGGCATACCAGCAATGGCTGAGCTTGCTCGAGGGCTGGGACTAGAGGACATAGAGCACCTGGGCAAGCGAGGCAAGAGGGTGGTCATTGTGGGCCATGCCTAATGATACCACCATAGACGCAAGAGCAGGAACCCTCCTCGTGATGGACCAGGACACCAAAAGATATGTCATGTTCCTGTGGTACCGACCTCGCTCCTTGCACGCATCAGCCTCGCAGTGCCACTTCGGTGATTTCCCTCCCCTTTTCGATTCTCTGGGCGGCTGCTTGTATGCTAAGGGGGACCTCATGAGCATCGCGTCTCATGAGCTCTCACCGGACCTCGGGCCGCTCACCTCCTAGCCTTAACCACGGCATAGCAACCTGGCATACTAGCGACGGCTGAAGCCTGCTTGGGGACTGGGTCCCGTCGACGTAGAGCGTTGCGCCGTCTAGGGAAAAGAAAAGGGATGAATCGTGTCGAACTGGGATACGCGAATTCATCACAGAATCAAAGAAGAGTAGTGCTGGTATTAAATACACTCCGACCCTTACAAACCCCACGGGGGCTGGTTTTCATTCCGCGTAGGGAAAGCAAAAGAAGAAAGGATGCTACTAAGGAATTGGGCTTCACCGGCGACGCCGGGCGGCAGCCGCTGCTGCGCTCCGACCACGGCGGGAGCTTGGTGGCACGTAGCTGTCGTAGCTAGACTCCGGAGACTTCGTGGGCTCGGGAGAAGTCCTTTGATTCGAGTCGCCGCTGCTCTTTGGAAAAAGCGCCCAAGGGGAAGCAGGCCCGACACCCTGCTTGCACTACATGGGCTGCCCCCTCTGGAGCAGCACTCTAGCTTTTCGCCCTCCTTGTTGAAGACCTTAAAGAACAAGGTGGATGCGCCACTATAAGTGAATGGCGAGGGCTCCTTCAGGGCAGCAAGCCCGGACGACCTCACCCCATCTGTGGGTCATGAAGACGTCTCCGGGAGGCACCACCTCGACTTCTGCTCCGGTGGCCGGGCTGCAACACCCAGCATGTTGCAGCCGTAGCTCGAGTGGCCCCCTCGGGGGATGCTCACTTGCGAAGAACCTCAGGAGCCGGATCCAGGAGTCGGGAGGCATCGACGCCCACACCACAAACTCGCACAAGCTACCCTCGGCGTGAGTCCGTGGTGTGGTCCGCAAGGCAATGGCGGCCCGTCCTCCATCGTTGGGGATCGCTCGATGGCGCACATCTTCATCATGAGTGCGGGCATACATGGGGAGGGGGAAGTCAGGAGGAGGCATCGATTTCCAGGGCCTGGCCACCTCTCGCCCCACGCCGGCATCATGAGGGAGGCGGAGTCGCTTCTTCGGCGGGAGAGGATCAGGACCCTCCCTAGGGGCCTTCCCCTTTTCGGCCACTAAGAACCTCCTGATTGGCGCCATGGAAGCAAGGTGAAGAAGGAGAAGAAACGGGCAGCAGCAAGACGAAGGAGAGATGAGCGGGGGGGGGGGGGTTCTGCCCCTCCCCCTCATTTATAGCCATGGAAGGCCAACTGCCAGCCTCCACGACCTCGCACCATGATGATCTTCTGCATGCTGAATCGTTCTGTTAAGTCGAACAGTTGCTGAGGCAGCGTGGGGAAGTGGAGACACCCATGTCCCATCAATCGCCATGTGTTATCAAGGACGCAGGAGGTTAGGGCCCACGGCACTCCGCACTTACCCTTCGGCTTTGCCTGGAAGCAAAATCCGAGCGCGCCTTGGGCCCGGGGGCTACTGTCAACGTTCTGGATATGGGGGTATCCAGACCTGCCCGCCTACAGCCCACCACGTGACTCCATCGACGGCCTAGTACAGCCCAGCTTCGACATCATCAGCTCAAGACCCTCGCGAGGGGCCGATCCTCGCGAGGCGAATGATGCCAAGACCCGTGAGGGGATCGGCCTCTTCCGGATAGCTCCCAAGGGGCAGAGAGTTCTATGCAAGGTGTACCTCACGAGGCTCAGCTGACGTGAGCCGTGAAGACCAAGGCTAGGCGGGCGCCAGCGGGCGCAGAGCGCCAGTTTCCTCTTTGGTGCAAGGGAGGCAAGCCACACGTGCGGAGTCCCGAGGAATCAACCAAAGTTTTCCATTCTTGTGCAACAAGACCAAGACCGCCAGGACGGCAGGACAGAGGTCATCACCGAGCCCACCACAGCTTCACGACCAGGGGCTTTTTGCAGGCGAAGAACACTTTTGTCAGGATAAGTTGTACTACTTGTCCCCTTTCAAATCTGGCCGTTGTGGGATCCCTTCCCGCCTACATTTGGGAGGACCAAGGCCACTATAAATAGGACTTAGCCACCACCATAGAACAAGATCAGATTGATTCTGACCCGACTACCTCACCAGCTCTCTTGAGCTCAAGAACACCTCACCTACTAAGGCTAGTTCATCCACTGTACTAGTTCATCCTCAGCTCCTCAAGGCAATCCACCAAAACACTGGAGTCGGGTATGACACCGCAAGGTGGCCCGAACCAGGATAAACTGCCATGTATCTTTGTCTCTTCGAGCTCGACGCGGTAGGCTTAGGAGGATCACGAGTAGGCAGGCTGGGTAGGTTGAGATTTCCGCACGCACCCCAGAGTTCGAACCTCTCAAGGGTTTGCGGAACCCGTAATCTGACAGAATGGGAGCTCTGTAGCATTTCTAATATTATATGTGGATAACATATTGTTGATTGGAAATGATATAGAATTTCTGGATAACATAGAGCGATACTTGAATAAGAGTTTTTCAATGAAAGACCTCTGTGAAGCTGCTTATATATTGGGCATCAAGATCTATAGAGATAGATCAAGACACTTAATAAGATTTTTCAATGAGTAAATACCTTGACAAGTTTTTTAAAGAGTTCAAAATGGATCTGTCAAAGAAGGAGTTCTTGTCTGTATTATAAGGTGTAAAGGTGAGTAAGACTCAAAGCCCGACCACGGTAGAAAATAGAAAGAAAATCATTCCCAATGCGACAGTCATAGGTTCTATAAAGTATGTTGTGCTGTGTACCTTGCCATGAGTTTGGCAGGGGGTTACAATAGTGATCTAAGAGTAGATCACTAGAAAGCGGTCAAAAGTATCCTTAGTGAGAACTAAGGAAATGTTTCTCGATGATGGGGTGATAAAGAGTTCATTGTAAAGAGTTATATCGATGCAAGATTTTACACCAATCTAGATGACTCTAAGTCTCCATCTGGATACATATTGAAAGTGGGAGCAATTAGCTAGAGTAGCTCCATACAGAGCATTGTAGACATAGAATATTTGCAAAATACATATGGCTCTGAATGTGACAGACCCGTTCGCTAAACTTCTCTCATAAGAAAAACATAATCACACCTTAGTAATCTTTGGGTGTTAATCACATAGCAATGTGAACTAGATTAGTGAATCTAGTAAACCCTTTGGTTGTTGGTCACATGGAGATGTGAACTATAGGTGTTAATCAAATACAGATGTGAACTGTTGATGTTAAATCACATGGCGATGTGAACTAGATTATTGACTCTAGTGCAAGGGGGATACTGAAGGAAATATGCCCTAGAGGCAATAATAAAGTTATTATTTATTTCCTTATTTCATGATAAATGTTTTGTTGGAAATATGCCGTAGAGGCAATAATAAAATGGTTATTATTATATTTCCTTGTTCATGATAATTTTCTATTGTATGCTATAATTGTATTGACCGAAAACCGTAATACATGTGTGAATACATAGACCACAACATGTCCCTAGTGAGGCTCTAGTTGACTAGCTCGTTGATCAATAGATGATTATGGTTTCTTGACCATGGACATTAGATGTCATTGATAACAGGATCACATCATTAGGAGAATGATGTGATGGACAAGACTCAATCCTAATCATAGCACAAGATCGTGTAGTTCATTTGCTAAAGCTTTTCTAATGTCATGTATCATTTCCATAGACCATGAGATTGTGCAACTCCCGGATACCGTAGGAATGCTTTGGGTGTACCAAATGCCACAACATAACTGGGTGACTATAAAGGTGCACTACAGGTATCTCCGAAAATGCCTGTTGGGTTGGCATGAATCGAGACTAGGATTTGTCACTCCGTATGACGGAGAGGTATCTCTGGGCCCACTCGGTAATGCATCATCATAATGAGCTCAATGTGACTAAGTATTTAGTCACGGGATCATCATTCTGAGCAGTAAAGTGACTTGCCGGCGAGATTGAACTAGGTATTGGGATACCGACGATCGAATCTCGGGCAAGTAACATATCGACTAACAAAGGGAATTATATACAGGATTGATTGAATCCCCGACATAGTGGTTCATCCGATAAGATCGTTGGTAACATGTGGGAGCCAACATGGGTATCTAGATCCCGCTGTTGGTTATTGGCCGGAGAACTGTCTCGGTCATGTCTGCATGATTCCCGAACCCGTAGGGTCTACACACTTATGGTTCGGTGACGCTAGAGTTGTTATGGGAATAGTATGCGGTTACCGAATGTTGTTTGGAGTCCCGGATGAGATCCCGGACATCACGAGGAGTTCCAGAATGGTCCAGAGGTAAAGATTTATATATGGGAAGTCCAGTTTTAGTCACCGGATTAGTTTCTGGGGTTACTGGTATTGTACCGGGACCACCGAAAGGTGTCCAGGGGTCCACCGGGTGGTTCACCTACCACGGGGGACTCAATGGGCTGAACAAGGGTGGGGGCCAGCCCCCTAGTGGGCTGGTGCTCCCCTCCCCCCAGGGCCGAAGGCTCCTAGGGTTGAAAACCCTAGGGGGTCGGGGTGCCTCCCACTAACTTGGGGGGCAAGCTCCCCCCTTGACCGCGCCCCCGGATGAGATCTAAGGGGGGCGGCCCCCTCTCCCCTTCCCCTATAAATAGTGTGGGGGTGGGAGGGCTGCCACACCCTTCCCCTCGCGCAGCCCTTCCCTTCTCCAACATCACCTCCTCCTCCGTAGTGCTTGGCGAAGCCCTGCCGGAGAACTGCAAGCTCCTCCACCATGCCGTCATGCTGCCAGAGCTCACCCTCAACTTCTCCTCTCCCCTTGTTGGATCAAGAAGGAGACGTCCCCGGGCTGTATGTGTGTTGAACGCGGAGGCGCCGTCCGTTCGACATTAGATTGGATTTTCCGTGATTTGAATCGCCACGAGTACGACTCCCTCATCCGCGTTCTAGTGACGCTTCTGCTTAGAGATCTTCAAAGGTATGAAGATGCTCATCCTCTGCCTCTGTTGTTGCTAGAATCCCCATAGATTGATCTTGGTGATGCGTAGAAAATTTTGAATTACTGGTACGTTCTCCAACAGTGGCAACATGAGCTAGGTCTATTGCTTAGATTCTATGCACGAGTAGAACACAAGTAGTTGTGGGTGTTGGTTTGTTAAATTTGCTTACCATTACTAGTCCTATCTTGTTTCAGCGGTATTGTGGGATGAAGCGGCCCGGACCGACCTTACACGTACGCTTACCTGAGACAGGTTTAACCGACTGACATGCACTTGTTGCATAAGGTGGCTAGCGGGTGCCAGTCTCTCCCACTTTAGTCGGATCGGATTACATGAAAAGGTTCCTTATGAAGGTTAAATTGCAATTAGCATATCACCGTTGGGGCTTTTGCATAGGTAAGAAACGTTCTTCCTAGAAACCATTGCAGCCACGTAAAACATGTTAGAGGACGTCTAACTTGTTTTTGCAGGGTATGCTATGTGATGTGATATGGACAAAAGAATGTGATGAATGATATGTGATGTATGAGATTGATCATGTTCTTGTAATAGGAATCACGACTTGCATGTTGATGAGTATGAAAACCGGCAGGAGCCATAGGAGTTGTCTTATTTTATTGTATGACCTGCGTGTCATTGAAAATGCCATGTAATTACTTTACCTTTTGCTAACCATTAGCCATAGTAGTAGAAGTAATAGTTGGTGAGACAACTTCATGAAGACACGATGATGGAGATCATGATGATGGTGATCATGGTGTCATGCCGGTGCCGAAGGTGATCATGCCGCGCCTCAAAGATGAAGATAAAAGGCGCAAGATGATATTGGTCATATCATGTCATTCTATGATTTGCATGTGATGTTTGTCATGTTTACATCTTATTTGCTTAGAATGACGGTAGCATAAATAAGATGATCCCTCATAAAGTTTCAAGAAAGTGTTCCCACTAACTGTGCACCGTTGCAAAAGTTCGTTGTTTCGAAGCACCACGTGATGATCGGGTGTGATAGATTCTAACGTTCGCATACAACGGGTGTAAGCCAAATTTACTCATGCAAAACACTTAGGTTGACTTGACGAGCCTAGCATGTACAGACATTTCCTCGGAACACAAGAGACCGAAAGGTCGAACATGAGTTGTATAGTAGATACGATCAACATGAAGATTTTCACCGATGATGACTAGTCCGTCTCACATGATGATCGAACACGGCCTAGTTGACTCAGATCATGTATCACATAGATTACTAGAGGGATGTCTATCTGAGTTGGAGGTCATTAAATAATTTGATTAGATGAACTTAATTATCATGAACATAGTCTAAAATATCTTTGGAATATGTCTTGTAGATCAAATGGCCCACACTAATTTTGCCCTCAACTTCAACGCGTTCCTAGAGAAAACCAAGCTGAAAGACGATGGTAGCAACTATACGGACTGGGTCTGGAACTTGAGGATCATCCTCATAGCTGCCAGGAAAGCATATGTCCTAGAAGCACCACTAGGTGAAGCACCCATTTTCCCAGCAAGTCAAGACGTTATGAACGCCTGGCAGTTGCATAGTGATGATTACTCCCTGGTTCAGTGCGGCATACTTTACAGCTTAGAACCAGGGCTCCGAAAGCGTTTTGAGCAGCACGGAGCATATGAGATGTTCCAAGAGCTGAAAATGGTTTTCCAAGATCATGCCCGGGTCGAGAGATATGAAGTCTCCGACAAGTTCTACAGTTGTAAGATGGAGGAAAACAGTTCTGTCAGTGAGCATATACTCACTATGTCCGGGTTACACAACCATTTGTCTTAGTTGGGAGTTAATCTCCCAGATGACTCTGTCATTGCCAGGATCCTCCAGTCGCTCCCACCTAGCTACAAAAGCTTTGTGATGAACTACAATATGCAAGGGATGGAGAAGTCCATTCCCGAGTTATATTCAATGCTGAAATCAGCAGAGGTGGAAATCAGAAAGCAACATCAAGTGTTGATGGTGAATAAGACCACTAGTTTTAAGAAAGGCAAGGGTAAAAAGAACTTCAAGAAGGACGATAATGGAGTTTCTGCGCCCGTTAAATCAGTTGCTGGGAAGAAGCCAAACAATGGACCCAAGCCCGAGACTCAGTGCTTTTATTGCAAGGGAAATGGTCACTGGAAGTGGAACTGCCCCAAGTACTTAGCGGACAAGAAGGCTGGCAACACCAATGGTATATGTGATATGCATGTTATTGATGTGTACCTTACTAGTACTCGTAGTAGCTCCTGGGTATTTGATACCGGTGCTGTTGCTCATATTTGTAACTCAAAACAGGAGTTGCGGAATAAGCGGAGACTGGCGAAGGACGAGGTGACGATGCGCGTCGGGAATGGTTCCAAGGTTGATGTGATCGCCGTCGGCACGCTACCTCTACATTTACCTACATGATTAGTTTTAAACCTCAATAATTGTTATTTAGTGCCAGCTTTAAGCATGAACATTGGATATGGATCTCGTTTAATGCAAGATGGCTATTCATTTAAATCCAAGAATAATGGTTGTTCTATTTAATTGAGAGATATGTTTTATGTTCATGCCCCGCAGGTCAATGGTTTATTCTTTTTGAATCTCGAATGTGATGTTACACATATTCATAGTGTGAATACCAAAAGTATTCAGGTTCATAATGATAGTCCCACATACTTGTGGCACTACCGCCTTGGTCGCATTGGTGTCAAACGCATGAAGAAACTCCATGCAGATGGACATTTGGAGTCTCTTGATTATGAATCATTTGACACATGCGAACCATGACTCATGGGAAAGATGACCAAGACTCCGTTCTCCGGAACAATGGAGCGAGAAACCAACTTGTTGGAAATCATACATACTGATGTGTGCGGTCCAATGAGCGTTGAGGCTCGTGGTGGCTATCGTTATGTTCTCACCCTCACTGATGACTTAAGTAGATATGGGTATTTTTACTTAATGAAACACAAGTCTGAGACCTTTGAAAATTTCAAGGAATTTCAGAGTGAGGTGGAGAATCAACGTGATAGAAAAATAAAGTTCTTACGATCAGATCGTGGGGGAGAATATTTGAGTCATGAGTTTGGTACGCACTTAAGGAAATGTGGAATTGTTTCACAACTCACGCCGCCTGGAACACCTCAGCATAACGGTGGGTCTGAACATCGTAATCACACTCTTTTGGATATGGTGCGATCTATGATGTCTCTTACCAATTTACCGCTATCATTTCGGGGATATGCTTTAGAGACAGCCACATTCACTTTAAATAGGGCACCGTCTAAATCCGTTGAGACGACACCGTATGAATTGTGGTTTGGGAAGAAACCTAAGCTGTCGTTTCTAAAAGTTTGGGGATGCGATGCTTATGTCAAGAAACTTCAACCTGAAAAGCTCGAACCCAAGTCGGAAAAATGCGTCTTCATAGGATACCCTAAGCAAACCATTGGGTATACCTTCTACCTCAGATTAGAAGGCAAAATCTTTGTTGCCAAGAGCAGAACCTTTCTGGGGAAAGAGTTTCTCTTGAAAGAAGTAAGTGGGAGGAAAGTAGAACTTGATGAAGTACTGCCTCTTGAACCGAAAAGTAGCGCAGCTCAGGAAGATATTTCTGTGGTTCCTGCACCAACTAGAGAGGAAGTTAATGATCATGATCAAGGTACTTCGGATCTAGTTTGTACTGAACTTCGTAGGTCCACAAGCGCACGTTCCACACCAGTGTGATACGGCAACCCTATCCTAGAAATCATGTTGTTAGACAACGGTGAACCTTCGAAATATGAAAAAGGGATGGCGGACCCAGATTCCCACAAATGGCTTGAAGCCATGAAATCCGAGATAGGATCCATGTATGAAAACAAAGTATGGACTTTGACAGATGAGGGAGTCCTGGACTAGGGGGTGTCCGGATAGCCGGACTATCATTATCCGCCGGACTCCAAGACTACGAAGATAGGAGATTGAAGACCCCGGCTCGTGTTCGGATGGTACTTTCCTTGGCGTGGAAGCCAAGCTTGGCAATACGGATATGTAGATCTCCTACCATTGTAACCGACTCTGTGTAACCCTAGCCTCCTCCGGTGTCTATATAAACCAGAGGGCTTTAGTCCGTAGGACAACATACATTACAACAATCATACCATAGGCTAGCTTCTAGGGTTTAGCCTCCTTGATCTCGTGGTAGGTCCACTCTTGTACTACCGATATCATCAATATTAATCAAGCGGGGCGTGGGTTTTACCTCCATCGAGAGGGCCCGACCTGGGTAAAACATCGTGTCCCTCATCTCCTGTTACCATCCGCCTAGACGCACAGTTCGGGACCCCCTACCCGAGATCCGCCGGTTTTGACACCGACATTGGTGCTTTAATTGAGAGTTCCTCTGTGTCATCACCGATAGAGCGGATGCCGCCACCCGTCTTCAAAGACGGTGTTTTTGCCAAAGGGGCCTTGGCCGCCGGCCAAACTATCCGGCTCGGTGGTTTTCTTATGAACGCCTGTCCGGCCGCCGCTTCGACAATGACCTCGCAAGTCGTCAGAAGCAATCTTCGCGTCAGCCCTAAAGCTGCCGAACAGTTGGACCCAATAGAGCTCTCGTCCGTTAAGGAGCTCTTGGATCGCATCGCTGCCCTGGGAGTCGCTACGGACTACAACCAGATTGGGCTTAAAACTGATCTGAGAGAGATTAACTCTCCCCAGGCCACCCACCGCATCACAGTGGTGGAAGAGCAACGCGGCAACTCTTTGCCTATGTTGAAAACAATTCATGTCCGGATTCCCGAACCCTCCACGCCGGATTCCCGCGGAGGAACGGACTTCGATCGAGCATTGAACTTAAAATCATGCTCGCTCCGGACTTGCTGGATCATCTCCAGCAAACCAAGCTTCCGAATTTGGAAACTCCTCGGCCTTTGAGCCCCAAGATGGGCAAGGATCCGGATTTTAGTCCACCCACCCGCCCAGACATATGCGATCTATCCAAAATACGGCAAGAGCCTTCTGAAACAGTACATCATTCTTGGGCGATTCCTCCACAGTTATGGATAGGATAAAGGACTGCCGAGAGGAAAATGCAATCTCAATCTTACGCAATAACTGCGGACGGAAGGAATCCTAGCGCCATTGATCGTCGCAGAATTCTGCGCTTCACCGATCTGGCGTCCATAATCGAAAATCTTGTGCGATGGAATGTTTGCGGAAAACTGAAAATCAATTTTGGGATAATCCGCTTTAAACCCGATCCGTAGTAAAAGCGCCTTACACTCGGGCCCCGGATGCAAAAAGAAAAAACGAAACCCAATAAGGGAAGCATAACCGTCTTTGGAGGCATGGCTCAATGGACCGTGCAAACTTCATAGTCTTGAGAGGAGCCGTCCCAACACATAGCCTTAGAGCATGTTTGATATTACGGCGGTGGCCAAAAGTGGCGAGAACTTCTAGCTCAGGAAACCACTCCAACAATACCAAAGACAAGTATCAACGAGTCTTGAGACCTTCACATCAAACAATATGCGGCGAACAATCCAGCATGGACTCGCGAAGTCTACCAAGTAGCAACAACAAATCCATGGAGTAACACAGCTATTATCTTCAACGCCCACGACGAGCCTAAATTCCGAACAACGAGCACCGGCTCTTGTTGTACTCGATCCCATAGTGGACGGCTTTTGACTGACAAAAGTCCTCATGGATGGCGGCAGCGGACTAAACATCATCTACGAGGAAACTCTACAAAAAATGGAAATCGACTGGAGCCATATTGAGCGAAGCGGCACAACCTTTAGAGGAATAATCCCTAGCCGGGAAGCGCGCTGCACTAGAAAAATCACACTCGATGTGGTATTCGGCTCTCCGGACAATTACAAATCCGAAGAAGTCACGTTCCAGGTGGCCCCGTTCAGCAGCGGGTATCACGCCATATTAGGGCGAGAGGCATTCACAATTTTTCAAGCAGTACCTCATTACGGGTACATGAAGCTCAAAATGCCTGGGCCCAGCGGAATAATCACTCTCACTAGTGATCTGGACATAGCACTCCGCGCCGAAAACAAGACAACCGCACTAGCCCTCGAGGCACTATCCGAAGCCTTAGCGGCAGAAGAACTCACCGCGCTGCGCTCTACGGTGAACAGTGACGATGTGATACTTGATAAAAGATCCAAGTCCACCTCCTTCAAACTAGCGGATGAAATAATAAAATTCCAGGTCCATCCAACGGACCCAACAAAGACGGCCTCCATTGGGGCACAATTGAACCCGAAGTAGCGCCGCCTTTGCGCGAATTCCTTCGGGAAAATTGGGATATCTTAAGCTGGCATCCTTCGGACATGCCGGAATCCCACGCAGTTGGCGAACACAGCCTAAATATCCTAAAAGGTTTAAGCCGATCAAAGCAGGCTCTTGGCGATTTTCGAACCCAAAAGATAGGCAATGGGAGAAGAGCTAGCCAAACTATTGGAAGCTGGATTCATTAGAGATATCAAACATCCGGACTGGCTAGCCAATCTGGTGATGGTACCAAGAAGGATAAATCTTGGCGCCTCGTAGCCGATTTTAAAGACCTCAATAAGGCTTGCCCAAAGGATCCCTTCCTCTCCCTGCATCGATCAAATTATCGATGCCACAGCAGGGCACGATTCGTTGTGCTTCCTGGACACATACTCTAGCTATCATCAAATCAAGATGGCGGAAGCAGATCAAGCCGCAACGGCATTCATCACTCCATATAGACCATTACGCTTCAACACGATGCCCTTCGGACTTAAAAATGCGGCGCAACATATCGGCGCATGATTCAAACATGTCGGCCACCCGGATCGGCAAAAGCAATCGAGGCATCGTGAGGCGATGTAGTCGTCAAAACAAAACACGTCGAAACTCTAGTAGGCGATTTGAGGCTCACATTTGAAAACCTCGGAGCATATGACATCAAGCTGAATCGAGAAAAATGTGTTTTGGCGTACCAGCGGAAGCGGTAGGCTTCATTGTATCCGGCAGAGGAATTGAAGCAAATCCGGCCAAAATCCGAGCTCTGTCACAGTTGGATATTCCAAGGACCTCAAACAAATTCAAAATTAACGGGATGTGTGGCAGCCTTAAGCGCTTTATCTCCGCCTAGGAGAAAAGGCGTTGCCCTTTATCGCCTCCTCGGTAGCATCGAACACTTTGAGTGGGCGGATGCTGCCTTCGCCGGACTCGAAGAAATAAAGGCCATCTTGGCAACAAATCCGGTCCTGGCTGCGCCCACTCTGGGCGAACCAATGTTGTTATACATCGCAGCAACACATCAGTTGTAAGCGCGGTCCTCGTCGTCGAACGAGCGATAGAAGGGCATAAATTCCCTCTTCAAAAACCAGTGTATTATGTATCCACTGTGTTAACCCCTTGCAAATCCCGTTACCCACACTATCAGAAGATAGCATATGCGGTGTTCATGGCGTCTCGGAAGCTCCGACACTACTTTCAAGAGTGTTTGATAACAGTGGCCTCTGAAGTACCGCTCAATGACATCATAAATAACCGCGACGCAACGGGCAGGATTGCAAAATGGGCCATTGAGCTCTTACTATTTGACATAACTTACAAACCTCGGCGAGCTATAAAGTCACAAGTTTTGGCTGACCGTCGCCGAATGGATGAAGCGAACTCCCTAAAAGTACGGCGCATACTCTAATTGGACTATGCATTTCGACGGCTCCAAAATGTTAGCGGATGGGGCTGGCGTCGTCTTGGCGTCCCCAACCGGAGATCTGATCCAATATGTACTTCAAATAATGTACACGGACTCCAACAATGCAGCGAATCTGAGGCCCTATTACATGGTCTCCGGATGGCGGTCTCCATGGGCATTCAACGCCTAGAGATGTGAGGATTCAAACCTTGCAATATCCCAAATAAGCAGAGACTTTGGCGCCAAGGATCCAAAAATGGCAGCATATCGCAGCGCTGTCCTAAAATGTCGGCTCGGTTTGAAGGACTTGAATTCCATCACATAGCCGAGATAATAACCAAGCAGCCGGCGTCACAGCGCATCGGTGTGAAGCGTGATCTTGTCCTCAAATATCTTCTGGAGCGGCTCTTCAAGCCATCCATACTATGGGAAGAGGGCCGGTAGCGATAAACCGGAAAAACCACATCAATCGATGATTCAGCGAGACGACATAACACCTTCATTACGTTATAATGGCGGTAATCACCGCGTGGGCAGAACCTTTCTAGCCTACTTGCTTGGCAGGAACTTCCGAAGACCAAAAGCGAGGCTCGCTGCATAGTCCGCGATCAAAAGCCTACAAGGTCCACGAGGAGAACTTTATAAGAAAAGTACAACCGAGTCCTTGAGGTGTATCTCCGAAGAGGAAGGCGAAACCTCTGGCTGAAATTCATGCGGACTAGGCGGACACCACGCAGCAGCCCGGGCCCTTGTAGGAAAGGCATTCCGTACAAGATTTTATTGGCCGATGGCTCGGGCGGACGCACAGGACTTGGTCCAGCGATGCGTTGGTTGTCAGCTCTTTGCTAATCAGAGTCATATGCCACCCACCGCCCTCAAAACCATACCCATTACCTGGCCGTTCGCGGTCTGGGGGCTTGATATGGTTGGACCCCTTAAAGGGGGGACCCACAAGCAAAGGTACCTATTGGTCATGGTTGATAAATTCACCAAATGGATAGAGGCCAAACCGGTCAAAACGGCAGAGTCCGGACCAGTGATAGACTTTATATCAAGGGTGGTACACCGTTACGGAGTCCCCCACAGCATCATCACCGACAACGGCACGAACTTCAAAGCCAATGAGGTTAAATCATGGTGCAAAAATATGGGCATCAAGCTCGACTACGCTTCAGTCTATCACCCTCAAACCAACGGTCAAGTGGAAAGAGCAAATGGTCTAATAATGAGCGGCATTAAACCCAGATTAGTGAGGTCACCTACTAAATCCGACACACAATGGGTCGAGGAGCTCGACTCCGTACTCTGGGGGCTGCGGACAACGCCTAACCGTACTACCGGATTCACACCATTTTTTATGGTATACGGCGCAGAGGCAGTCTTGCCCTGCGACATTATTCATGACTCACCTCGAGTGCGCATGTATGAGGAAAGAGAGGCCGAGCTTGATCGGCAGGACAGCTTGGACACATTGGAGGAAGAACGTGACGTCGCGAAGGCTCGTTCCGCATTCTATTAGCAGCATGCCTGAAGATATCAAAGCAGAGAAGTACGGGCCAAGACTTACAACGTTGGTGAACTAGTTCTACCCCTGCCGGACAAGAAAAAGGACAAGCTCAAACCCAAATGGGAGGGCTCCTTCATTATCGATCAAGTACTGACCGGTGGAGCATACCGTCTGCGAAATGCGTCGGATAACCGACTCGAGCCGAGCCCATGGAACGCAGCCCGCCTCCGACGATTCTATGCCTAGCGCCGGACTAAGAGTTAGTCCCCTTCCCCGTCCAAAATTTTACACTTTGGCTGTCTTTTCTTTCTCTTTTTATCCTTTTTAGTTGAAAGCCCTTACGGGCCTATTTCCGCATTCTTTGCATACGATGATGTGCCATCCGCACTCATTATTCCTGGGGGCTTCTTTTACAGAAGCTCAATTATACAGGGTTTCATACCCAGCACATGTGTCAAGCTTCCACATGTACCTTTTACTCGCCATTATATGCATCGATATGACTTAAGTTTTGGCCAAGCTGGGTTGCCTGGCTCCTGTGCTTACCCCTACGTTCCCGATTGTTCGGCTAGGAGGTAAAGGGAGCACCTCTGCAATTATTCTTGCCGGGTCACCGGATGTGTACCTTAGGCTGGGTGAAGCCAAAGCTAGTGTTCTTAAGGGAATATTCGCTCGGTGATTTAAAGATGACTTTTAACTATTTTATCTATCTGCCCCGGATGTTTCTTTGCTTTCTTTGCGACGGACATACACCAGGGCATGCCTCCCAAATAAAGAACCCTTAATGGAACTATTCTCCTGGAAGATGTTTCTTAGTAACCATGTAATATAACATAACTAGTTGGGCACTTATGCGATAAAGCACTAATGACCCCTACGCTTTGGTCTCCATGCATACCACGGTTGTGTCTCAACCAAAGAGGTATTCGGACACACTCAGGACTCTACGGTCCCGAGGTTGAAGCGAAAAGGTCAAGAAAGAAAAGCGATCTACAATCCGGCTAGAAGGCATTTCACATGTCACTTTAAAGGATAACATACATTTTCAAATTCTTGATTGTATTCCTCCTCAATCCCGTCTAACAGGCTGTCTAGTTCTGATCCGTTGGGAAAATTTAGCAGCCAACTCTACTTGGCTGTACACTAAACTCACGAGGATCTCCTTCCCATCGGGCCCCACCGGTCCAACTTCGCCATGTGGTTGGGATCCGCCTTCTTGTACAGCGTCTTCACCATGGCCCAAGCCTCCACAGCACCTTGACGGCAAGCGAAATCTTCCACAAGCGGCGCTGCCGCACTCCTGCAGACTTTACGCAAGCTCCCGAGGCCCTCGGGTAGGGTGAGGCTGGCCGTAAAGCCCGAATAGCGCAGCTCATTGCTGCCGAACTTCGTTCGAGTAGCTGCAACAGTTCGGAAGTTGATCACCCGTTGATATGGGCATCTCCTCTGCAGGACGTCCCGTGAGTATACCTACAAGACAAATCATGTCAAAATACTTCCTCGCCGAACTCTTCTTTTCAAAAGAGTCCGCTCAAGCACTTACTATAAATGCCGCGACGAAGCCGCTGATTCTCCTTAACGGAGCCAGACAGCTCGGCCTGAACGCCTTTTAGCTCTTCTCCGAGCTTGGCATTGGCATCTTGGAGCTTGTTCCTTTCCTGCTGAACCCTATTCCACACACTCTCGACGGCCTTTAGCTGGCGCAGCAATGCTTGCCTGTCCGGATCTTGTCCGGCGGTACCTGCAATGTCATTATTAGACTTGCGCGCACGCCGCACAGCGCTTATGTTTATTAATAAAAATGTGTTACCAGGAGGGGTCTTTGCATCTCCTCCTGCGGCAGCAAGTGCGGCCTCCAGTTGGGCCTTGCAATCTTGCAGCTCCCGGGACAGCTGGGAGTTCTTCTCGGTAAGAGCCTGCGATTCCAAATGATCCTTAAATCAGTTAGCATAACTACTTTAAGTCTCGGGGGCTACTGGTATGTACAACCATTAAAATTTCCTTACCCGTATGTCTTTCACATACTGCTCCGTGGCTCTGGTAAAACCATCTTGAGCGGCACGGAGATGCGCATCCCCTGCGTTAAAGGCATCCAATGCCTCCAGGGAAAAGCACACCTCACGAAACACTGTCCGGCGGCGCCTATGGTTCATGGCGCTCTCCACCTCAGATTTGGTGGCGGACAGTCGGTCGGTGTCCTCCGTTGGAGAAGGACCCGGCCCGCGTCTTGCGCTTGCCTCCCCCTCCAGGCCGGGTGCTGGAGCCTGGCCGGTATAGGTTGGATCGGCAACTTCTACGCCCGCAGTCCGGCGGGCGCTTTTTCTCCTACAAAGATCATGAGCACTCAGGCGTTTCCTCGGAACGTTGCTCTGAAAATTCGAATACGAGCTATACCTTTGCGGCGACGTTTCCGTCCGCACTGCGCTCCTTTTCCGCCTGCTTGTTCGGACTGGCCTCTGTTGGTCAGCCGCCGCGGGCTCGGCTTCCTGCCGTAAAGGCGCTTCCTGCAAAATACCATCGTTCGCGAAGGTCAGAAATGGGCAGGGAAGAGATAACGGTGTCCGGACTTGATTTGCGATCACACAGGAAGCGGACTTAGTCGGGGTAGTCTGCCGTAATGGCGACCAAAGCATTGTCTATGCTGAGCTGGTGATACACCCCGTCGATCAGCTCCACCTCGATGTCCGGGTCCTCTTCGGAGGCCGGATCCAGGGATCCTTCTGGATCCTCGGGTTGCGGAGCAGGACTCACCATGTCCTCCATAGTCCGGCGTAGATATTGCGCCAAAGACATAATGTAAGAAGCTTAAACTTCGAAAGCATGGGTAGAACCCTTCAAGGTGTTCACTTACCCATCCTCTAGGGTTGATCATGGAAAACCCATTCAAAGGGTTCGTTCGAAGGAAGTCCTCCTTCTCCCCCTTGTACAGGCCGGACAAGATCTTTACCAGATCCTCCGTCGAACCAGGCCCTTTGCGGCCGTGCTGGGTGGCATCGTCTTCCCCGTTGAAATCCCACATGGGGTGGCCTCTGTATTGTAGTGGCTGTACCCCTCGCTTGATGCATGTCGCCATGACTCCGATCATGGTCAAGCCGGAATGAGCCATTAATCTTATCCGGCCCATCAAATAATGGACGCTCTTGTCTTCCTCCAATCGGGGGCTCCGCGGGCGCCAGCTGAGGCGTTTCTTCAAGGGAGCAGCACTAAACTCCGGGAGGCCGATCCGGACTGGGTCTGGTAGCGGAGCGTCTCCTATATAAAACCACTCCGAGGGCCAGTCTTCGGACGCCTTCTTGGGAGTACCGGTGTCACACCCTAGCTAGTTCATGCATTAGAGTGTTGCATCATGTCTATTTTTTTTCAACAGAAAGCTGAAATGGGATTGACAGAACACCCAGCCCCCTCTGAAACAAACTAGGGTTTACTAAAAATATTTTCGATGAACCTGAAATGCCCTTCTAAAATGTCCATCATTTTTGTCTTGGTTCAGAAGCTCTGCCAAAAGTGATGCACAATTTCCTAGGTCATCCTAAGGTCCTTGAATTAAATCATAACTATTTGAATTTGGGCATTTAAAATTTATAAAATATTTCAAATGTCCAAATATCTCCAAACTAAAATGTTTCATGTTGGAAATATTCCAACAATGGACCAGGAGTAGTTTGGTGAATTTTAGAACCTTTCTGGTATTTTAAATAACTCAACAAAGTTGCAGAAAAATAGAACACGAAAAGCAGAATGAACTTACGGCGCCTCGGCCCACTAGCCAGCCCACTGGCCGCCCAGCCAAAGACCGGCCAATGAGCTGCTTGTCGACCGAGCGGCAGGCGAGGTGCTCGGCGGCGAGCACCGCATGGGTGCCACGCACCTGCTCGCCGTCTCGCCGTTTCCCTCGCCTTGCCACGTCGGGATCGCTCCTCGCTCTCTCCGCACCCCAGACACCCCGTTCCTCTCGGCTCGTCTCCCTCGCTCCCCTACGCCATGGCGGCGCCACCGCCGCCGACCACCGTCGTAGCCGCGTTCTCCGTCAACCCCACGCCCGCGCCACCGTGTCCAGAGCTCCGCCGTCGTCCACTACTTCGAGCTAGCCGAGCCCGAAGCGCTTCGCGTGCCCAAGACGCCGCACCAGCCTCGCCGAGTCCGCCGCCGGAGATCCCTTCAACGCCGTCGCCGCCTCAGCTCGTCCCGACCCGCCGGTGGCCTCTCGTGAGCTCTGTGAGCTCAGCTACCTTCCCTACCCTCTCCCTCTCGCTCTCGTGCACCACAGCGACCGCACGAAGCTCACGTGCACTCGCCGTCGCAGACCTCGTCGCCGACGTGCTCCCAGCCACACTCCGGCCTTCTCACTGTGTCCATCACGTTCACCACATCGCGCTGGTGCTAACCAAGCACTCCACGCACCTCACCGCACACCCCAGCACGAGTTCGTTTTCACCCGAGTTCCGGTGGCCGCCAAAATCGCCGCGGCGTAACTCCGCCACCCCGAGCCCAACGGACTCCGCCAAGAGCTGCGGCACGTCCTCAGCTTCACTCCGGTGGTCTCCGCGCCCCATTTGGTGGCGGAACGGCCAAACACACTTCGCCCGGCGTCGTCGCTCGCCCGGCTAACGCCGATGGGTTTGACCTAGTTTTGACCACGGGTGGGCGGGTTGACCCACAGGTCTATGACATGTGGGCCCAGCCACGCTAATTAACCTAGTTTAGTTTTAATTAAATTCTAACTAAACTAACCCCATCGACATCACGGGACCCACTGGTCAGTTTGACTGACCAGCCCGTTGACCACCGACGTCATCATGACACAGTCTTGTGTGACGCAGTATTTAAATTACTGGAATTAATTTTACACAGGAAATTCCAGAAATTGTTTCAAACTTCAAAAATTCATATAAAATCAACCATAGCTCCAAATGAAACAAATTATATATGAAAAATGATCAGAAAAATCCAATCTTTCCATCTGTACAGGTTTCATGCATGTTTACAGAAGCTAACTTGCTGTTTATGGCAGAACAAGTTTAAGCACTTTAAATGATCATAATGAGTTTGGAAATTGCATCCATAGTTCAAAATGCTTCAAACTCATCTGGTCTTAGATGCATTAGCCCAACACACTCATATATACCATGTCTCATGCATGCATCATATTGTTGCATATTGTTTGGTAATACTTGTGTATCGGTGTTCTGCGGCGGGTTACGCCTCGAGGAGTACCGTGATAACCCGACGAAGAACAATACCCGTCTAACGACCCGTCAGAAAGCAACCAACCATTTGATCATATCGATAAAATCCCATGTTCTTGCTCCTGCTCTCGTTTCTTGCATTAAGACAACGCGATTCAAACTGGCTGTGTGCTGCGGTAGTTGAACCCATTTCCTCTGCATGACTGTCATTGCCACAATAACTAGGATGAAACCCACTAGCATGTGTAGGAGTTGATTGAGCCATATGATTGTGTTGTTCCTACCTTGCTATGCCTGCTATGCTTAGAGTCGTGTCGTCCGGTTCATCCGGGTGATGGCTAGAGTGAAATGATCGAGTCGGTATGAGAGTAAGGTGTTGAACACGATTTGGTAAAGGTATCGATGAGAGGCCATGTAGGAGTACATGGTGGGTTGTTTCATTGAGGTCCTTAAGCCTTCGAGATCTGTATGTGTGATTTGAGAATCAGCTACTACCATCCATTGGGCCTGAAATATGACCCGCTCGACTTCTTATTCACGCTAGTCCTCTGTCCGTGAGTTGCAAGTAGTTTACGGTGTTTGTAGCTCATGGAGGCCGTGGACAGCGCTGACCGTAGGGGTGGGCTGTGATGCGGTAGGTACGTGGCATGGTGTAGCGGATGCCCGTTTGGTATCTCGGGAACCCTGTTCACATCGTTTGGGGCTGTGAGCGAAACTTCGGCCGGAACTCCTCATAGATGGAACCCAAAGAGGCGATAAACCTGGACTAGAGACTTGAGTGTCTAGGTAGGTCGTGGTCTACACCCACGTCGGCTTTCGCTTGAAGTCTGCCGAGCACATGTCATGTGCAGACGCTAAGTGGTGGAAACATGTATGAAGAAGTACACCCCTGCAGGGTTAACATCATCTATTCGAATAGACGCGTCCGTGGTAAAGGACTACTTGGTTGCCTATACAGTTCATAGACAAGTAAATGGACACTACTAAAAGCCTCAAGATAAGCGTGAGTGCCGGGGATGGCTCCTCCGTAGGAAGACGGGGTTGGATCCTCGGTGGTGTATTGAAGTGATGAGTAGTGGACTCGAGTCATAAAACCATTTCAAGTTGGTGTCTCAGAGGATAGATTAGCCATGAGTCAAAGCTGGCTTGCCGCAATAACTCCACCAACCCTTCTTGATAATATGCATGTATGTAGGATCGATGTAAGTCTTCTTTGAGTACCTTTGTACTCATGTTGCTTTAATTTACATTTTTGGAAGATGCCACAAACCCTCCGACGGGTTCTTCGTGAGCGTTGACATCGATTGAGTAGACTAAGGCCCGTGGTGATCTGAGCAAGAGAAGGACCATGTAGTATAGCTAGGCTTACCCAAGCCTCTTTTATTTTACTAGTTATGCGTACTCGGACAAAACACTTCATTGTTGGCTTGTATGCTTGTATGACTTGTATGTGGGTCGTGTGACCCGTACTTGTGTGTATAATATGAATGGCTCTTCGAGCCTTTAAATAAAATACTTATGTCGAGAGTCATGTTGTGATGCCTTGTTGTATTTGCACATATCGAGCATATTGTGTGTATGATTGAAATGCTTGGTATGTGTGGGATCGACTATCTAGTTGTTTATCTTTAGTAGCCTCTCTACGGAAATGTCTCCTAGTGTCTCCTTTGAGCCATGGTAGCTTGCTCTTGCTCCGGAACACTTAGGCTGGCCGGCATGTGTCCTTCTTCGTTCTCGTGGTTCTGTTCCTTCGGGAAATGTCACGCATTGAGTCGGAGTCTGTTAGCCCGCTTCTGCCCGGTTTATCGAGTCTGCTAGCCCAGTGCTACAGCCCGAACTTATATGCTGATGACCGACACGCTCGATCTTTGGGTCATGGATGCTGTCCTGTAAGTCTGTGCCACTTTGGATTTACGACTAGCCATGTCAGCCGGGCTCCTTTTCATATGGATGCTAGCGACACTATCATATCGTGTGCCAAAAGGCTAAGCGGTCCCGGCCAAGGTAAGGCGAGACCCGTTGGGATACCGTGCGTGAGGCCGCAAAGTGATATGATGTGTTACTGAGCTAGATCGATGTGACATTGAGTTGGGGTCTGACAGCGTTAGCATCGAGCGGACTGCTGTAGGTTCTCCAAGCCAAACTGGTCGATGTTGAGTCTAGAAATGCTTTAGTAATATGTAGGGGAATTGATTGTGGGATGGTACGTAAGGCTCTTTTTACTCCTTTACCTCATGACATTCTGATCTGAGTCAGTCCATTCTTCCACCGGGGGTTAAGGATTAGGACCTCTTCTCTCTATTAGGCTCACGCGTTACTAATCAGTAGTACCTTGTAGGTTTGATGGTTACAAGCCTGATTCAGTTTATCTCCTGTTATGTTACTAAAATGGACCCAGAACCTTGATATGATATTGTTGAGTGGCTATGCAATTCTTTGTAAAATGTCTCAATCCTTTGAGCATTTACAGTCGTTATGCTGTCCAAATTCTGCTGGAAATTCTAATGTCTTTGCATTGTGGTTATGCTTCTAGATGGCCACTCGTGAGCAAAATCAAGTGGTTAAATCGACCGGATGCATTGGGGTGACGGTCATACAGCCATGCTAGTTAGGGTTATGATCAAGCGGGATATCGTTGGTATCCCGAGTACACAGTTGAAGAACAGTATCGAGACTTTAATCAAAGTCAGTATCTTTGCACTGTCAGGGTGTTTCCCTCTTATCCTGGTTCCACCGAGGCCCTTCACAGCTCCTATGGGCTTGGTGTTACTATTGATATGGCGGTACAAGATGCTGCGTATTCTATGATGACCATTATACGAGCCAGGACTGGGCTGCTCCGCAACACCGAATTCGGTATATGCCGAGTTCACATCTGGGCGTTTGGTTATCTTCGAGCCATCTATCTTGATTCGATCGGGAGGACTCACTAACCCGTACTACCGCCGAGCTGCTCGAGGACAAGGACCGAGAGAGTCGGGCCTTGAGGATGGAGCTCTTCAATGCCCGTCTTGATCACCGGGCTACCTTGACTCGCTTTTGCACCGGCTGTTCAAGCTGGTTATATGGATATGAGAGATTTGTATCTGTCGGGGCTGCTCACGGACATGATGAATCTGGCGTGATGTGGGGGCATCACCCCACCTCGTGGTCCTCGCTTGCCACCGTTCAGAGGTCAAGACCTCACCCTTGTCCTTACGGTCCACAGGCTCCTCAGGACCGCCTGTTCCCGGACGATCACGTTGAACTCCCAGGTTACGGAGGAGACTTCTATGAGAACTACTACGGAGACGTCTCAGTTAGTAGTAGTCCCACTAGTATTGTAATGGTTGTATTTCCACCGTCCTGCGTGACTCGTGGAATATGACTTAGTGTGTACCAATCCCGGAGGTGTAACAAAAATAATGTATAGGAGCTTGGTGTGCCTCCGACGAGATGTAATCTTCCTTTCACCGTAGTAGTACTCTGTTTGGTCTTGTACTAAACCTTGTATGGTGTGTATGACGATGGAATAAAGAAGCAGTTTCTGTATCTACCATGTCATACGGATGATCATCTCGCATTCCGAGTTATCCATTACATTCTACACTTCTATGTCAGAATCTTGCCATCCTGGTCTAAATCCTTGTCTTGTTTTCCTAGGATGGTTAACACCAGAACAACCCTGCTCGCCAGAGCAGGCAAGGCGATGGAGTTGGAGAAGCAAACCTGCCTCACCCTCCTTCTCGGCGAAGTTATGCTTTGGAGGCCGAGAGAAACAAACAGGAGACCAACCATTTCTTTGGGCGATCGAACAAAACACAGCCCATCATCGAGAAATAACTTGGTGTCGCTCGGTGACTTCATCAAGTTACACCCACCTACCTTTCACCACTCCGTTGAGCCTCTCGACGCTGATGATTGGCTTCGCAGCATTACTCACAAGCTGCGTTCTGCTCTGGTAGCTGAGGCGGACAAGGTCACCTTTGCTGCATATCATCTCGAAGGTCCCGCCGATCTCGGGGAGAATTATATGGCCATGCGCCCGATTGGCCATGTCACTACTTGGGCAGAATTCAGCGAGGCTTTCCGTGAACATCACATTCCGGAGGGTCTCATGGATCGTAAACGTGAGGAGTTCTGCAGTTTCACCCAAGGTCGTCTCTCCGTGGGCGCCTATAGTAGAGAGTTCGGTAATCTCACACGCTATGCAACGAAGAGGTCTCCATCGACGCCAAGAAGCAGCAAGGTTCCGCAAGGGACTTAGCCCGAACCGCCGAGATCTCCGTCGCATGAGTGCACCTCTTTCGAAGCTTGTTAACAAAGCCATCATCTTTGAAACTGGTCGACCGACTTGAAGCGACACGCAAGCATGGTCGTGACATGGGTTCCTCATCCGTTTGGACCACGAAGCACCGTGTGTGGGTGCCTAACACTGCCCTGCCACCCAGGTTCACACCGAGGCCATCCTTTCAGGCGCCTCGCCCAGTTCAGCAGTATGCATCAGCTAAGCCCTATGGCGGGCCAACCAACAACGCTCCTCTACGCGCCAGCCCCGTGACGTGCTTCAAGTGTGGGGAATCAGGCCACTACATGCGTGATTGTCCCCAGACCAACCCCAACCAGCCTGCAAAAGCTGTTGGCCGTGGCAAGCCAGCGGGAAAGGTGTTCTATGCCTGCCGCCACCACCGCCTGCGTGGCCATGTCAATTGTGTCTCAGCTGAAGAGGCCCAAGAGGATCCCAACGTCGTGCTCGGTATGCTTCTTGTTAATTGCCACCCGGCATCTGTTCTTTTCGATACTGGAGCATCTCATTCATTCATATCCGAAAGCTATGCTCGCTTGCACAACACTGCATTCAGTGATATGCCCACCTCCATGGTAATTCAAACCCCGGGATCCAAATGGCAAACTTCTAGAGTAAGCCATGGAAATGAAATTCAGGTCGACAGACTTGTTTTCCTTGTGTCGTTGATAGCTCTCAAATCTTCGGATATAAATATCATCTTGGGTATGGACTGGATGTCAGCCCATCATGCCAAGATTGATTGTTTCTCTAGGACTGTTCAACTTACGCACCCTCGGGAAAGATAGTCAATGTCTTGACCCAATATCAAGCGCCAACTATATTCTCTTAATGCGGTCCATTGCGGACCTCAAGGCGTTCCGGTAGTCCGTGACTTTCCGGATGTCTTTCGAAGAATTGCTGGTGTTCCACCGCGGAGATGTCGAGTTTGTGATAGAACTTATTCGAGAACTGTCCCAATTTCTAGAAGACCCTATAAGATGGCACCCCTAGAACTAGCCGAACTTAAGAAACAACTCGATGAGGCCTTGCAAAAGGGTTTCATCCATCCTAGTTCATCTCCTTGGGCTTGCCCCGTCCTCTTCGTCAAGAAGAAGGATGGTACGGACCGGATGGTTATAGATTATCGACCCGTTAACCTGGTCACAATTAAGAACAAGTATCCGCTCCCCAGGATCAACGATCTGTATGATCAGCTCGCAGGATCCTCAGTCTTCTCTAAGATGGATTTGAGGTTAGGCTACCATCAAATCAAAATTCAAACGAGGACATTCCCAAAACGGCCTTTGTTACTCGTTACGCCAATCTGAGTACACCGTCATGTCCTTCGGTCTAACCAACGCCCACCACTTTCTCGGTTAATGAACTCAATCTTCATGGAATATTTGGATAAATTGTCGTGGTTTACCTCGATGACATACTCATCTATTCCAAGAATGAGGAAGAACATGCCGAACATCTAAGGCTAGTGTTGATGAAACTTGAGAGCATCGCCTTTATGCCAAGTTTTCTAAATGCGAATTTTGGCTGCGAAGTGACCTATCTAGGACATGTAATTTCGGTAAAGGTATTGCTGTAAACCCGAGCGAGTTCAAGCCGTCCTTAATTGGACTCCACTGAATCGGTCAAGCAAGTTCGAGTTTCCTTGGCTTAGCGAGCTATTGTCGCCGCTTTGTCGAGAACTTCTCCAAGGTTGCTAAACCTCTAACCGAACTCCTCAAGAAGGATAAAAGTTTGAGTGGACTCCACAATGTGAGCACAGCTTCGAACCGAAAAGACGTTTAACTTCGCTCCCGTGTTGGTACCACCAGATTTCTCTAAGGACTTTGTTATCTATTGCGCGTCGCGACAAGGACTAGGCTGTATTCTCATGCAAGATCGACACGTAATTGCTTATGGCTCACGGCAATTACACCCACATGAGGAAAACTACCCTACTCATGATCTAGAGCTTGCAGCTGTAGTCTATGCACTCAAAACCTGGCGACATTACCTTCTTGGTAATCGTTGCGAAATCTACACCGATCACCAAAGTCTGAAGTATATATTCACCCAACCAGATTTGAATCTCAGGCAAAGACGTTGGGTTGAGTTGATCTCAGATTTCGATTTAGGAATAACTTATACCCCAGGAAAAGCCAACGTCATGGCTGATGCGCTAAGCCGTAAATCTTATTGCAACAATCTAATGTTGCAACAAAATCAACCACTTCTCCACGAGGAATTTCGGAAGCTTAATCTTCACATTGTTCCTCAAGGATTCCTTTCCACCTTGGTGGCGAAACCTACTCTTATGGATCAAGTCATCGCTGCCCAAAAACGAGATAGAGGAATATCCCGGATTAAGGAGAACATTGCTAGCGGAGATGCTAAACGTTTCTCTACAAATGATCATGGTGTTGTATATTTTGAGAACCGCCTAGTGGTTCCCAAGAATCGAGACATACGGCAGCTGATCCTTAAGGAGGCTCATGACTCTCCTCTCACCATTCATCCGGTGGCACTAAAATGTATCGGGACCTCGCCAGAGGTTACGGTGGACTAGGATGAAGAGAGACATTGCTCAATTTGTTGCTAATCTGCGGCGTTTGTCGTCGCGGTAAAAGCAGAGCATCAACGGCCTCTTGGCACCCTTCAACCCTTAGCTATTCCTGAATGGAAATGGGATAAAATCAGTATGGATTTCATCACTGGTTTTCCCAGGACCAAGAGAGGGAATAATGCTATCCTTGTCGTTATCGACCGTCTCTCCAAAGTAGCTCATTTCTTACCTGTTCGTGAGAGTATAACCGCTAGTCAGCTAGCAGACTTGTACATCTCCCGAATAGTGTCCCTTCATGGTGTTCCATTGGAAATTAACTCGGATCGAGGAAGCCTTTTCACCTCTCGATTTTGGGAAAGTTTCCAAAACGCTATGGGAACCCATCTTTCCTTTAGCACTGCTTTTCACCCTCAATCAAGTGGTCAAGTAGAACGTGTCAACCAAATCCTAGAAGACATGCTTCGAGCTTCTGTTATCTCGTTCGGAATGGATTGGGAGAAATGCCTTCCATTTGCCGAATTTGCTTATAACAACAGCTATCAATCTAGCTTGGGCAAAGCACCTTTTGAAGTTCTCTATGGACGAAGGTGTCGAACACCTCTTAACTGGTCAGAAACCGGGGAAAGACAATTCTTTGGCCGGATATGATTCAGAAGCGAAGAGCAAGTTCGCATCGTTCGTGAAAAGTTGAAAACAGCCCAATCTCGTCAAAAGAGTCAATATGACCGAAAACATAAGGCTATGACTTACGAGGTTGACGAGAAGGCTTACCTTGGGTTACTCCTGAAGGAACCCATCGTTTCGGTATCAAAGGCAAATTGGCTCCTCGTTACATTGGACCCTTTCGCATTCTCGCCAAACGAGGAGAAGTTGCCTACCAATTGGAACTACCTCCGCATCTCTCCAATGTCCACGACGTCTTCCACGTTTCTCAACTCAGGCGTTGCTTCTCGGATCCTATCCGTGGAGTGGACCACGAAACGCTTGATCTTCAAGATAATCTCACATATCGAGAATACCCCGTTCGTATCCTCGATCAAGCCGAGCGTACCACTCGACGGCATAATATCAAGTTTCTCAAGGTTCAATGGTCGCACCATTCTAAGAAGGAAGCTACTTGGGAAAGGGAGGATCGTCTTCGACTTGAGTACCCCGCCCTCTTTCCGGAGGAACCTAAATCTCGGGACGAGATTCTTTTGAGTGGGGGTGAGTTGTCACACCCTAGCTAGTTCATGCATTAGAGTGTTGCATCATGTCTATTTTTTTCAACAGAAAGCTGAAATGGGATTGACAGAACACCCAGCCCCCTCTGAAACAAACTAGGGTTTACTAAAAATATTTTCGATGAACCTGAAATGCCCTTCTAAAATGTCCATCATTTTGTCTTGGTTCAGAAGCTCTGCCAAAAGTGATGCACAATTTCCTAGGTCATCCTAAGGTCCTTGAATTAAATCATAACTATTTGAATTTGGGCATTTAAAATTTATAAAATATTTCAAATGTCCAAATATCTCCAAACTAAAATGTTTCATGTTGGAAATATTCCAACAATGGACCAGAGTAGTTTGGTGAATTTTAGAACCTTTTCGGTATTTTAAATAACTCAACAAAGTTGCGAGAAAAATAGAAAAAGAAAATGAAGGAACTTACGGCGCCTCGGCCCACTAGCCAGCCCACTGGCCGCCCAGCCAAAGACAAGGCCAATGAGCTGCTTGTCGACCAGTGCAGCAGGCGAGGTGCTCGACGGCGAGCACCGCATGGGTGCCACGCACCTGCTCGCCGTCTCGCCGTTTCCCTCGCCTTGCCACGTCGGGGATCGCTCCCTCGCTCTCTCCCGCACCCCCCAGACACCCCCGTTCCTCTCCAGCTCGTCTCCCTCGCTCCCCTACGCCATGGCCGACGCCACCGCCAAGACCACCGTCGTAGCCGCGTTCTCCGTCAACCCCACGCCGCGCCACCGTGTCCAGGAGCTCCGCCGCCGTCCACTACTTCGAGCTAGCCGAGCCCCGAGCGCTCGCGTGCCCCGAAGACGCCGCACCAGCCTCGCCCGAGTCCGCCGCCGGAGATCCCCTTCAACGCCGTCGCCGCCTCAGCTCGTCCCCGACCCCGCCGGTGGCCTCTACGTGAGCTCTGTGAGCTCAGCTACCTTCCCTACCCTCTCCCTCTCGCTCCCGTGCACCACAGCGACCGCACGAAGCTCACGTGCACTCGCCGTCGCAGACCTCGTCGCCGACGTGCTCCCGGCCACACTCCGGCCTTCTCACCGTGTCCATCGCGTTCACCACATCGCGCTGGTGCTAACCAAGCACTCCACGCACCTAACCGCACACCCCAAAGACGAGTTCGTTTCACCCGAGCTCCGGTGGCCGCCAAAGTCGCCGCCGGCGCCAACTCCGGCCACCCCGAGCCCAACGGACTCCGCCAAGAGCTGCGGCTCGTCCTCAGCTTCACTCCGGTGGTCTCCGCGCCCCATTTGGTGGCCGGAACGGCCAAATACACTTTCGCCGCCGCGTCGGGCTCGCCGGCGGCTAAACGCCGGTGGGTTTGACCCTAGTTTTGACCACGGGTGGGCCCAGGTTGACCCCCCTGGGTCTATGACATGTGGGCCCAGCCCTGCTAATTAACCTAATTTAGTTTTAATTAAATTCTAACTAAACTAACCCCATCGACATGCGGGACCCACTGGTCGGTTTGACTGACCAGCCCGTTGACCACCGACGTCATCATGACACAAAGGTCGTCTTGTGTGAGATTTAAATTCTTGGAATTATTTTTACACAGAAATTCGAAATTGTTTCAAACATCAAAATTCATATAAAATCAACCATAGCTCCAAATGAAACAAATTATATATGAAAATGATCAGAAAAATCCAATCTTTCCATCTGTAGAGGTTTCATGCATGTTTACAGAAGCTAACTTGCTGTTTATGGCAGAACAAGTTTAAGCACTTTAAATGATCATAATGAGTTTGGAAATTGCATCCATAGTTCAAAATGCTTCAAACTCATCTGGTCTTAGATGCATTAGCCCAACACACTCATATATACCATGTCTCATGCATGCATCATATTGTTGCATATTGTTTGGTAATACTTGTGTATCGGTGTTCTGCGGCGTGTTACGCCCCGAGGAGTACCGTGATAACCCCGACGAAGAACAATACCGTGTAACGACCCGTCAGAAAGCAACAAACCATTTGATCATATCGATAAAATCCCATGTTCTTGCTCCTGCTCTCGCCATCGCATTAAGACAACGCGATTCAAACTGCTGTGTGTGCTGCGGTAGTTGAACCCATTTCCTCTGCATGACTGTCATTGCCACAATAACTAGATGAAACCCACTAGCATGTGTAGGAGTTGATTGAGCCATATGATTGTGTTGTTCCTACCTTGCTATGCCTGCTATGCTTAGAGTCGTGTTAGGTCTGGTTCATCTGGGTGATGGCTAGAGTGAAATGATCGAGTCGGTATGAGAGTAAGGTGTTGAACACGATTTGGTAAAGGTATCGATGAGAGGCCATGTAGGAGTACATGGTGGGTTGTTTCATTGAGGCCGTCCTTAAGCACTGAGATCTGTATGTGTGATTTGAGAATCAGCTACTACCATACATTGGGCCCTGAAATATGACCCCGCTCGACTTCTTATTCACGCTAGTCCTCTCGTCTGGGAGTTGCAAGTAGTTTCGTGTTTGTAGCCTCATGGAGGCCGTGGACAGCGCTGACCGTAGGGGTGGGCTGTGATGCGGTAGGTACGTGGCACGGTGTACCAGATGCCCGTTTGGTATCTCGGGAACCCTGTTCACATCGTTTGGGGCTGTGAGCGAAACTTCGGCCGGAACTCCTCATAGATGGAACCCAAACAGGCGATAAACCTGGACTAGAGACTTGAGTGTCTAGGTAGGTCGTGGTCTACACCCACGTCGGCTTTCGCTTGAAGTCTGCCGAGCATATGTCGTGTGCAGACGCTAAGTGGTGGAAACATGTATGAAGAAGTACACCCCTGCAGGGTTAACATCATCTATTCGAATAGCCGTGTCCGCGGTAAAGGACTACTTGGTTGCCTATACAGTTCATAGACAAGTAAATGGATACTACTAAAAGCCTCAAGATAAGCGTGAGTGCCGGGGATGGCTCCTCCGTAGGAAGACGGGGTTGGATCCTCGGTGGTGTATTGAAGTGATGAGTAGTGGACTCGAGTGCGCAAAACCATTTCAAGTTGGTGTCTCGTAGGATAGATTAGCCATGAGTCAAAGCTGGCTTGCTGCAATAACTCCACCAACCCTTCTTGATAATATGCATGTATGTAGGATCTGATGTAAGTCTTGCTGAGTACCTTTGTACTCATGTTGCTTTAATTTACATTTTTCAGAAGATGCCACAAACCCCTCCGACGGGTTCTTCGTAGACGTTGACATCGACGAGTAGACTAAGGCCCAGGTGGTGATCCTGAGCAAGAGAAGGACCATGTAGTATAGCTAGGCTTACCCAAGCCTCTTTTATTTTACTAGTTATGCGTACTCGGACAAAACACTTCCGCTGTTGGCTTGTATGCTTGTATGACTTGTATGTGGGTCGTGTGACCCGTACTTGTGTGTATAATATGAATGGCTCTCTGAGCCTTTAAATAAAGTACTTATGTCGTAGAGTCATGTTGTGATGCCTTGTTGTATTTGCACATATCGAGCATATTGTGTGTATGATTGAAATGCTTGGTATGTGTGGGATCGACTATCTAGTTGTTTATCTTTAGTAGCCTCTCTTACGGAAATGTCTCCTAGTGTCTCCACCGAGCCATGGTAGCTTGCTACCGCTCCGAACACTTAGGCTGGCCGGCATGTGTCCTTCTTCGTTCTGTGTCTGTCCTTCGGGAAATGTCACGCATTGAGTACCGGAGTCTGTTAGCCGCTTCTGCCCGGTTTATCGAGTCCTACTAGCCAGTGCTACAGCCGGAACTTATATGCTGATGACCGACACGTTCGATCTCGGGTCATGGATGCTGTCCTTTAAGTATGTGCCACTTTGGGTTTACGACTAGCCATGTCAGCCCGGGCTCCTTTTCATATGGATGCTAGCGACACTATCATATACGTGTGCCAAAAGGCGCAAACGGTCCCGGGCCAAGGTAAGGCGACACCCGTTGGGATACCGTGCGTGAGGCCGCAAAGTGATATGATGTGTTACAGGCTAGATCGATGTGACATTGAGTCGGGGTCCTGACAACCGGATAGGTATCCGGTCCCGGCGATGCGCCATATTTCGGCGCCGCCCACTTGATATATGGACCCCTCGTGAGAACGAGGTACGAGGCAAAACAACCTCTTCCACAATGCAAAATGGGGCTTGATTGTAACGCCCCGGATGCAACTTTCCATATTCGTAACTCCAACTCTTGCCTTTTCTGGAGATGCGATATGGTATTTTCCTTCGTGGTTGGGTTTTTGTCTTTTGTTTTGCTTTTTGTTCATGTCATGCATTTCATCATCGCATCATTCGCATTGCATCGGCATCATTTTTCATAAAACTTGCATCCGTTTGTGTTCCTCCCGGTTCTCTCTGTTGTCCGTTCAGAGTTCAGACCACACTCACACGCGCCCGCGGCACCTCCGAAATATTATTTTATAAGTGGCATAAAAATGTTCTCGGAATGGGTTGCAACTTGTCGTGCGGTCTTATTATAGTGTAGACAGACCGCCTGCCAAGTTTCGTCGCATTCGGAGTCCATTTGATAGCCCAACAGCTAAACTTAGCGGTACCGTTGCGGTACTGCGGCCGGACGTTCGGTATCCGGAAGCAGTTGCGGGCTGCATTTCTCCCTCTCCTCTCAGCCCAACCCTCTCGTCACAGCCCACCTAGGCCTGCCTAACTTTCCCCTCCGACCGGAACCGTCGGATCGCGATCCGAGGGTCCAAAAATCCCCCTAAACCCACCAAACCCTAGCCTTTGTCTATATATAGACCCCCTCATGCCATTTTTGGCCTTCTCCTTCCTCCTCCTTGAAATCTGCGCCCCCAATCACCACCAGCCACCTTCCAGCCGCCGCCTCCTCCTCGGATCCGCCGCCGACCACCTCTTCCCACCACTTGTCGCGTCGCCATTGGCCCGCGCCGCCGCAGCCACCGCTCTCGGCCTCTCCCGCGCCGCCACTTGTCCTTCCCACGTCGCCCACGCCCCCTGGCCACCTCTCGCGGCCCGCACCAGGACCGCCCCGGGCCGGATCTGGGCCTAGAGGAGCCAGCGCCCGCCCGCGGTTCCCGCTCCCGCACCCGCGGCAGCTGCCGCCGCCCTGCGCCCGCCTCCCGCTTCGCTCCCGAGCTCCAGGGAGGAGCTCCTCGCCGCCCCGCCACTCGTCCTCGCCGGAGGCCGTGCACCACCGCCGCCGGCGACCTCAAGGCCAGGCCAGACCGAGCCACCCGTCTCCTTCTCCTCCTCCCCTTGCCTTCCCTCTCCCTCACTAGCTCCCTCTCTCTCTCTCTCTCTCTACAGGAGCCACCGCCGCCATGGAGTGCCGCCGTCCTCGCCCCGTTGCCTCGCCGGACCTCCGCCCCCGTCCTCTGCTTCGCCCGGCTGCCATGTCCTGCCGCTGCCGCCTGCTTCGTTTTGGTCGAACAGAGCAGCTCGCTCGCTTCGCCCCGCTCCGTTGACCGCGTCGCTGCCCCAGGCTGCAGCGTCGCCAAGGCCTGGCCTCCTCCTCACCGAGTCGGCCCATGAGGCCCAATGTGAGCAGCCCCCCCTCCAGTCCTCTCCTGTACACTATCGGGCCAACCAGATTCGGCCCGTAGTGTTTTTTTCCCGCTGCTGCCATTTTTGCATTTATCCAGTGATGTACTGTTTTGCAGATTGACCCTCCATCTTCATGCATTTAATAACTTCTCAACCGTGCATCATATGTAAATAATTTATATATGTAAAATACTTAGTTTTTCATCTAGTTTCATAATATGCCACTTTCATCCATATTAAATATATTTAAAATCATGTTTGTTTAAATTTGCTAAATGCCATGTTAAAATGATTTATTTCATAACTAAATAACCGTAACTCGGAATTAAATGAACTTTATATGTAAATGGGGTGGAAAAATGCCTAGATTAACATGGTCCACTTTATTTTCCTGTTTAACAACTTTAAAATTGTGTTTAGAGCAGAACAGTAGCAAATCCAAATATTGCTCATGAGGATTTTCCGGAATTGTTGTTCGTTGTTCCGGCCTCATTTAAACTTGCCTAGATAGGTAGTTTTCATTTGCTTCACCCTCTTGCCATGTTAACCAACATTTAATCTTGTCTTGTTCATAACCGTGAGAGAACTAAATAAGTCATGTGGTGTTTTCTTCAATATGCCACTCCGTTGCATATTGGGCTCCACTTAATTTGTAAGATAGTTTTGTGCATTTTGCCATGCCATGTTTCATTAAACCGGACATGCATCATACTTGTTTGTGCATCATGACATGTTTATGCTTGTGTGTTTACTATGTTGTTTGCTTCTTTCCGGGTTGCTTCTCTTGTTAGCTTCGGTTTCGTTCCGGAGTTGTCAGGATTCGTTCGACTACGTTCGTTTGTCTTCTTCATGGAGTTGTTCTGCTTCCTTGCGGGATCTCAGGCAAGATGATCATACCCTCGAAATCACTACTATCTTTGCTATGCTAGTTTGCTCGCTCTTTTGCTATGCCAATGCTACGATGCCTACCTTTTGCTTGTCAGCCTCCCAAATTGCCATGTCAAACCTCTAACCTTTGACACCATTCCTAGCAAACCGTTGTTTGGCTATGTTACCGCTTTGCTCAGCCCCTCTTATAGCGTTGTTAGTTGCAGGTGAAGATGAAGTTTGTTCCTTGTTGAACATGGAGATGTTGTTCCTTGTTGGAACATGTTTACTTGTTGGGATATCACAATATCTATTATATTATTAATGCATCTATATATTTGGTAAAGGGTGGAAGGCTCGGCCTTATGCCCGGTGTTTTGTTCCACTTGCCGCCCTAGTTTCCGTCATACCGGTGTTATGTTCCCGGATTTTATGCTCCTTACGCTGGTCGGGTGATTTATGGGACCCCTAACAGTTTTCTTTGAATAAAACTTGTCCAAGAAGGCCCAACATTGCCTTTTTCCATTTGCCTCACCTAGCCCTTTTTTCCCTTGGGTTTCGGAGCCCAAGGGTCATCTTTATTTACCCCCGGCCGGTGCTCGTTGAGTGTTGGTCCAAACCGTCACCGCCGGTGGCTACCAGGCAACTCGGGCTGGCCTACCGTAAGTTTGGACAATCCGGTGTGCCCGAGAACGAGATATGTGCAGCTCCTATCGATTTGTCGGCACATTCGGGCGGCTTTGTTGGTCTTGTTTTACCATTATCGAAATGTCTTGATGTACCGGATTCCGAGATCGATCGTGTCTTCTGGGTGAAGGTCTATTCCTTCGATGATCGCGAGAGCTTGTCATGGGCTGTTGGGACACCCCGCAGGGTTTAAACTTTCGAGAGCCGTGCCATGGTTATGTGGCAGATGGGAATTTGTTAATGTCCGGTTGTAGAAAACCTGAAGTTGACCTTAATTAAAATACATCAACCGTGTGTGTAACCGTGATGGTCTCTTTCCGGCGGAGTCCAGGAAGTGAACACGGTGTTGGAGTTATGCTTGACGCTGGTTGCTATACTATCACTTCTTGATCGTACTTTTATCGACCGTGCTTTGCCTTCTCTTCTCCCTCTCATTTGCGCATGTTAGCCACCAAATATGCTAGACGCTTGCTGCAGTTCCACCTCATGCCTTTACCTTACCCATAAGCTTAAATAGTCTTGGTCTCGCGGGTGCGAGATTGCTGAGTCCCCGTGGCTCACCAGATACTTCCAAAACCAGTTTGCAGGTGCCTATGTAACTGAGCAGGTGATGCAACCAAGCTCAAGGAGGAGCTCGATGGAGATCTTGCCCTTTGTGTTGTTTTGTTCTAGTTGATCAGTAGTGGAGCCCAGTTGGGGTCGATCGGGGACCTTTGTCGCATTTGGGGTTCTTCTTTTATTTTGGTTCCGTAGTCGGACCTTGATTGTATCTGGATGATGTAATGCGTTATTCATGTAATTGTGTGAAGTGGCGATTGTAAGCCAACTATGTATCTCTTTCCCTTATGTATTACTTGGGTTGTGTGAAGATTACCTCACTTGCGACATTGCTTTCAATGCGGTTATGCCTCTAAGTCATGCTTCGACACGTGGGAGATATAGCCGCATCGAGGGCGTTACATCGATGCCCAGGAATAGCTCACAAAGAGCTACGTAGCCCGCGATATGCAGGACAAAGGGGGGCGTGAGGTGTTGGAGCTGAAGTCCGTAGAACTTCAGGAGCCCGTGGAGGAACGGATGTATTGGAAATGCGAGCCCCCTTATCAGATAGGGGACAAAGCATACTCGCTCCCCCTTATTGGGGCTTGGAGTGTCCTCCGCCTGCCTCCCACCTTGATAAGTAACCAGTCCGGCCCGGACTGGGACCATGAAGGCCGGAGGGAGAAATCCATCCGTTTGGAGCTTCACTAGCTCGTTGTGCGAAATAGAGCACCTCCTCCAATTCCCAAGCGGTGGGCTGGGAGCGCGTGAAGAAGAGCCACGTCGACGATCCATGATGGAATGGATTTCTAAGTCAAAGGCGCTTCGATGGAGTATTCGCGGGAGGAAGACGGTGCGGTTTGGATCTGGATTCTTGCCTCTTTTATAGGCGGATGACTCGCACGACTAGGGGGTGGAATGTAAAAGACACCCTGGCTTTTCGCATTCGTGCGACGCGTGGAAAAGGGCCATTATTTGGCGTAGAAGCCAAGGAACACAGTATTTAAGATGAAGCGGATAATCGCTTGGGTGTACATGGAATTTGAAGGGAGAACCCGCCTTGCAACGCCGAAGACTATAAACGCGCCGGACTTATCGTCATTGAAGCCTGGTGCGGGGGCTACTGAGGGAGTCCTGGACTAGGGGGTGTCCGGATAGCCGGACTATCATTCCGCCGGACTCCAAGACTACGAAGATAGAAGATTGAAGACTCCGGCTCGTGTCCGGATGGTACTTTCCTTGGCGTGGAAGGCAAGCTTGGCAATACGGATATGTAGATCTCCTACCATTGTAACCGACTCTGTGTAACCCTAGCCTTCTAAGGTGTCTATATAAACCGGAGGGCTTTAGTCCATAGAACAACATACATTACAACAATCATACCATAGGCTAGCTTCTATGGTTTAGCCTCCTTGATCTCGTGGTAGATCCACTCTTGTACTACCCATATCATCAATATTAATCAAGCAGGACGTAGGGTTTTACCTCCATCGAGAGGGCCTGAACCTGGGTAAAAACATCGTGTCCCTCGTCTCCTGTTACCATCCGCCTAGACGCACAGTTCGGGACCCCCTACCCGAGATCCGCTGGTTTTGACACCGACAACAGACTTGCTCGATGATCGGTGAGCCATAGAAAACAAATGGATCTTTAAGAAGAAGACTGACGCCAATGGTAATGTGACCATCTATAAAGCTCGGCTTGTCACTAAGGGTTATCGAAAAGTTCAATGGGTTGACTACGATGAGACCTTCTCACCCATAGCGAAGCTAAAGTCTGTCTGAGTCATGTTAGCAATTGCCGCATTCTATGATTATGAAATATGGCAAATGGACGTCAAAACGACATTCCTTAATGGCTTCCTTAAGGAAGAATTATATATGATGCAGCCGGAAGGTTTTGTCGATCCTAAGAATGCTAACAAGGTATGCAAGCTCCAGCGCTCCATCTATGGGCTGGTGCAAGCATCACGGAGTTGGAACATTCGCTTTGATGAAATGATCAAAGTGTTTGGGTTTATGCAGACTTATGGAGAAGCCTGCGTTTACAAGAAAGTGAGTGGGAGCTCTATAGCATTTCTCATATTATATGTGGATGACATACTATTGATGGGAAATGATATAGAACTTTTGGAAAGCATAAAGGCCTACTTGAATAAGTGTTTTTCAGTGAAGGACCTTGGAGAAGCTGCTTACATATTAGGCATCAAGAGCTACAGATATAGATCGAGATGCCTCATAGGTCTTTCACAAAGCACATACCTTGATAAGATATTGAAGAAGTTCAATATGGATCAGTCCAAGAAGGGGTTATTGCATGTATTGCAAGGTGTGAAATTCAGCACGGCTCAAAGCCCGACCTCGGCAGAAGATAGAGAAAAGATGAGTGTCATCCCCTATGCCTCAACCATAGGGTCTATTATGTATGCCATGCTGTGTACTAGACCTGATGTAAACCTTGCCGTAAGTTTGGTAGGGAGGTACCAAAGTAATCCCGGCATGGACCACTGGACAGCGATCAAGAATATCCTGAAGTACCTGAAAAGGTCTAAGGATATGTTTCTTGTTTATGGAGGTGACGAAGAGCTCGTCATAAAGGGTTACATCGATGCTAGCTTCGACACAGATCTGGATGACTCCAAGTCACAAACCGGATATGTGTACATTTTGAATAGTGGGGCGGTCAGCTGGTGCAGTTGCAAAAAAAGCGTCGTGGCGGGATCTCGCTTGTTCGGGAATGGGGTCCCCGAGTTGCACACTGTTGTGTGGCTCAAGCAGTGGCCCAGTACGGCCCATCTTCATCAACCCAAGCTCAAGACCCTCGCGAGGGTCCAAGCCTCGCGGGGCGGATGATGCAAGGCTTCCTCAGGGGCAACCTCACCAGGCAGGCTCGCGGGGAGACGGAGAGATCAAGGCAGGAGTACCTCGCGAGGTGCTCATGACGCAAGCCATGACGATCAAGACCAGGCGGGCGCCAGCCTGTGAAGTGTCCTTGTTTCCTCTTTGGTGCAAAGGGGGTAAGCGCAGGAGCGGAGTACCGATGCATCAAGCAAAGGTTGCCATATCAGTGCAACGAGACCAAGACCAGCAGAGCGGCAGGACGGTGGTCACCGTGGAGCCAAAGATGGCGTCATTGCTAGTGCCTTTGGCAGTCGAAGACCAACTTTAGTCATGATAACTTGTACTAGTTGTTCCCCTTCAAAATGGCCATTGTTGGCTCCCTTCCTACTCAATATTTGGGAAGAGGACCAGGGCCTCTATATATAGAGCTAACCACCACAGTTGAGATCATCTCATATAGAGACGATCGAATCCACCCAAGTAGAACACCACACCAGCTCAAGAACACCTCTCGCGAGGCTGTTCTTCCTTTGTACTATTCATCATCAGCCACTGAGGCAATCCACCACACCACAAACTAGAGTAGGGTTTTACACCACAACGGTGGCCCGAACTAGTATAAACCTCATGTCCCTTGTGTTTTTCATCGTGTAGCCTAGATTCACGGAGAGGCGTTGGGACGTGGATTGGTAGGGGAAGATCTTCGCACGCACCCCAGAGTTCGAACCTTAAGGGTTTTACGGAACCAAATATCCGACATTTGGCGTGCCAGGTAGGGGTGCACTGAAATGTTCTTTCCGCCGACCTGCGTTCCACTGCTTCGTCGCATCCATGTTCGGCAACCCGATGGCCAACGCTGACCGCTGGGCGGCATGGCCTGCCAATGTCGTGCCGCCTGCCCAAGGTGACCTCAGCCCCGCGCCTCAGGCGGCCCGCACTCCGCAGAATGCTGCGGGGCGAAGCGACGCGGTCAAGCGCCGGCTGCCCTCACCCCGCGGCAGGTGCGAGCAGCAGCAAGGGCCTCAAACCACGCCACGGCCATAGCGCCGCACAGCCGACGGGAGCAGGCAAACATGAAGGTCGCGCTCAAGGTGGCTCGAGAACTGCTACGGTGCAGGCTACAAGAAAGCGACCATGACGTGCTACTGGAGCGCGTCGCCGAGCTCCTGGATGATACTGCTTCAGGGGCGCCCCCTTTCTGCATCCAGCTTCCACCCCAGGCCCCGGGCGGATCACACGACGGGCCCATCCGCACCCATGCGCCCTCAGGCATATTTCAAGGCTTCATCAACACTAGCTTGGCCATCAGCGTCGGGCGACAAGCTGTACCAGCACCGCCCCTAGAAAGCGAGGGCATGCGCATCGCTGCCTACGGCCCGGGCGGGCCACCGCCCTACCACCCCAAAGATGGTGCTTCGAGCCAAGCCACGTGGAGCTTGGGGCACTACAGCGAAGCCTTTGGGGCAGCGACCCCGGAGGCTTACGTGCCCCACATGGTGAATCGGGATTACGCACTCACTACAAGAAGTATGTCAACTTGTGACCACCACTATTGGTCACTGAATGGTCATAGTTTTCTATTTGTGAACCTTTTGTGACAAAAACCAGAAGGTCAAAAGCTGACCGTCGTAAACTGACATCTTTTACCTTCTCTGTCAGAAGGTTGTAGACATTTATGACCAAAATAAGCCTACTATTTTGTTTTGGTCACTAGATGTCTGCCCAGGCCACGTCGGATCCGACGTGGCAATATTACGACCAATTGAAAAGGTCAGAAATTAGAATCGGCCCGGTCCAATTGGGTGTTTATATGGGCCGAGCCCATTAATTCAGCCCATTTGTTGTTGTTTTTCTTTCAATTTGGGTAAGCTACACGGGCCAGGACCTATAATTTAGCATTTTTATTTTTGGGTTTTGGCCTTTTTTCCCTTTTTCAAATGGGTCCCAATTGTCAGATTCTGATAAGCGGGTCCCAAATGTCCGATTCTGGTTTGTGGGTCCTTGTTGTCATGGTCATGTTCCTTAGATTTCAATATGCCAATAATTAAACAACCCATATTTAAATCAAAATAGACAGAAAACAGGTGCAATACTTCAAATAACAAGAAGCAACAATATGTTACATCAACACATACAAATGCGATCACAGTATAATAAGCTCTACAGGTGTACAATATGTCACATGAGCCGATGAGCATCAAGCTCTACAGTATAACAAGCTCTATATGTCACAATTTGTTCTTCAATTTGTTCCAATACGGATCAGCATCAATGGCTTCATTACTCCTTGAACTAGCTCCGATGAGCTTGAACTATGCTTCTTCCGACTTCTTCGTCGCGACGAAACATGAAACACAAAATGGTTATAATTGAGCAATTTCAAACAGCAGCAACAATTTTAGGGGCTCTAAGTTTTGACTTAAACAGCAGTAGCAGCAATTTGAAATAGCAGGAGGGAAGCAGCAGTTGACTGGAACAATAGTAGGAGGGGAATAGCAGTAACGGCAATTTGAAATAGCAGGAGGGAAACAACAACAGTACTAAGAAGCAACAACAACATCAGTTTTTACTTGAACGGAGAAGCAACAACAGCAACATTATTGAGAAGCAAAAAGAAGAGCCATCTCGATAAGCAACAACAAAGAATAATATCGAAAGAAACAACAAAAGTAGCAGTACCTGAAAGGAACAACAGCAGCAGCACTATAGTAGTAGCAGTACCTTGGTGCCAACAACCTGCAAAACAACACAACCATCCACACATTAAGGACTGAGTTCAGATCAGTGGGTTCATTGACACATGGCAATAAGAAACTGTACTCACACAACGACAATCACCATCATTCCCAAGAATGATCTGGTCTCTAGTTTACTGTTTATTTCCTCTAGGTACATCAATTAATTCAGTACAAATTGTTAGTCCGCTGCAAGCTTGTGGGTACAACAGGGCTATCAATCGGCAAAGCTGTGTAGGTACACCACCGTGACTGAAATACTAATCAGAAGAGTAATTTATACTTGTGGCTGAGAGTGATCGTGCTGAGTGAATCAACGGATTCTCAACCACGTGCACACCTGAACAACCTAATTAAGCTTACGATGTACAGTAAGTTAGGGTCAAGTTCCATAATACATCAATAAAGGATCAAAAATAAACTACTAGAATACATAGAAATTCCATGCAAATGAGTAATTCCATAATACAGTTTATGGGAATAAACAGATCAACCCCCGTATTCCAATAATTCAAACATTCAGCAGTCAATTGTGTGTGTGTGCATGTAAATGTACCAAGGTTATGCAGAACTATGGTGCATTTAAACTATTAGATCATTTGGTCCGCACATTTAGATCCTTTTAACACACAGAAAAGAAAAATAACAGAGGACTACATATGAATGTATGTTTCGTTTCTAGGATAGACCAAACAACAGAGAATAGCTTGTAGCGTCCTAGACTAATCGCCATGAGGAACACAAATCATCCTCAGGAATTTGTAATGAACGCACATCAATCAAAACAAGGAATTGGTAATGAATACACAGGTTAATGATGATCTCAGAACGCACAAGCTCCATCATCTTGAACATCATGATGATTGAAACAAACAAACACCAGAGATACCAAGATAACACTAAATTGCAGTCTATCATGCATCTAATGACCAGTAAAACAGTAGCTAAGCACATATTGCACTTGAAAGAAAAACTGAGAGCAAAAAATGAAAGAATTTGTAGCCACAGCTGAACCTAAAACCACCAGAACAAATCAAGGCAGTTCTTAATAAGGTATCTTAGTTTTGCAATGACCAATAGTCACAAACTTATATCCTGGCAGCCAAATGTGTTTGAAAATCGGATGAATGATCTGAGCACATGTTATAATTTCCTTTACTTTGATAGGGCACTTCCCATAAGATGATGAAAGCAGATATCCAGACACCAAGGAAGCTGATTTTTTCTCATATAAAACATTCAGTAACACAACATCTAGCATGTCATACTCAGAAGTTCAACAACTGATATCATAAAACATGTCAGCGATAAATGGACCAATAAGTAGCATGACTACTTGTTCTTCTCGGTCTTTTTCTTACCCCCAGTAGTCGCTGGTGCTTTCGGTGTACTAAAGTAGGGGTACCTTAGTACCCCGAACTTGTGCAAGGGCAGTCGCAGCACCCCGCGGCAAGGCTTGCCGGGCGCCCGCCAAGGCCCTCCCCCATTCCTTATTACTGCCATTCAAGAACAAAGTAATAACCAAGAAAACAAAGGCCCGGCAAGAGGAGCTTGCCGGAAGGCCAACCAAGGCTTCACGGAAGACTTGCCACGCGCCCGAGCGCCCCAAGAAGCCCGACGGCGGCAAGCTTGCCGCCCAACAAGGAAGGGTCAGCGGCAAGGCACTTGTCGCTGCAAGGCTGCCACCCAAACTCCAAGACATCCGCGACGTGTCCTCACAAGGCCATCCCAAGGGCACTGGCGAGGCACTACGCAATCATGCGGGCGAGGTGGCAAACGGAGTCGACAGAGACGCCATCGTGGCAACCGGTGGCTCACTTAACGGTCACTCCCTCTTTGTTCGTTAGCGACCGGACAGCATTAAATGCCCTTGTCCCCGCCGTCGAGTTAGGTAGGGTCATCATGGTCATGTTGTACCAACCCGCGATTTTACCTTTCTACCCCTCTTCCCACGCTTACCACCGTGGATGCCCCTTCAGAGTATAAAAGGAGGCCCATGCGCACGAGAAGGGGTTCGGTCCATTCGACACCCGCAACACCACCATACGCCGCATGCTCGAGCAAGATCAAATAACAAACACAAAGCAGCAGAGGGGTGTTATCTCCGGAGAGCCCCGGTTGGGTAAAATCGCCTGTCTCCCCGCGCCGACCTCGATCCGCTCTACGACGCCCGCTCCCTTGCCGGACTAGAAAGGGCCCCCGTGCCCCATAGGTGCTCGAGGCCTCAGAGAGAGACCGGCCCCGACATCTTTGGCGCGCCAGTAGGGGTGCCGAGGTCGTTAGCATCCGATCCGGTCTCCGCGACGCTGCAAAGCATCATCATCTTCACAAGATGCCAAAGCAAAGAAGAAACCTTCGGAGGTGGCCGCTCCGTCTTCATCAATTCCACCACCACCGCCGAAGCAAACAGGCGGTGGAGTGGATGCCGACGGAGGAGCAGGCGCCGACGGTGGGACTCACGTCGTCACCAGATCCAAAAACAAGGCCCCGCAAGCATCGGCGACGGTGCAGACACCGCACCCTTCCCAGGAGGTGCAAGGTCGACAACGGCCCGGTGCTCCTAGCACCGTGCTCGCGTTGGAACAAGGCCAAGCTGGTGGGTCGCGGGACGCTCGAGGTCAGCATGCACGCCCGCATGCGGGCGCGAGCGAGGTACGGTCGCCCGGACGGGGTGTTGCACCTCCCAATCCGATTGGGAGTCCAAGCACATCCGCTCTCGCGCGCCGCCGCCACCGCCACCTAAGATAGCCGAGGAAGCGCTGGCCCGAGCCTACTGCTTAGACTACCTCCGCGCCGCACAAGATCGACGATCGAGGATGACCATTTACAGCCTCATCGGCTTTGCTAACGGCGACAAGCCCCGCGCGATCGAAGCGCCGAGGCCCCGCAAGATGCTCAGCGCAGCCGGGCGCCGACAAGACCGCTGGGGTGCCACCTCCGCGGCGCCCCAGCCCCAAGGGCCAAGATCGCCAGCCCGCCGGGCCAACCCCGATGCCGACTCCACTGCGTCGTCGGACCCGCGAACTCGCCGTGATCAGCGCCACGCTCTCCAAGAACGGCAACACGAAGACGCACGCCTTTTCGCATCAAGCGCAGGAGGGAACGCGACGTCAATCGACCAGCGTCTTTGGGCCCATCGCCGACGCGCATGCACTAGGGGAGCCAGCGACTTGCCGACGCGGAAGGTTGCCCTGTGTTCACCCGTGAGCTGCGGCAAGTCCAAAGGGCCCAAAACCAAGAACTTCGCCGACGCGTCGAGAAGTATGATGGCAGGATACATCCGTCGGAGTTCTCAAAGATCTACACCGCCGCGGGCAGCTGCCGAGGGCGCGACGAGAAGATCCTCGCCAACTACTTCCCCGCCGGTACTCAAGCCCAACGCCGATCTTGGCTCATGCACTTTCCGGACGGCTCCATCTCTTCATGGGCGGACCTATGTCACCAGCTTTGTCGGCGCCTTCACAGCGCCGCTGCACCCCACGGCCAGAAAGCGACCTGCATTTGCTCGTCCAGAAGGAAGGGGAGCCCCTGCGCAAGTACATACAGAGATTCAGCCAAGTGCAGCGCAACATCCCAGACGTCCACCCCGCCGCGGTTATCAGCGCGTTCCACCAGAACGTGCGCAACCGCAGGATGAGGGAGGAGATGGCGATGAGTAAGATCAGAGATGTCAGCGAGCTCTATGCTCTGGCCGACAAGTGTGCACGGGCTGAGGAAGGGAGGAAGATTCCCGGAGAGATTGCAAGAGCACAAGGGTCTGACAGTGAGGATGCCACCCCGGCAAGGAGGAACCGGCGGCGGAACAATAGGAAGAGAAAGGCCAAGGATGTGCTAGCTATCGAGCATTCCGGCAACGGAGGTGGCTCCGACAAGGCCAAAGCCGATGACTCTGGCGAGGCCGTGGTAGCCGCCAACAAGCAGGATAGCTCCGGCAAGAGGTATTGCAAGATCCACCGTACCAAGGGCCATGATCTCCAAACCTACAAGAAAGTGGAGCAGATGGCAGAGCTGCAGAAAGCTGAGTATGAGCGCCGCGAGAAGGAGAGGGCCCAGGGAGGCGGCGGAGGATCCGGCAAGAAACCTCCCGTCCGGGGAGGGCACCGCGGCAAGGCCAAGCCGCGGCAAGGAGACAGGCCTCCCCGGGCCGCGACAAGGATGAGGATGAGGATGATGAAGATGAAATGGGGAAGATGAGATCGACGACCAAGAGTTTCAGAAGGCAACAGAGGTGTTGTGCATCGACGGCGGCGCCTCCCTACACGCCTCGCACCGCCAACTCAAGCAGTGGGTGCGAGAAGTGAATGCGGCGGAGCCGTCCGTCGAGTCGCGCAAGCCCCTGAAGTGGTCCGGCACGCCCATCGTCTTCGACGTTGAGGATCATCCCGATCGCGTCACCGCGGTCGGGTGCTTGCCGATGTTGGTCTCACCAACAATCCGCAACCTCAAGGTCACGAAGATGTTGGTTGACGGCGGGGCCGGCCTGAACCTGATTTCCTCCGCAGTGCTCAAGAAACTCCAAATCCCCGACAGCGAGCTCGAAGAAACTGGTACATTTCAAGGGATAAACCCGGGAAGGAGCAAGCCCAAGGGGAAGATCACGCTGCCAGTAACATTTGGCAGCGAGCTGAATTTCAGGATAGAGAAAGTCACATTTGACGTTGCCGATATCCCGTTGCCCTACAATGTGATACTACGCCGTCCTGCGCTCGCCAAGTTCATGGCAGCCTCTCACTACGCCTACAACATGCTTAAGATGCCTGGTCCGATAAGTGTCATTTCTGTCCAAGGTGATAAGAAAGATGTGCTTATCTGCACCGACAAGATCTACCGGGAAGCAGCAGCCGTGGCAGAACGCGAGCCACTTGCCTCCGAAGCTCCCCGGGACAAGAAGAAGGCCAAGTCCGGCAAAGATAGCTTTGGTGCCCACTCCGGCAAGTGCACCTCCCCGGAGTGTTGCGCTGCCGTCGAGGACGCACCATCGAGCTCCGCCGGCAAGTGCAAGGAAGCAAAGGCAGATCTACCAAAATCTAAGCCCGGCAGAGACAGCTCTGGTGCCCACTCCGGCAAGCGCACCACCTCTCCGGAGTGCCGTGCTGCCGTCGAGGACGTGCCATCGAGCTCCACTGGCCAGTAAGGCGAAGAAAGCAACCAGTCCCGAACTTTTGAGCTGCTTTCCCTGAAAATCCGTACCTTGTATGAAGAACCTGTGCGCAAAGGGACCGAATCGTGGCTAAGTTGCGCCCTTGATCTATTTCGAGTCCGCTCAACAATAAAAGCGCGCTGCAACTAGCCCGACGAGTTCCCCCTGCCAGGGGCAACACCGCCAGCGGGCTGCTGACGTCCCGCACCCGGCGAGTGTGTTCGCACCAGTGGGTCCCCTGAAGGCGCGAGGGTGAAAACATACAAGGGAGGAAGACAAGGGAGGGGTACGGCCTCGGCGGATCGTAGAAGACGGAAAAGCTAAGTCGCTCTTGAGTACAGAGCCTTTTTTGTCCTAAACTTTTATGTTATATTCCCCGAACGTTCATGCCTTGTACGTTAAACCTGTCCGCAGAGGAACCAACTCGTGGTTAAGTTGCGCCTTGCTTTGTTTCCGAGTCCGCCAACAATACAAGCGCGCGAATCGCCCGAGAAGGTTTCTTGCCGAAACAACACCGCCAATGGCAGCTGATGTTCCGTGACTCAGCCAAGGTGTTAGCGCCGCAAGTTCCCTAGAAGCGTAGGGTAGAAACGTACAAGGGATGTAATGGGATAGAGGAAGTAACGTGGCAATCTTTGCCGTGGGACATCCTTTGTATGAGAAACTTGTGCGCGGAGGAGCCGACTCATGGCTAAGCTGCGCCCTTGATTTGTTTTCGAGTCCGCTCAAACAATGAAAGTGCGTTGCAGCTAAGCCCGACGAGGTTTCTTGCCGGAGGCTACACCGCCAGCAGGCTGCTGATGTTCCGCACTCAGCAAGCGTGTATGCCCAGGCAAGTTCCCTAAAAAGCGTAGAGTATGAACATACCAAGGACGAAACATAGCATTACGTTGCCCAACACGAAGTTACGTTATGAAAAGTAACTTATTATCGCGCTGTCTAAGTTGTTCTCATGATCGAATAACAATGCAAGGAAAGGGCGTAGGACGACGGTGTTCGGGCCCGCAAACCGACGTCTTTGGGGCTGCGAGTACCAAGGTTCCCTCGCAGCTAGCCAGGGTTGCCGGGAGCTGCAATACCAGCGACAAGAGCAAAAGAAAAAGGGCGCAGGCCGGTGTCCCGACAAGCCAGAGTCGCCGGGGGCTGTGATACCAGATAAGCTTTTCATCCCTCTTCATGCATCCTTCTATGGACTGGGGGATGCGAGGCCGTGCCCTTGAACGAGCCCGCCTTGTATGGGAAAACCCGTGTGTAGAGGGGCCGAATCGTGGCTAAGTTGCGCCCCTGCTTTGTTTCCAAGTCCTCAACAATACAAGTGCGCTGAATCGCCCGAGAAGGTTTCTTGCCAAAACAACACCGCCAGCGGGCAGCTGATGTTCCGTGACTCACCAAGGTGTTAGCGCCGGCAAGATCCTCAAGCGAGGGTAGGAACATACAAGGCACAGGATCAAGTAAAGGGCGAACCCGCAAGCATTCCCTTTTCACTAAAAACATCCCAGATTTAGTACAAGTCCATAGAGGATGAAAAACATGATAGAGAGGATTACAGATTTTAAATACAGCTAAGGCCCGAAGGCTTACAAATTAAAAGATAAGATGCCCGTAATCCCTCTCCTGTTTCTCTCTTCAGGAGGTAGGTCAAGGAGGCCCCGGCAAGAGAAGCTTGCCAGGAAGGGCAAAAGGGGCGCCTAGGTGAGCTACGGGCGCCAGAAGACACCAAGAGAACACCCCGGGGGCCGGCCAGGAGCTTGGCGGAGACGGAGACGCCGGAGGCAGAGCTTGAAGACGGGGCGGCGGGACGTCAGCACGCTATCGAGGGCACCTCGCCCTCGTACTCCAACTTGACGGCCTTGCCGCCACCCCTCTTCCTCTTCCGCAGCCTCCCTACGCCAGCCGCCCAAGGAGACGGCCCCGGAGTTGAAGGCCGGGCGACCGGATGATGGGGTCGCGGTGGCCATGAGGCAGCGCCCGACGCCTAGTCGGACCCGCCATCTCGCCGTCGTTGCCGCTTCCTCCTCGCTACTCGCTCGAGGAGGGGCCTTCGCATCGGAGGAGCTGCCCACGCAACATCTCGCCCGGTGCCGGAGTCCTCAAGACCTTGACAGCGAGAAGGTCGCCTCCATTAACTTAAAATGGAGGGTAAACCCCGCCGTCAAGCTGTGGATGCGGCGTAACGCCTTCCACCTCGATCGAAGTACATCACGCCGGGCTGGGATACGACACTAACTCGAAAAGCCGCTGATCCCGCAGCCCCCTCGCGCGCAACTCCAACATCTCGGCGGATCCGGTTCCATCGCGCCGCGAACGGGCCGAAGCCGGAGGCGGCGGCGAGGTGCTCGGCGCAGTTTGATGAAGAACTCCCACGGTCGCCTCCCAGATGGACCGCCGAGGAGAGGAGCTGCCGGCGGGGCAGGGTGGCGACCGCCTCGGCCGCCTCTTCCCGAACGCCCGACCACGCCCTCGACCTCGTCGCGGCCTCGCCTCCCTCTCACCCCGTGGCTGCCCGCCACCACAAAGTGGGATAGGGAGAGGCGCGCTGCCGGAGGCGACCCCGCTGCCACTTTGCTGAAGGATCAGGATTCCTCCTCCATGGCGATGGGAGGAAGAGTAACGGAAGTTGTAGACGAAGGAAGAAGAGGAAGTGCGGGACTATTATGCTCCCCTTCCGCCCTTTTTAAAGGGCGAGGTGGGGGCTCGGCCGCCCTGCCCAGCCAATCAGGGCACAAGGAGGGCAGATGAGCGGGGCCGACTCGCCATCTTCGCCCGCGGACGGCTCGGTCTCCCACCTTCGCCGCCACGCACCCCCACGCATGGGAGCCACGTGATAAAAAGCGGAGCCGGAGCGATGATGAAATGACCTCGCCTCGCACCGTGATCACGGGTGGATGCCTTTAAGATCGCACGCACCACCGACGCCTCCCACGACGCCGCAATCGACGCTGCTGCTATGCGGGGAGAGTGCGGTGGGCACGGAGTCCGATTCTGCGCGGACTCCAGGGCGCTGCGTTCGCAGACGCTTTTGGGCCTGGCCCAACAACGCCGGCACCGTATGGCCCAGCCTCGGGGCTCTCGGTGTACTAAAGTAGGGGTACCTTAGTACCCCGAACTTGTGCACGGGCAGTCGCAACACCCCTCGGCAAGGCTTGCCGGGCGCCCGCCAAGACCCTCCCCCATTCCTTATTACTGCCATTCAAGAACAAAGTACTAACCAAGAAAACAAAGGCCCTGGCAAGAGGAGCTTGCCGGGAAGGCCAACCAAGGCTTCACCAGAAGACTTGCCACGGCGCCCCGAGCGTCCCGGCAAGGCCCGACGGCCGGCAAGCTTGCCGGCCCAACAAGAGAAGGGCCGCGGCAAGGCACTTGCCGCGGCAAGGATGCCACCCAAACTCCAGCACATCCGGCGACGTGTCATCGCAATGCCATCCCAAGGGCACGTGGCGAGGCACTACGCAGTCATGCGGGGCGAGGTGGCAAACGGAGCTGACAGAGACGCCATCGTGGCAACCGTGGCTCACTTAACGTCACTCCCTTGCATTGTTAGGGCGACCGGACGGCATTAAATGCCCTTGTCCCCGCCGTCGAGTTAGGTAGGGTCATCATGGTCATCTTTGTTGTACCAACCCGCGATTTTACCTTTCTACCCCCTCTTCCTACGCTGCCACCTGTGGATGCCCCCTTCAGAGTATAAAAGGAAGGCCCATGCGCATGTAGAAGGGGTTCGGTCCATTCGACACCCGCAACACAACCATACGCTCGCATGCTCGAGCAAGATCAAATAACAAACACAAAGCAGCTGTAGGGGTGTTATCTCTCCGGAGAGCCCCGAAGGTGGGTAAAATCGCCTGCCTCCCTCTCAAGGCCGACCTCGACCGCTCTGCGACGCCTCCGCCTCCCTTGCCGGACTAGAAGGGGCCCCCGTGCCCCATAGGTGCTCGAGGCCTCAGAGAGAGACCGGCCCCGACAGGTGCGGTGCTGATTTGCGGGTGGGGTTGGCGATCCGCCTCGGCGGCGTCCAACCACTTGAGCGGGTGCCGGTTGAAGAAGGGCCAGTTGGGTACGGTGACGAAGGTCGTGAGGACAACCCCGCTGGCGAGACGAGCAGCATCACCGAAGTCGCCATCTGCAACATCACAAGAATACAGAACATCACATCATGTATGGCATCTACTCATCAAGCGACATTGTTGCAATCACAGGGAAGCAAGCTTTGTTTGCTTTGCTTACCATGTCAAGGCCGACAAGAATGGAAACATTGACCGAGTAGGATTAGTAAGATCCTGCAGGGTGTTGGTTGGGGTGCATCTTGACCCGCTGGTGAAGTTCTTGGGTGTCCTTCGCCAACATAGCGTACTCAATCTCAGACTTGCGGAGCGGAGGGCAGTTGTTAGTAAGGATCACAAGCTTTGCTGTAAATAGGATGTAACCACATTATTTGATATCAGACTGTCAACCATCGAATTACAAAAGGAACAACATGAAATTGCTGTTATGGCCAAGTAGAAGAAATCTCTTACAATGGCACATCTTAAAAGCATGATATAATTTTGGAGGTACTAACGAAATTTCCAGCACCTAATTGGAGCACAACACAAAATAGAACAAAATGCTAAGTACTAACACCACATGACAGAAAAGGTATTAAGGCACTCCTTGTTACTTAAAACCAAATCAAGGTAAAATGCACAACTAGGCCAACAGTTCAGCAGCAGTGCAGTACGGTCTTGCTGCTGTTGTCTAGTGCCATGGGTAAATATCAAGAAGAATGTTATTGTAGCCATTACATCTGACAAGGTTCTCTGTGTGTCACGCCCAATATGCGATACTATCCTAAAGAGACTCGAAGGTCCCACCAAGGATAGAACCGCATATTGATACGCTTTTGCAAGGTGGATATCATTACATCAACATTACATAATAGATGGGGATACATACAAAAGGCATACAATGCCACACAAATACAACATCATCTTACATAAGTGCACCATCCAACTACGGATGAAACACAAACAGAAACTCAAATGACATCCACCCTGCTAGCCCAGGCTACCGACCGAACCTATCCCCTGATCAATGAAGAAGCAGAAGAAGAACTCCAAGACAAGCAAACATTGCTCTCGCGTCATGATCATCGCATAACCTGTACCTGCAACTGTTGTTATAGTAATCTGTGAGCCACGAGGACTCAGCAATCCCATAACCATGGGTATCAAGACTAGCAAAGCTTAATGGGAAAGGATGGGGTAAAGTGGTGAGGTTGCAGCAGCAACTAAGCAAGTATGGTGGCTAGCATACGCAAATAAGAGCGAGAAGAGAAGCAAAGGAACGGTCATGAAGCTAGCAATGATCAAGAGGTGATCCTGAACTCCTACCTACGTCAAACATAACCCAAAACCGTGTTCACTTCCTGGACTCCGCCGAGAAGAGACCATCACGGCTACACACACGGTTGATGCGTTTTAATTAGGTCAAGTGTCAAGTTATCTACAACCGGACATTAACAAATTCCCATCTGCCACATAACTGTGGGCACGGCTTTCAAAAGTTTATACCCTGCAGGGGTGTCCCAACTTAGCCCATGATAAGCTCTCGCGATCAACGAAGGATATACCTTCTCCCAGGAAGACCCGATCAGCCTCGGAATCCCGGTTTACAAGAGATTTTGACAATGGTAAAACAAGACGAGCAAAGCCGCCCGATGCACCGACAATCCCGATAGGAGCTGCACATATCTCGTTCTCAGGGCAACACCGGATGAGACATCCTACGAGTAAAACCAGACCTCGAGTTTCCTTGAGGGGGCCCCGCAGTCTACTTGGTTTGGACCAGCACTTAGACAAGCACTAGCCCGGGGGGGCTAAAAATAAAGATGACCCTCAGGCTCCGGAAACCCAAGGGAAAAAGGGCTAGGTGAGGCAAATGGTAAAACCAAGGTTGGGCCTTGCTGGAGGAGTTTTATTCAAAGCAAACTGTCAAGGGGATCCCATAAATCACCCAACTGCGTAAGGAACGCAAAATCCGGGAACATAACACCGGTATGACGGAAACTAGGGCGGCAAGAGTGGAACAAAACACCATGCATAAGGCCGAGCCTTCCACCCTTTACCAAGTATACAGATGCATTAATTAAATAAGAGATATTGTGATATCCCAACAAAATCCTGTCCACCATGGAGCAATCTTCAACTTCACCTGCAACTAACAATGCTATAAGAGGGGCTGAGCAAAAGCGGTAACATAGCCAAGAAACTGTTTGCTAGGAAGGGTGACAAAGGTTAGAGGCTGACATGGCAAGTTGGGAGGCTTGAAGAGCAAGCGATAGGTAGCGCAGCAAAACGATAGAACGAAGCAACTAGCATAGCACTGGTAGTAGTGAGATCCAGGGTAGCGGTCATCTTGCCTGATACCCCGCAAGGAAGAAGAACGAGTCCATGAAGATGAAGCCACGAAGACGAACCAAGCGTAGACAAATGAATCCTCACGATCGCAATGAAACGGAACTATCGAGAAGAAGCACAGAACATAGTAAACACACCACACATGAACAAGGCATGATGCACAACCAAACATGATGCATGACAAGGCTACATGAAGCTACACATGGCAAGAGATGATGCAAACAAGTGCAACACATCAAAGCAAGTTAAATGAGGCCGGAAACAACATATAACAATTCCGGTAGGTCCTCATATGCAAGTTTCAAAGTTGGTCCAGATCTGAACAACCTTATGTTTAAGTTGTTAAACAGCAAGTTAAGATGCACCAAGATGATCTACACGAGATTCTAGTCAAGTTACATATAAAGTTCATTTAATTCGGAGCTACGGCCTAGAAGATATGAGCAAAACAAGTTAAACATGGCATTGGTGCAAAAAGCAAAAAAGCATCAAGCAAACACCTCAAAACAAGGATGCAACATGATAATATGAAACTTCATGCAAAGTCAAGCAAGTTTCAGATAGAGCACACTCAAAACGGAGCAACGGTTCAACACATACATATCATACAAGGTTAAAGGACAAGCTGTCCAAAACAGCAAATAGGCATCTTGCAAGCATCAAAACAACATGCTACAGCACCCCAACATAAGAACAAAAGGCATGGGGATGAAGTACAGGTAAAGAATGACAAAACATGAACACTGAGCTATCTCCAGAAATCACTAAAACATGCTCAAAAGGACATGGCAAGATAGCAAATTATAACAGTTTCAGGCTTAGCAGAAATAACATCAGGTTGCAATGTTTAGAGCTATCAAACAACATGCTACAGGAACTTATCATGGCAACCAAAGGAACGGCATGAATCTACTAATTGCATATAACAAAATTCCCTTACTGACCATGAGCCAAAAGGGCACATAAAATATGATGGCACCCATGTAAACATGGCAAGTTATATGACACATTCAGACATGGCAGGAACAACAATAAGTAGGCATGTTGGTGAGCTTGAACCACTCACCACAGAGCAATACATGGCATGACAAGGTGATCAGTAGCGAGAAGACATGTTTATGAAGCTAAACAAGGCAAGACCAAGTTCATAGGGTGCATGGATCACTAGCAAAGCTCATGGCAAAACTGAACTTAATGTTAACAGGCTGACAGCAACATTATTTAGCAAGTTTGGAGCAAGATTACAACATGTTATAGCAGTCTATAAATGCAACCAAGGGCATGGATGGATATAGCATGACATGTATAACAAATCATCCTTAGTGAACATCTCCAGATTATGCATAGAATGACTTGTAGAAGCAGGTTTACATAGCATCGTAATAAACAGAATCAGTCTAGCAAAACAGGAACAACAGGTACCCTACTTCACGAGCTCGATGCACTCAGTACAAGATCCACAAAAATACAGAGATGGTACCACTGTGAATATGGCATGATGTAGTACAAAACACATGTAGAGCTCATGCTCATCAGATGCGCACACAAAATGCAACGAAAAAGACAAATCACCAAGTTATAACAGTTTCAGCAGGTTAACATCATATAGCACTCTTGCAATGGTGATTAGGGCATCAAGATGACCTCAAACAAACATGGCACAATGGAATGAAATGAAGGGCATATCATTACGAACATTTTCACATATTATATGCATGAAACGGATCTAAAGATGATGAGTTATGGCATGATGAACAAGTGCACAAAATGCTGAAAATCTGGGACTTAACAGAATTTTGAAAAAAAAAACAAGCGGGCACGATATACTAAATAGCGTAGGGGCGGGGAATAGAGGGAACTCACCATGGGCCAAGGCCCAGGTTGGAAGGGGGCTGGCGCGCTGGGCCGGGGAGATGGGCCTGGTGCGGGGACGGACCGCGAGGCCCACGCGGGTGTTTGGGGGCGTCGTCCTCCTCAATCCAGAGGGGATCGAGGGAAGGCAGCGGGGTGGCAGCCGCAGCGCGACGGGAGCCGCCGGTGGCGCGAGGAGAGGAAGGGGACGGGCGGATCCGTTCCATGGCCATCGGGTCCGGCGAGGGGAGCGCGCCTGCGGGCGGCGGTTGACTTGGAGTTCGGCTCCCATGGCGCTGCTGCAGAGAGAGGAGAAGAGATCAGGGAGAGACGAAGGAGGAAGGAGGAGGGAGCAGGGGCGGCGCGACCTGGCGATATCCCGACTGGGCAGCGGCAGTGGTCGACGAGGTCGGCGACGAGGCGAACAGGAGGAGCTCCTCTCCTCCTGGATCGGGACGAGGCATGGGGCGGGCGCTGGCGCTGGGCGGCGCTGCGGACGGGCCGGGCGGGCCCGCTGATGGGCTTGCAGGGTTTACGGCGACGGGGCGCGGTGGAGGCAACATGGCAGCACGGGGTTGGCTGCGGGCGTGGTGGCGGACGCATCCGGCCGTCGGCGGACATGTCCGGCGGCGTGGAGGGAGGAAGGAGCTAGGGTTAGGGGATTCATCCGCGAAAAATGGACGGGGAGGATCTATTTATAGATTCTGGGAGCTAGGAGAGTCCAAATGAGGTGCGGTTTTCGGCCACGCGATCGTGATTGAACGACCGAGAGCATGGAGGGGATTTGGATGGGCTAGTGGGCTGTGGTGAAGGGTTTTTGGGCTGCAAAGAGAAGGGGCTTTTACGGTTACCCGGTTAACCGTTGGAGTATCAAACGGACTCCAAATGGCACGAAACTTGACAGGCGGTCTACTGGTGCTATACCAAGGCCGCTTGGCAAATCACGGTCCATTCTGAGAATGTTTAACACCCGCTCGCAACAGGAGACAAAAAGGGGAACACTGGAGGACATAGGAGAGCCGGATTGCAAAACGGACAACGGGGGAAATGCTCGGATGCATGAGATGAACGTGTATGCAAAATGTAATGCACATGATGACATGGCAACGACGGTGAATCTGGCGGACACCTGGCGCAATGAATCCGAGGTGTTACAACACTCCTCCACTAACAAGAGATCTCATCCCGAGATCTTAGGACTGAGACGGGGAGGAAAAGGGATGAGGTGAAATAAGAACAAAATAGAGAGGAGAAAGGAGTCGAGAGCACTTGAGAAGAAGAGAGGAACGACGAGAATGACGAGAATCGAAAACTCACATAATCAGATAGACTATGAAACCACTCCGGTTAGAACGAGATAAGAAACAAATAAGACTGAAAGAATTTAGGCAGCACTCCGGCTGAAATATGGGGGAATAGAACACAAGCTTGAGAGGATGGAATGATACTTGAACTCCTCCAACTAGAATCTTGATGAACACTTGAAGAATGAATTAAATCCTGACGAACCACCGTAAGAACTCTGGTGACAGAAAGGATGATGAGATAGAATGAAGGATGAAAGAATACGATGAGCCTTGCGATGATTAGTATGGAGGTTCCGACGAAATGGCCGAGGAAATTTGAACGCCAGAAAAGTAAAATGAAAATACTTGGAACTAGAATTTATTCATCGAGAACAAACTCCGAAGGAAGGGATTACTCACTTGGATGAAATAAGAATAAGATTTATTGTATGCTTATCCTTCATCAACTTAAATTGATGACAAGCAGTGGATTTTGCATACTACTTATTCTTCTTGAAAAGGATTGAGAAGAGATATAGCGCAAACTTGAGAATGTCTTCATGAATCACCAGTAGGATTGAAAGAACAAATGGATTAAAATGATAATCAAAGAAAAAGAATCTTGAACGAACCACCGTAAGAATTCAAAATTGACTGATGAAAGAGAATGAATTACCGAGAAGAATTAGAAGACAAATATGCTTGATGGGATTTAGATACAAGGGAACGGGAAGAATTCGAACTGGATAAAGAACACTTGAAGGAAGCACCGGGATAATCGGATAACGCTAGCTGAAATGTTAGGATGAAGAATTCTTCTAGAATGATGGCCTCTGGTGAAAAGAAACAGGAAAACAAGTTCTGACATACTCCGAATGGGTGAAAAGAATATCTGACAAATGGAATAATTCGCAAGGATAACATGAAGCTAGAACCACGAAACTTCGAGAGAACAGACAAGATTTAGACGAGAAAGTCTTCTTCAGTCTTCGAATGATGACGAGAAACACCACCAAAATTACTGAGATACTCAGGGAGAATGAAAAGCAAAGAGGTTGAGCCAACAATGAAATGATTTGAAATCGATCTTGGAAAAGCCTCTGACTGATGAAATTCATACTTACGTCAACTTCAAAAGGATTTGAGAATAGCTCCGGGAAATTAGGAGTCATGTAAGATCCTTGGAAAAAACCTGTGGGTTAGGGCCCACTAAAAGAAAACACCGCTGAAAAAGGATTGTTGAACAGATAGATGATGCACCGGAACAATTGAAATATTTGAATGAGGTGACAACCTCGAATTACTTTACACACAGACGAATCTCCTGAGATGTCTTCCGAACTCCGGAATGATTGAATGGCGAGAGGCAAACGAGCAAGGAGAACACTTGATGCAAGGAAAAGAATATGATCAACCCGAAAACTTGAACTGAGTGCACCAGAAAAAAAGGATGAATAATGACAAACGAGACGAGAATTCACCGGTTGAAATAATTGAGGGAAGACTGAAGAGACTCCATACGAATGAAAAATTGATGCTCGAAAAAGACTCCAGTTCCGGGAAGAAGAAGGGTGGGAGGGCGGGAAAACAAAGGCAACTTGGAAGGGGAAACCGACGGATGACTTCAAGAGGAAACACCGGTTGAAACCATTGAGGAAAGAAAGCAAAGACTTCGCACGAGTAGGAAGGATACTCGATTGCGGACTCCGACTCTGAGATGAAAAAGGGTGGGTGGGTGGGAAAAGAAGACAACTGAGGATGGGGAAACCTCGTCGCTGAGAAAGAACTGAGGATTGAACTTGGCAACGATGAAGAGGCTCGAGTCAACTTGACGAGAAATGCACCGGACAAAAGAGGATGGACAACTCACGAAACTAACCACGTGATCGTAAAGAAAAATTTGAATGGGAAGAGGAGTAGTTCAAAACACCTACGTCAAGATTCCTCACCAGAGCGACGAAGGGGCTGTGGAGAAAAAGAATTCCTACTCTTCGATATAACTAGATTCAGAAATCAGCTTTTTTTTCTAGACTCAACAACGGCCAAACTACACGATCAATCAAGGGGGCTCCTATGGTCGGTCGAGGCTCTGGTACCAACTTGTCACGCCCAATATGCGACCCTATCCAAAAGGAACTCGAAGGTCCCACCAAGGATAGACCTGCATATTGGAACGCTTTTGCAAGGTGGATATCATTACATCAACATTACATAATAGATGGGGATACATACAAGAGGCATACAATGCCACACGAATACAACATCATAATACATAAGAGCACCATCCGACTACGGATAAAACACAAACAGAAACTCAAATGACATCCACCCTGCTAGCCCAGGCTGCCGACCTGGAACCTATCCCCTGATCGAAGAAGAAGTAGAAGAAGAACTCCAAGACAAGCAAGCATCGCTCTCGCGTCATGATCATCACATAACCTGTACCTGCAACTGTTGTTGTAGTAATCTGTGAGCCACGAGGACTTAGCAATCCCATAACCATGGGTATCAAGACTAGAAAAGCTTAATGGTAAAGGGTGGGGTAAAGTGGTGAGGTTGCAGCAGCGACTAAGCAAGTATGGTGGAAAGCATACACAAATAAGAGCGAGAAGAGAAGCAAAGGAACGGTCGTGAAGCTAGCAATGATCAAGAGGTGATCCTGAACTCCTACTTACGACAAACATAACCCAAAACCGTGTTCACTTCCCGGACTCCGCCGAGAAGAGACCATCACTGCTACACACACAGTTGATGTGTTTTAGTTAGGTCAAGTGTCAAGTTATCTACAACCGAACATTAACAAATTCCCATTTGCTACATAACTGCGGGCACGGCTTTCGAAAGTTTATACCCTGAGGGGTTTCCCAACTTAGCCCATGATAAGCTCTTGCGATCAACGAAGGATATACCTTCTCCCAGGAAGACCCGATCAGCCTCCGAATCCCGGTTTACAAGACATTTCGACAATGGTAAAACCAGACCAGCAAAGCCGCCCAATGCACTGACAATCCCGATAGGAGATGCACATATCTCGTTCTCAGGGCAACACCGAATGAGACATCCTACGAGTAAAACCAGACCTCGAGATTCCCCGAGGGGGCCTCGCAGTCTACTCGGTTCAGACCAGCACTTAGATATGCACTGGCCCGGGGGGGCTAAAAATAAAGATGACCCTCGGGCTCCGGAAACCCAAGGGAAAAAGGGCTATGTGAGGCAAATGGTAAAACTAAGGTTGGGCCATAAATCACCAAACCGCGTAAGGAATGCTCCAAACCGCGTAAGGAATGCAAACTGTCAAGGGGGTCCCATAAATCACCCAACCGCGTAAGGACATAGCTGGAGGAGTTTTATTCAAAGCAAACTGTCAAGGGGGTCCCATAAATCACCCAACCGCGTATAGGATTGCAAAATCCGGGAACATAACACCGGTATGACGGAAACTAGTGCGTCAAGAGTGGAACAAAACACCAGGCATAAGGCCGAGCCTTCCACCCTTTACCAAGTATATAGATGCATTAATTAAATAAGAGATATTGTGATATCCCAACAAAATCCTCTCCACCATGGAGCTATCTTCAACTTCACCTACAACTAACAACGCTATAAGAGGGGCTGAGCAAAAGCGGTAACATAGCCAAGCAACGGTTTGCTAGGAAGGGTGACAAAGTTTAGAGGCTGACATGGCAAATTGGGAGGCTTGAAGAGCAAGCGATAGGTAGCGCAGCAAAACGATAGAACGAAGCAACTAGCATAGCACTGATAGTAGTGAGATCCAGGGTAGCGGTCATCTTGCCTGAAATCCCGCAAGCAAGAAGAACGAGTCCATGAAGAAGATGAAGCCACGAAGATGAACCAAGCGTAGACAAACGAATCCTCACGATCGCAACGAAACAGAACTATCGAGTAGAAGCACACAACATAGTAAACACACCACACATGAACAAGGCATGATGCACAACCAAACATGATGCATGATAAGGCTACATGAAGCTACTCATGGCAAGAGATGATGCAAACAAGAGCAACACATCAAAGCAAGTTAAATGAGGCCGGAAACAACATATAACAATTCAGGTAGGTCCTCATATGCAAGTTTCAAAGTTGGTCCAGATCTGAACAACCTTATGTTTAAGTTGTTAAACAGCAAGTTAAGATGCACCAAGATGATCTACACGAGATTCTAGTCAAGTTACATATAAAGTTCATTTAATTCGGAGCTACGGCCTAGAAGATATGAGCAAAACAAGTTAAACATGGCATTGGTGCAAAAAGGATATAAACATGAATCAAACACCTCAAAACAAGGATGCAACATGATAATATGAAACTTCATGCAAAATCAAGCAAGTTTCATATAGAGCACACTCAAAACGGAGCAACGGTTCAACACATACATATCATACAAGGTTAAAGGACAAGCTGTCCAAAACAGCAACTAGGCATCTTGCAAGCATCAAAACAACATGCTACAGCACCCCAACATAAGAACAAAAGGCATGGGCATGAAGTACAGGTAAAGCATGACAAAATATGAATACTGAGCTATCTCCAGAAATCACTCAAACATGCTCAAAAGGACATGGCAAGATTGCAAATTATAACAGTTTCAGGCTTAGGAGAAATAACATCAGGTTGCAATGTTTAGAGCTATGAAACAACATGCTACATGAACTTATCATGGCAACCAAAGGCATGGAATGAATATACTAATTGCATATAACAAAAGTCCCTTACTGAACATGAGCCAAAAAGGCACAAAATATATGATGGCACCCATGTAAACATGGCAAGTTATATCACAGATTCAGACATGCCAGGAACAACAATAAGTAGGCATGTTGGTGAGCTTGAACCACTCACCACAGAGCAATACATGGCATGACAAGGTGATTAATAGCAAGAAGCATGTTTATGAAGCTAAACATGGCAAGAGCAAGTTCATAGGGTGCATGGATCACTAGCAAAGCTCATGGCAAAACTGAACTTAATGTTAACAGGCTGACAGCAACATTATTTAGCAAGTTTGTAGCAAGATTACAACATGTTACTAGAGGCTATAAATGCAACCAGGGGCATGGATGGATATAAAATGACATGTATAACAAATCATCCTTAGTGAACATCTCCAGATTATGCACAGAATGACTTGTAGAAGCAGGTTTACATAGCATCGTAATAAACAGAATCAGTCTAGCAAAACAGCAACAGCAAGTACCCTACTTCACGAGCTCGATGCATTCAGTACAAGATCCAAAAAAATACAAGGATGGCACCACTGTGAATATCGCATGATGTAGTACAAAACACATGTAGAGCTCATGCTCATCGGATGCACACACAAAATGCAACGAAAAAGACAAATCACCAAGTTATAACAGTTTCAGCAGGTTAACATCATATAGCACTCTTGCAACGGTGATTAGGGCATCAAGATGACCTCAAACAAACATGGCACAATGGAATGAAATGAAGGGCATCTCATGGCGAACATTTTGACATATTATATGCATGAAACGGAGCTACGGATAAAGAGTTATGGCATGATAAACAAGTGCACAAAATGCTGAAAATCTGGGACTTAGCAGAATTTTGAAAAAAAAAACAAGCGGGCGCGATATACTAAATAACACAGGGGCGGGGAATAGAGGGCACTCACCATGGGCCAAGGCCCAGGTTGGAAGGGGGCTGGCGCGCTGGGCCGGGGAGATGGGTCTGGTGCGGGGACGGACCGCGAGGCCCATGCGGGCGTCTGGGGGCGTCGTCCTCCTCGATCCAGAGGGGATCGAGGGAAGGCAGCGGGGTGGCAGCCGCAGCGCGACGGGAGCCGCTGGCGGCGCGAGGAGAGGACGGGGACGGGTGGATCCGTCCCATGGCCATCGGGTCCGGCGAGGGGAGCGCGCCTACGGGCGGCGGTTGACTTGGAGCTCGGCTCCCATGGCGCTGCTGCAGAGAGAGGAGAAGATATCAGGGAGAGACGAAGGAGGAAGGAGAAGGAGGGAGCAGGGGCGGTGCGACCTGGCGATATCCCGACCGGGTGGCGGCGGCGGTTGACGAGGTCGGCGGCGAGGCGTAACAGAGGAGCCTCTCCTCCCGGATCGACGAGGCACGGGGCGCTGGCGCCTGGCGCGCAGCGGCGGCGCGGACGGGCAGGCGGGTTCGCAGGCGCGGCAGGGCGCGGTGGAGGCGACGTGGTAGCACGGGGTTGGCTGCGGGCGCGGTGGCGGACGCGTCCGGCCTTCGGCGGACATGTCCGGTTGCGCGGAGGGAGGAAGGAGCTAGGGTTAGGGGATTCATCCGCGAAAAAAGGAGGGGGAGGACCTATTTATAGATTCTGGGAGCTAGGAGAGTCCAAATGAGGTGCGGTTTTTGGCCACGCGAATATGGACGAACGGCCGAGAGCATGGAGGGGGTTTGGATGGGCTAGTGGGCTGTGGTGAAGGGGTGCTGGGCTGCAAAGAGAAGGGTCTTTTACGGTTACCCGGTTAACCGTTGGAGTATCAAACGGACTCCAAATGGCACGAAACTTGACAGGCGGTCTACTAGTGCTATACCAAGGCCGCTTGGCAAATCACGGTCCATTCCGAGAATGTTTAACACCCGCTCGCAACAGGAAACAAAAAGGGGAACACCGGAGGACATAGGAGTGTCGGATTGCAAAACGGACAACTGGGAAAATGCTCGGATACATGAGATGAACACGTATGCAAAATGAAATGCACATGATGACATGGCAACGACGCCGAATAACTGGCGGACACCTAGCGCATCGAATCCGGGGCGTTACACTATGATGGTATCAATTCTACATCTGTTAAAGTCAGCAAAGCACTCCAGAAGATGACTTCTGGTAATTTGGTTCATGGTTATCTTTTGTTATTTATATGGCTTGTACTCAGAACTATGGCTTATAACTATAGTAATCAGGTCCAGAGAAAGAAAGCAAGTATGTCATCTTAGGAGAAAAGGGGATCAGAACTGTTGAAAATTAAACTGATTTCCTAAGGACTTGATGTACTACAAGGACTGACAGCGACATGCATGCTTACACTCACACGCGCCACCGACAGTTTCAGCAAATTCAGTAAAAGTAAACCTTGAATTTGTCTTGCTAGCGCAGCTGGTAAACATGCGCCAGACTGACAGGCCACTAGCGCTACTAGAGACTGCTTCCGCTGGTTCACACCACTCAACCATTAGCTAACTAGAGTCCCATCTCATGAATTGTGCTGGAACCCCCAATAGTTCAGCGCAGGGGAGGGGAAGGGATGGGAGGGTAAGGGAGAGGTGGGACGGAGGGGAGCTTACAGAAGAGGATTAGGCCCTCGAAGCCAGTGAGGGGCGTAGGCGATGCGACAGATGGAGAGGTCGAGGCAGGCATCCTACTTGGCGTCCAAGTCATGGTGGGCGGGGACAGCCTCGACGCCAGCACTGGGGTGGAAGCGGCGGGTGGCACGGGCGCGGGTGGAGCAGCGCCGGAGTTGGCGCGGGCGCTGCGGAGACGCGAGGGTGAGCTGCGGAGGCAGAAAAGGCCGCGCGACGAGGCGCACATCCAGCTTGACGACGGCGCGAATCGAGAAGGCCCGCTGTGGCCGTGATAGATTTGGCCGCGGACTGACCCCGTCGACTCAATCTGGCGCCATGGGAGAGAGGGAGAGGTACGGATGGAGAGCGGTGCGGAGAACGCGGAGGCGAGGGCGGAGACGGCGGTGGCGACGAGGTGTTCATGAAGAGGGTGGTCGGCGGGAAAGGCGAGGAGAGAGGCATGAGGAGGGGAGGTGGTGTGCGGGCAAGACCTGTGGGAGGAGGTGGCCGTCGACGAAGGCGGGAGGAGCGGCTTGAGGTGGGAGGGGAGGTCACGGAGGGATCGGCCGCCGTAGGTGCCGGTGGTGGTGGTGGCTGCAGCGGTCCAATCGGGGGAGAGGGGTCCGACGGGAGGGGTTAGGGTTTGGGTGCGGGTCGTGGGGCATGAGTGGTGTGCTTGGGAGAGGTGGAGGAGTGGTGTGCGGTGGGTGAGTGGTGTGCGGGGGAGACGGTGGTATTCGGCCACTGATAGGTGGGCCCACGAGGAATTAGGCCAACATGTCAGTGCCCTCAACGGCATGTGGTGTACGTGAGGGGAGCAGCTTCCGGGTGGGTGTGGGTGGGGAGAGGGTGAGGGGTGTGGGCCGTTGGATCTGATAGTATCCGACGGCTCTAATGCTTGATCCGCGTGACATGCCCATAGACCAATCAGAACAAAGTGCAGGCTTATGACCATCTAAAATAGTGGTAATTGATTAACAATAGCCGCTACCAACGCAGCACCACGGCGCCCAGCGAAACTCCATTGCAGCGTGAGCTCCAACGCAGCACCACGACGCCTAATGGTAAGTTTCCTTCTCTTTTCATGACAATGTTTGTTAAGTTTCCAAATAATTAGTAGTCTTATTCCTCGAATAACGAAAAATAAATTTTTCATTTTTTGAGTGCCCCAAATGAGGTTTTTTGTGAAGAACCTACAAAATAATTGTTGCAAAATTGGACGAAATAATTTTTCTAAAATACTAGGCCATATTTAATGCACAATTGACCAAATGGTTGGGTGTAAAAAGTTTTGATCTACCTCTTGTGAAAAAGACAAATTTCCGCCGATTCAGCTAGAAGCGTGTCAAATTTGAAGTGTAGCTGCCTTGTAGTTTGTTCTTTATTTTTTCCAAAAATCATCTCTAGGTACATAAGTATCTATTTAATCAGAGAAACACCAGAAAAATTCCAAGATTCAACCACTAGCTAGGAATGGTCATTCCCGCCGTTTTGACCGCATTTTGAAACGGGCATAAAAATTCAAAAATAAAAATAAAAATCGCATTGTGTCATTATATGTGGCCAGGTTCCCAGGAAAAACAACAAACTTGTAATACGACAATTATTTTAAAAAAGTGTTCTTAGAAATGAGCTATCACGTGTGGAGATCAATGGCTTTCAAGCCAAATAATCAATCTTATGGCCACATTCATGGCATAGTTTGTTCAAATGATCTCATATTGTGCACAAGGGTGCATATTGGAATGGCAAACAATGTTGCCGAAGGAAGTCTTCATTTTCTTTTGACGAAAAAACCATTTTCCATTTTCGAGTGCCCAAAAGGAGGTTTTTTGTGATGGACCTCCCAAATAATTGTTGCAAAATTGGACCAAATCATTTTTCTAAAATACTAGGCCATATTTAATGCACAATTGACCAAATGGTCGGGTGTAAAAAGTTTTGATCCACCTCTCGTGAAAAGACGAATTTCCGCCGATTCAGTTGGAAGCGGGTCAAATTTGAACTGTAGCTGCCTTGTAGTTTGCTCTTTATTTTTTCCAAAAATCATTTCTAGGTACATAAGTATCTATTTAATCATAGAAACACCAAAAAAATTCCAAGATTCAACCACTAGCTAGGAACGGTCATTCCCGCTGTTTTGACCGCATTTTGAAACGGGCATAAAAAATTCAAAAAAAATCAAAAATTGGGAAACCTTCACATTGTGTCATTATATGTGGCCAAGTTCCCAGGAAAAATAACAAACTTGTAATACAACAATTATTTTTAAAAAGTGTTCTCAGAAATGAGCTATCACGTGTGAGATCAATGGCTTTCAAGCCAAATGATCAATCTTATGGCCACATTCATGGCATAGTTTGTTCAAATGATCTCATATTGTGCACAAGGGTGCATATTGGAATGGCAAACAATGTTGCCGAAGGAAGTTTTCATTTTCTTTTGACGAAAAAACCATTTTCCATTTTTCGAGTGCCCAAAAGGAGGTTTTTTTGTGATGGACCTCCCAAATAATTGTTGCAAAATTGGACCAAATCATTTTTCTAAAATACTAGGCCATATTTAATGCACAATTGACCAAATGGTTGGGTGTAAAAAGTTTTGATCCACCTCTCGTGAAAAGACAAATTTCCGCCGATTCAGTTGGAAGCGGGTCAAATGTGAACTGTAGCTGCCTTGTAGTTTGGTCTTTATTTTTTCCAAAAATCATTTCTAGGTACATAAGTATCTATTTAATCATAGAAACACCAAAAAAATTCCAAGATTCAACCACTAGCTAGGAACGGTCATATTACCGCTTTGACCGTGATTTTGAAACGGGCATAAAATTTCAAAAAATCAAAAATTGGGAAACCTTCAGATTGTGTCATTATATGGCCAAGTTCCCAGGAAAAATAACAAACTTGTAATACGACAATTATTTTTAAAAAGTGTTCTCAGAAATGAGCTATCACGTGTGGAGATCAATTGCTTTCAAGCCAAATGATCAATCTTATGGCCACATTCACGGCATAGTTTTTTAAAATGATCTCATATTGTGCACAAGGGTGCATCCTGGAATGGCAAACAATGTTGCCAAAGGAAGTTTTCATTTTCTTTTGACAAAAAAACCATTTTCCATTTTTCGAGTGCCCAAAAGGATGTTTCTTTGTGAAGGACCTCCCAAATAATTGTTGCAAAATTGGACCAAATCATTTTTATAAAATACTAGGCCATATTTAATGCACAATTGACCAAATGGTTGGGTGTAAAAAGTTTTTATCCACCTCTCGTGGAAAAGACAAATTTCCGCCGATTCAGCTAGAAGCGGGTCAAATTTGAACTGTAGCTGCCTTGTAGTTTGCTCTTTATTTTTTCCAAAAATCATTTCTAGGTAAATAAGTATCTATTTAATCAGAGAAACACCAAAAAAATTCCAAGATTCAACCACTAGCTAGGAACGGTCATTCCCGCCGTTTTGACCGCACAAACGAGCATAAAAAATTCAAAAAAAATCAAAAAATTGGGAAACCTTCGCATTGTGTCATTATATGTGGCCAAGTTCCCAGGAAAAATAACAAACTTGTAATACGGTAATTATTTTTAAAAAGTGTTCTCAGAAACGAGCTATCACGTGTGGAGATCAATGGCTTTCAAGCCAAATGATCAATCTTATGGCCACCTTCATGGCATAATTTGTTCAAATGATCTCATATTGTGCACAAGGGTGCATATTGGAATGGCAAACAATGCTGGCCAAGGAAGTTTTCATTTTCTTTGGACGAAAAAACTATTTTCCATTTTTCGAGTGCCCAAAAGGAGGTTTTTTTGTGAAGGACCTCCCAAATAATTGTTGCAAAATTGGACCAAATCATTTTTATAAAATACTAGGCCATATTTAATGCACAATTGACCAAATGGTTGGCTGTAAAAAGTTTTATCCACCTCTCATGAAAAAGACAAATTTCCGCCGATTCAGCTGGAAGCGGGTCAAATTTGAACTGCAGCTGCCTCATAGTTTGCTATATATTTTTTCCAAAAATCATTTCTAGTTACATAAGTACCTATTTAATCATAAATACATGGTTTGGTGGTGATACGTCGAGGTTTGGACGGTGGCCGAGTGCTCGAACTCTAGAGCGCGTAAACTAGCATGCCCGCGGCGTGGTCACCGCGTGACCGTTGCGGTGCCATGTGTTCTGGGCGGCCTAGGCATGTCTTGTGGGTTGGGCACTCCCCAGGTAGGTGCTAGGAAGAAAATCACAACATAAAATTCTACGAGGAGACCCATCGATGCTCAAACATGAATAAGCAGCCAAGTGTTTGATTAGAGGTACGAGAAATGCACATGGCTAATGTGCGTGAGATTTGGCTAAGGATGATTAGTTACTAAGAAGACCGTCTTCACAAATTTTCAGCTAAAAGGAGGGCCCTAGGTGGTACTTGCTTTGCAAAGTACCACACTGGACATAAATACAAATGTTGAAGCTGGGCTTAAAATAATGAATGGATTGAGCTGGCATTTGGTGGAGGATGGTTATTTGGGCATAGGAAAGCACTGTAGAAAATGGATACCATTTGGACATGCCAAAGTGCTACTTCCTTCACAAAGTGCTGCTCTAAACAGAATAGGAAAATGAATATTGTTGAGTTATTTTTGAACTAGGCAAGGAATGTTTTTGACATATTTGGTGAAGATATGATCCAAACAATTTATGAGTTGGGAATTTTTGGAATAACAGAAATATAGGCTGCTTCACAACCAAGGGCAAAAATTGACACATGGACATGACACATAGGCAAAACTGATGAGATGGCGGCTAGTCATCACAACCCACCACAATCTACAAGGCTATGACCATCTATATTGGTCGTTAACAACTAGAAATAAGGTAGCAGACCAGCACTGTTTGCTTTATGACCATTTCCTGTAAGGAAATTATGACCTTTCTGAGCAAAATGGTTGCAATGGTTTAGGGTTTGGAGCCCCCCAAACAGCTTTTGACCAATTGGTCTCAAATGGTCATAGATCTATGACCAATTCTTCTACGGTCACTAACAGAAGGTCACTAGTTGACATATTTCTTGTAGTGGCTGGAAGAAGACCACGGCTCGTTCCTCGGGCCAGGCTGGGAGGAACAGACGCGAGAAGCTAAGCCCTTTCAGGAGCCTCAAGGAAGCCTCGCCCATCGCGCTGGTGGCAGCAGCTATCAGGTACCGCTAATTCCTCAGGAGCAAGTTTATGCAAACCATGGGTCGTAGGAAGTCCAGGTCACTACAGCGGAAGGCTGCCCCAGTGCGGTAGGCTCCCTTCCCTCAGGAGGAGGGCACTTGGCGCTACAGGAGAGGGGTCGGGAGCCAGGCCCCTTCCCACGGCACGCCAATCAAGGTGTTTGTCGGAGGTAGGCCCTCTGCCGGGGAGGTGCCGCAAGGCCTGCCCCCGGCAGAGGACCCGTGGTCGTCGGGGGAATAGCTGGCGTCCCCTTTACCCCATTGGCGTCGTCCTTGGTTTTCGGTTGCCGTCAATGGTGGTCGAGGGTGGCGCAAGGCGTGGCCCTCATCTGGCGATATGAAGCAAGGCCTGTACCTGTGAAGAAGGCCCAGTGCCTATGAAGCTCGCCGCCCGTGACACTCTCACGTAATAATGAGTTGGGGCTATACACGCCTCGGAGTCTCCGGGGAGCCGCCCTCGGGCCTCGGGGGCTCCCTCCCACGCCTAGTGGCAGCACTTAGCTCCGCGCTGGTGAGAAGACATCGAAGACTAGACTAGGTGCCAGACGCGGCCTTTTGTTTTTGCTTCCTTTTGTGTGGTCGAACTTTCTCGCCTCGGATTTAAGTTGAAGTTGAATTTGTGTTTGCGTATGCGGGGAGGGGTGACTTTCCTTGTTCGCGTGCTTTCTCATGTTCTGGTTTCTGCTCAAGTTGGAATTCGCACTAGATGCCTCTCCCTCGCGAGGCCCTCGCGGGCGGGGTTGGGCTCAGCACACGTGCGCATGCCGTCCCACGGCCGGCACTCGTTCTCCCAAGGATCTCACCACATGGTCAACAGGTTTCCCGAGGGATCCTCGGAGAGTCACCACAAGCCTACTCGAGGCTCGCCTAGGATAAAGGTGTTGGGGAACGTTGCAGAAAATTAAAAATTTTCCTACGGTTTCACCAAGATCCATCTATGAGTTCATCTAAGCAACGAGTCATGGGAGAGAGATTGCATCTACATACCACATGTAGATCGCGTGCAGAAGCATTCAAGGGAAGGGTGATGATGGAGTCGTACTCGCCGTGATTCAGATCACCGATGACCAAGTGTCGAACGGACAACACCTCCGCGTTCAACACACGTACGGAATGGACGACGTCTCCTCCTTCTTGATCCAGCAAGGGGGGAGGAGAGGTTGAGGAAGATGGCTCCAACAGCAACACGACGGCGTGGTGGTGGTGGAGCAGCAGTACTCCGACAGGGCTTCGCCAAGCACGTGACGGAGGAGGAGAGGTGTTGAGGAGGGGAGGAGTTGCGCCTTGGTTGTGTACGGCAGCCCTCCCCTCACCCCTCTATTTATAGGGGAAGGGGAAAGGGGGGCCGGCCCCTCTAGATGAGATCTAGAGGGGGGGCAGCGGCCAGGGAGGGGGGCTTGCCCCTGCCAAAGGGGGCGCCCCACTAGGGTTTCCCCCCAAACCCTAGGCGCATGGGCCCAAGGGGGGGGCGCCCAGCCCTCCAGGGGCTGGTTCCCTGCCCCTTGCGGCCCATTAGGCCCTCCGAGAGGGGTGGCCCCTCCCGGTGGACCCCCGGAACCTCTCCGGTGGCCCCGGTACAATACCGATATGTCCCCGAAACTTTCTGGTGTCCGCATGACAACTTCCCATATATAAATCTTCACCTCCGGACTATTCCGGAACTCCTTGTGACATCCGGGATCTCATACGGGACTCCGAACAACATTCGGTAATCACATACAAGTCTTCCTAATAACCCTAGCATCACTGAACCTCAAGTGTGTAGACCCTATGGGTTCGGGAGACATGCAGACATGAGCGAGACGACTCTCCGTTCAATAACCAACAGCGGGATCTGGATACCCATGTTGGCTCCCACATGCTCCTCGATGATTTCATCGGATGAACCATGATGTCGAGGATTCAAACAACCCCGTATTCAATTCCCTTTGTCAATCGGTACATTACTTGCCCGAGACTCGATCATCGGTATCCCAATACCTCGCTCAGCCTCAAGCATCGCAAGTCACTTTACTCGCATCAGAATGTGATGATCCCGTGACCAAACACTTGGTCACTTTGAGCTCATTATGATGATGCATTACCGAAAGTGGGCCCAGAGATACCTCTCCGCCATACGGAGTGACAAATCCAGCCTCGATCCGTGTCAACCCAATGACACTTTCGGAGATACCGTAGTGCACCTTTATAGTCACCCGCCACGTTGCCAGACGCTTGGTACACCCAAAGCACTCCTACGGTATCCGGAGTTACACGATCTCATGGTCTAAGGAAAAGATACTTGACATTGGAAAAGCTCTAGCAAACGAACTACACGATCTTGTGCTATGCTTAGATTGTCTTGTCCATCACATCATTGTCCTAATGATGTGATCCCGTTATCAACGACATCTCGATGTCCATAGTCGTGAAACCATGACTATCTCGCTGATCAATGAGCTAATCAACTAGAGGCTTACTAGGCACATATTATGGTCTATGTATTCACACGTATTACGATTTCCGTGATAATACGCTTATAGCATGAATAAAGACAATTATCACGAACAAGGAAATATAATAATAATCCCTTTATTATTGCCTCTAGGGCATATTTCCAACAGTCTCCCACTTGCACTAGAGTCAATAATCTAGTTACATTGTGATGAATCGAACACCCAAAGAGTTCTGGTGTTGATCATGTTTTGCTCGCGAGAGAGGTTTAGTCAACGGATCTGCGACATTCAGATCCGTATGTACTTTGCAAATATCTATATCTCCATCTTGAACATTTTTCACGGATGAAGTTGAAGCGACGCTTGATGTGCCTGGTCTTCTTGTGAAACCTGGTCTCCTTGGCAAGGGCAATAGCTCCAGTGTTGTCACAGAAGAGTTTGATTGGCCCCGACGCATTGGGTATAACTCCTAGGTCGGTGATGAACTCCTTCACCCAAATTGCTTCATGCGCTGCCTCCGAGGCTGCCATGTACTCCGCTTCACATGTAGATCCCGTCACGATGCTCTGCTTGCAGCTGCACCTGCTCACTGCTCCACCATTCAACATATACATGTATCCGGTTTGTGACTTAGAGTCATCCAGATCTGTGTCGGGTTAGCGTTGACGTAACCCTTTACGACGAGCTCTTCGTCACCTCCATAAACGAGAAACATGTCCTTTGTCCTTTTCAGGTACTTCAAGATATTCTTGACCGCTGTCCAGTGTTCCTTGCCGGGATTACTTTGGTACCTTCCTACCAAACTTACGGCAAGGTTTACATCAGGTCTGGTACACAGCATGGCATACATAATAGATCCTATGGCTGAAGCATAGGGGATGCCACTCATCTCTTCTTTATCTTTTGCCGTGGTCGGGCATTGAGCCGAACTCAATCTCACACCTTGCAACACAAGCAAGAAACCTTTCTTGGACTGATCCATTTTGAACTTCTTCAAAATCTTATCAAGGTATGTGCTCTGTGAAAGACCTATGAGGCGTCTCGATCTATCCCTATAGATCTTGATGCCTAATATGTAAGCAGCTTCTCCAAGGTCCTTCATTGAAAAACACTTGTTCAATTAGGCCTTAATGCTGTCCAAGAGTTCTATATCATTTCCCATCAAAAGTATGTCATCTACATATAATATGAGAAATGCTACAGAGCTCCCACTCACTTTCTTGTAAACGCAGCTTCTCCATAAGTCTCAAGATAAACCCAAACGCTTTGATCATCTCATCAAAGCGAATGTTCCAACTCCGAGATGCTTGCACCAGCCCATAAATGGATCGCTGGAGCTTGCACACTTTGTTAGCATTATTAGGATCGACAAAACCTTCCGGCTGCATCATATACAGTTCTTCCTTAAGATGTCCGTTAAGGAATGTCGTTTTGACGTCCATTTGCCATATCTCATAATCATAGTATGCGGCAATTGCTAACATGATTCGGACGGACTTCAGCTTCGCTACAGGAGAGAATGTCTCATCGTAGTCAACCCCTTGAACTTGTCGATAACCCTTAGCGACAAGTCGAGCTTTATAGATGGTAACATTACCATCCGCGTACGTCTTCTTCTTAAAGATCCATTTGCTTTCTATCGCTCGCTGAGGGAGTCATGGACTAGGGGGTGTCCGGATAGCCGGACTATCATTATCCGCCGGACTCCAAGACTACGAAGATAGAAGATTGAAGACTCCGGCTCGTGTCACTTTCCTTGGCGTGGAAGGCAAGCTTGGCAATACGGATATGTAGATCTCCTACCATTGTAACCGACTCTGTGTAACCCTAGCCTCTCCGGTGTCTATATAAACCGGAGGGCTTTAGTCCGTAGGACAACATACATTACAACAATCATACCATAGGCTAGCTTCTAGGGTTTAGCCTCCTTGATCTCGTGGTAGATCTACTCTTGTACTACCCATATCATCAATATTAATCAAGCAGGACGTAGGGTTTTACCTCCATCGAGAGGGCTCGAACCTAGGTAAAACAATGTGTCCCTTGTCTCCTGTTACCATCCGCCTAGACGCACAGTTCGGGACCCCCTACCCGAGATCCGCCCGTTTTGACACCGACATTGGTGCTTTCATTGAGAGTTCCTCTGTGTCGTCACCGATAGGCTTGATGACATCTTCAACCAACAACGCTGTCCTGGGTGAGATTTTTCTCCCCGGACAGATCTTCGTATTCGGCGGCCCCGCACTGCAGGCTGATTCTCTTGGCCATCTGAGGCAGATCGAAAGCTACGCCCCTGGCCGTCAGGTCAGATTCGAAAGTTTAAACTTCACGAACGATGTCCGCGGAGACTTGATCTTCGACGGACCCGAGCCACAGCCAAGTGCGCCGCACTGTGACGACGGGCATGATCTAGCTCTGCCACCGAACATTGCCCTGGTGGCCGCACCCGGATCCACTCCGGCCAATATCCTGGAGCCGATCGCCCATATCGAGGGCCGGTGGATAGACGCCGCCCTGGGGGCTTCAACATCCATGGCGATGGAGCCGAACACTGATCTTGTCCCCTGCGAAACTCGTGATTCCCAGACGCCGGACTCCTCGCCGGACTCCGAACCTCCCGCGCCCTTACCAATGGATTCGGATTGGGCGCCGGTTATGGAATTCAATGCCGCGGACATCTTCCAGTATTCGCCTTTTGGTGATATTTTGAATTCACTAAGGCATCTCTCATTATCAGGAGAGTCCTGGCCGGACTACGGCCAGGATGGTTGGGGTTCGAGCGATGAAGAAATTCAGATCCCACCCACCACCCACTTTGTATCCACTGTCGACGATCTAACCGACATGCTAGACTACGACCAAGACATCAATGTAATAGACGCATTTATGCTGGATACTTAACAAAAAATGAGCTTATACAAAGACGATAATACCACCTTGTCGCATGACATATATATGGTGGATACCCCAAAGGAGAGCGATAACGAGGACCAACGGGCCACGGCAGAAGATAACCCCGCCGATAAACGACCAAAACATTGGCGTAAACGCCGCCCTAAGTCCTGCCTCGACGACAATAACGCTCCCAAGGAGCCCGCGATACGGCAGGGCTCACAATCGAACGACGAACATGCAAATAAGCAACCGTCCGAACAGGACGAGTCCGATAATCAATCCAAGCCCGGCAAGAACAATAGTCCGGACGACCATACGCCAGACATGTTGTCGGAGAGTAAGAACCTTCGGAAAAGACTCGTCAGCACTGCAAGAAGGCTGAAGAAGGAAAAACGGAAGCTCAAAACAGCGGAAGACACACTCAGAATGAGATGGAGCAAAGTGCTCAACACCGCAGATAAGTACGGCAATGGCCACCAATCAAAGAGCTACCCGAAGCGCAAGCTGCTACCGGAATTCGATGAGGACGCCATAGAGCCTCCATCGTCCAAAAATAAAGGGGCTGCCATGTTGGATAGACGGCCGCATTTACGTGCCAAATTATGAAAGCGCACCACACATAAATCCACCAACGAACTCGAAGGATAGATGGCCCAGCCAGTCCATTTATGGGCCAAAGGAGAAGGCCCCAAGAAGCAAGGTAACACGTCAAGTGACCGGCGATAACGGCACACACAAATACAGGGCGCCAGACACCCGCTATGTTTCACCGATGAGGTGCTGGACCATGAATTCCCAGCAGGATTTAAACCCATCAACATAGAGGCCTACGATGGAACAACAAACCCTGGAGTCTGGATATAAGATTATATACTACATATACATATGGCAAGAGGAGACGATCTCCACGCCATAAAATATTTACCACTCAAGCTCAAAGGGCCAGCCCGTCATTGGCTTAAAAGCCTCCCAGAAAATACTGTTGGAAGTTGGGAGGAGCTCGAGGACGCGTTTAGAGCAAATTTTCAAGGGACTTATGTCCGGCCTCCGGATGCAGATGATCTAAGTCATATAACTCAACAGCCCGAGAGTCAGCATGAAATTCGGAACAGGTTCCTTACCAAAAGAACCAAATAGTCGATCGTCGGACGCCAAGCCTTAGCAGCTTTCAAGCACAATGTCCGAGACGAATGGCTCGCCAGCACCTCGGTCAAGAAAAGCCGAGGACAATGTCCGCACTAACAAGCCTCATGACCCGCTTCAGGCGGCGAGGACAGCTGGTTAGCAAGATGCAGCACCAGCGACCCAAGTACATCTGAGATAAGAGATGGAAACGGAAAATCACGGCGCAGAAAAGAGCAGCGCCGGAATAAAGAGAAAAGCCCAAACAGGACGGCAGTCAATGCCGGATTTAAAAGCTCGCGCCCAATAATAAAACACAGCCTCTAAAGGATGACAAAGGACGAATTGTCAACTTAAAGAAGATTTTGGGTCGGATATGTCAAATCCACAAGACTTTTAAGGCTCGCAAATCACACCCACAGGATTGTTGTTTTAAACAGTCCGCCGACTAAATGCCGAACACAAGGCTCAACGTGTCAAGCTTAAGAGGATAAACCCCACCAGAGAGCAATCGAAAACAAAAGACTGTCCCACAAGGGGTTAAAGCAAGAACTCACTTCATGTGATAATACGGAAAAATAGTGCGGCACTTTCTAAAAAGAGCTTCGACGGTCCAACCCAAAGCATAATAGAGATTGACATCAAAACCAATCACTTTCGACCACCGGACTATTCCGTAAGTGTTGAAATGCGGACGGACTTCGATATTGAATCCCATAATAGATGGATTACAATTTACCAAAGGTCCTAATGGACGGAGGCAGTGACTTAAACCCGTCAGATTCCGTAACAGTCCGTAGGATGGGGATAAACCCCGCCAAAATCCGACACAGCCGCACTCCTTCAGAGGAGTAACGCCAGCCCTTACGCCAAGTGCACAGTGCTCCATATTATTAGAGGTCGGTTCGGATCACCGAACAATTATCGACGAGAAAAATTAATTTTTCACATCGCCCCATTTAAAAGTGAATATCAAGCACTCTTGGGACGTAAGGCTTTTGTCCGCTTCAACGCCATACCGCAGACACGCTGCCTCTTACACTCAAGATGCCCGTCCGGTGGCATCATTTCAGGCGAGGGTCACTTCAAGACCCCGGACTCGGATAGACGAATCCAGCGCCAAGAGGGCTAGGGGCTCCCTAGCCGCATACCCTTCACTGTGGGGCTGCGCAAGACAAACAACCAAGGGTTCACACAAACCCCGCTTCAATTATTTATATTTTTACATACTTTCCGCATAAATTGTTTTTAAACTAAACGCCTCTCTTTCTACAGATGAACAATGTGCATACCCGCCCAGATAACGTGCAACGGAGACACAGCGCAGACATGCAAGAGGGACCTGCTAGAGGATTCTTTTCAGATTAAGACCCTGCGTAAACCTTTTTTATCGTCTCTTGTTGTTATTCTCCTTGGTTTCTTCCTATAGCCAAAGCGGAGCTCGACGCTTTGGCATCGCCACGCCAAGACCATGCCCGCATTCTCGACACTAGGGCTTAGGCATCATTTTCCCATTACTATAAAGACCGAACACCTTAGGGAGTGTTCGCGCCTCGAAGTTAGGCATTATATGCATCAGCCCAATCATGTCTTTGGTGAAATGTTGGGTTTGCCCGCCCTGTGTTTTGCTTCCTTACGCTCCATATCATCGCTAACGCAGCACTGTGGAGAACTATCGCGATTGTGCCCCAGCTCGGCCGGGCGAAAGCACCTCAAGAGAGAAAGCCGAAACCGATCGCTATGATACAATGAGAGACCGGTCAACCACTCGATCGACTATCGGAATGTTTAGAATTTCGCTTGACGAAGGACCGCTTCCGTCAGCACTTACGCACCCCAATTCGAGATGTGCAGGGCCACCAGGCTATATCGTAGCCCCACCCTCGAGCTCCATCGCTAAGTGAAAGTGATAAAGCATTATAGTCCGGATTGCCTCGTCGCTACACTACCACCTCCTTATAACAGAGCGAGACGCCGGATTAAGTGTGAAAACACGCTTATTTTGCGAACACCCCAAAGACCTTGTGCGAGGGGCTGAAGTCAAGATCTGATCTTTCAAAGTTATACACAAGTATACGTAAACAGCCAAGACAGAGAAGTTTTACTACTTGGACGACAAGTATAAAAAGCAGCTTATACCATAATCATTGATTTACAAGCTAATGTGTTCAATTGAACGTTACATTCTTCGAAAGCATCGCGACTTTATTGCACGAAGCGCCACGCATAACCTCCCCGAATAGTGCTCGGCAGGAGCCGGTTTTCATCCTAACCTCGGGCAGCAATAGCGGTGGCGCCCATCTCCGGACAATGCGCTTCACACGGGCCGAGCCATCCGCGGCGCTCGATGCAGCCGACCGCTTATCTCTTGATATGCGGCACCGCCCCAAGAATTGATGTAGTAAGTGAAGTAGCTCGTCGCTTTGACCTCTCTCGCCGCATATAGGCCACGGCGTCGGCCATGGCTAGTCCGACAATCTATTTAGCTCGCCCATTCGCCAACCGTCCGCCAACGGAAGTGGGCGATCCGGACTGTGGAATTGAGTCCAATACAGCTCTTCCGCCTCGTGATCCTCCTGGCTTGGGAAGTGCTTAACGGCATCAGCCGCACTCGCAGCCAAGTCCATATACGGATCCTCCGGATTCCACAGCCGCTCAAATTGAGCATACTTTGAATCCATAAACCGGCGACGCATCTGAAAAGGCTTGCCACCGCGATATCTCCGCCCGGGCGCAGCTCCTCCTTCATAGCTCAGATTGCAGAGCGGCATCCTTGGCTTCGCGGTGGCCTTCTTCAGTCTTCCCATCCGATAAACGCTCCTTTTCAAGAGCCTCATTGCGGTCGGTGGCATCCTTTAATTTCATGGCCAATTCGCCACCTCCGCCTCGCTTAGGCAAGGTGCAGCCTTTTCAGCTTTAACCTCGGCCGCCTCGAGGCAGTCATACATTCTTCGGCTTGCTCCTTAGCTAGAGCAAGTTCGCCCAAGGTTCTCCACAAAGAGCAGCACCGCCTCAGATAAACAAAGATATAATTTATCGAGGCGGCTTTGACCCCTTAATAAAGCGAATCGCAGAGAACTATTTTACCTTGCGACTCGCCAAGTCGCTCGCTGACAAGTGCAATGTCCTCATCTCGCCAGTCAAGCTGCCGAAGTTAATTCGCAAAATCACTAGTCCGCTAGCCCCCGACCATCCGCCACCGCATAGGAACGACGAATTCATTATTTTAGATTTCGATCCTCAAGACGCTGTAGTTTCCGGCAACCCACCGAGTCTCGGGGCTACTATCTATACAGGCGATTTTTATATGCAAACTGTTAAAAGACAAAGGTGCGCCATTTTCAGATACCTCAAACCCCGCCAAAGAAACTCATGGCGGCATTACGTAATCCGCTTCGGCGGATGAAATCCTTCCAATCACCATGCGCATTAACGCACGATGATCTTCTGAAATGGGCGCCTCTCAAGCAGATTACTCGGTTCTCCCGGCCGACACTAGTAGGTGCCGAACTCTCTCGCCCTCCGACTCGGGATACCTCCGTGATGACACTTGGCTCGCTTCGCCTCATTTGGCGGCGCTTACGACGGAGGCGACGCTTCCATCATCTCCTAAGAAGGTCCTCAAGATGAACTCATCCGAGAAGGCTGCAGATCCGAACTGCAAATATAAATATTTTGTTACCCATGTAGCACGATTAAGGTACTTCCTTACTAATTATCTTCCTCTTTCATACTCACGGCTTGTTGGAGGGCTGGTCCTTCGCGATGATTGCGCGTCCGATTCTTTTTCGGCGCCGGACTTCGGGAAGATTTCTTCTCACGCTTAGGGCTTTGGCCTCCGGATCTTCGGAGGCAGTCCTCTTCTCCTCTCAAGGAGGGGCTCTTGGTTCCTCCTCTTCACGCCTTTGGGCTAAATATTAGCTTCTATTTCCCCTGCCGCCTCTTCCGTATGCGAACCGCCAACATTCTCGACCAGCACGGGCTCCAAGGCGGTCTCCGGAGGGGGCCGACACCTTATCAGCCTTGATCATGCCACCCATTCCTGTAAAGAACAAAGGGTCAAGAGACGAACTTTTGAATGGCATATAAATAGAATGTCCGACTGAGCTATCTACCCGAGTATCCGGCGATCGCGCTTAGGCTCAAGGCCTCGGCTGAATCCGACATGCCACCTGCGGGTCCAAGAGCAGCATGTACATCTGCCTGGGTGTCGCACCCATAAAGTGTTGGAGAATACGAGGTCCCTCCGGATTGAACTCCCATAGACGGAGAGTACGGTGTTTACAGGGCGGAAGATGCTCGATTAGCATAACTCGTGCATCACCTTGATCAGTCGATCTCCTCGCTTGGAGGTCTCGAATCCGTCCCTCGCAGTGAGGGCACATCCTGGACGGCCCCGCTGAGCTCCTTGGTCGACCCACGACATCGGGCATGGAGGTCCCATGAATGAGGGCGGCGGCTTTTGCTCACGCCCTTGGAGCGGTGATGTAGAACCACCTCGTGGCTACAGCCCAAGTTCCTCTTGAAGGAACCTCGGCCACGGGCATCGACCTTTTTGCTTATGGTCGCCTGGCCAAGACTCCGCTGACGCCCCGATCATCTTCGCCCACTTGAAGGTCTTCACCATAGGCCAAGTGGGGAATGACGCGAGGAAGGCCTCGCAGACGATAATGAATGCGGAGATATGGAGGATGGACTCGGAGCCAAGTCGTGAAAGTCCAGCCCATAGTAGAACAGAGCCCTCTCACGAAGGGATCCGCTGGAAGCCTAAACCCCGACGGAGGTGGGATACGAAGACGACGATTCACCGGCTCGGGCGGGCACGGCCTACCCGGGCAGCAACCTATGCGAAACCTCGAGGCTGCACTTGGCCTCACGCACTTCATTATGTCCTCCTCCGTGACGGAGGAGGGCATCCGCCGCCCCGGAGGTCGGAGCCGGATATGGTTGAGGATCCGAAGCGCTTGAATCTGAAGCTCTGGGTGTTGGAACTGGGAGCGGAGGAAAGATTTGATGCGAGATTGAAGAACAAGGAGAGGCCTTGGTCCTCTTATAAAGGGGAAGAAATACCAAGGGCCGTCTCCGTGACCGTTTGGGATTCTCCTTCGATAGAGGAGGCGTGGCGACGGGAATGGTTGGGTTACCCACGTTCGGGACCCCCTACCCGAGATCCGCCGGTTTTGACACCGACACTCGCCGATCATCGGGCAAGTCTGTCAAAGTCCATACTTTGTTTTCATATATGGATTCTATCTCGGATTTCATGGCTTCAAGCCATTTGTTGGAATCTGGGCCCGCCATCACTTCTTCATAGTTCGAAGGTTCACCGGTGTCTAACAACATGATTTCCAGGACAGGATTGCCGTACCACTCTGGTGTGGAACGTGTCCTTGTGGACTTACGAAGTTCAGTAGCAACTTGATCCGAAGTACCTTTATCATCATCATTATTTTCCTCTTTGGTTGGTGTAGGTATCACAGGAACATTTTCCTGAGCTGTACTACTTTCCTATTCGAGAGGTAGTACTTCATCGAGTTCTACTTTCCTCCCACTTACTTCTTTCGAGAGAAACTCTTTTTGCAGAAAGTATCCGTTCTTGGCAACAAAGATCTTGCCCTCGGATCTTAAGTAGAAGGTATACCCAATGGTTTCCTTAGGGTATCCTATGAAGACGCATTTTTCCGACATGGGTTCGAGCTTTTCAGGTTGAAGTTTCTTGACATAAGCATCGCATCCCCAAACTTTTAGAAACGACAGCTTAGGTTTCTTCCCAAACCATAATTCATACGCTGTCGCCTCAATGAATTTAGATGGTGCCCTATTTAAAGTGAATGTAGCTGTCTCTAGAGCGATCCCCAAAATGATAGCGTAAATCGGTAAGAGACATCATAGACCGCACCATATCCAATAGAGTGCGACACGACGCCGGACACACCGCTATTACCGAGGTGTTCCAGCGGCGTGAGTTGTGAAATGATTCCACATTTCCTTAAGTGTGTACCAAATTCATGACTTAAGTATTCTCCTCCACGATCTGATTGTAGGAACTTTATCTTTCGGTCACGTTGATTCTCTACCTCATTCTGAAATTCCTTGAACTTTTCAAAGGTCTCAGACTTGTGTTTCATTAAGTAGACATACCCATAACTACTAAAGTCATCAGTGAGAGTGAGAACATAACGATATCCTCCGCGAGCCTCAACGCTCATTGGACCGCACACATCGGTATGTATGATTTCCAATAAGTTGGTTGCTCGCATTGTTCCGAGAACGGAGTCTTGGTCATTTTGCCCATGAGGCATGGTTCACATGTGTCAAATGATTCATAATCGAGACTCTAAAAGTCCATCAAGATGGAGTTTCTTCATGCGCTTGACACCAATGTGACCAAGGCGGCAAGTACACAAGTATGTGGGACTATCGAATCAACTTTACATCTTTTGGTATTTACACTATGAATATGTGTAACATTACGCCGAGATTCATTAAGAATAAACCATTGACCATAGGGGCATGACCATAAAACATATCTCTCATATAAATAGAACAACCATTATTCTCGGATTTAAATGAGTAGCCATCTCGATCAAACGAGATCCAGATACAATGTTCATGCTCAAACTTGGCACCAAATAACAATTATTAAGGTTTAAAACTAATCCCGAGGTAAATGTAGAGGTAACGTGTCGATGGTGATCACATCGACCTTGGAACCATTCCCGACGCCAGATCGTCACCTCGCCCTTTGCCGTGACTCCGCTTATTCCGCAGCTCCCGCCGTGAGTTACAAATATGAGCAACGCCACCGTATCAAATACCCGTGAGTTACTACGACATCGGTAAGGTACACATCAATTACATGTATATCAAATATACCTTTGGTGTTGCCGGCCTTCTTGTCCGCTAAGTATTTGGGGCAGTTCCGCTTCCAAAGGACCCTTCCTTTGCAATAAAAGCACTCGGCCTCGTGCTTGGGTACATTCTTTGACTTCTTCCCGCAATCGGCTTATGGTGCGGCAACATCCTTGCCGCCTTTCTTGAAGTTCTTCTGCCCTTGCCCTTCTTGAACTTAGTGGTTTTGTTGACCATCAACACTTGATGTTCCTTCCGATTTCTACCTCTGCTGACTTCAGATTGAAAATACTTCAGAATGGTCTTCACCATCCCTCGTGATATTGTAGTTCATCACAAAGCTCTTGTAGCTTGGTGGGAGCGATCAAGGATTCTCACAATGACCGCCTCATCCGGAGGTTAATGTCCACTGGGACAAAGCGGTTGTGCAACCCAGACATTTTGAGTATGTGCTCATTGATAGAACTATTTTCCTCCATCTTACAACTATAGAACTTGTCGGAGACTTCATATCTCTCGACCCGGGCATGAGCTTGGAAAACTAGTTTCAGCTCCTTGAACATTTCATATGCTCCGTGTTGCTCAAAATGCTTTTGGAGCCCCGGTTCTAAGCTGTATGCATGCCGCACTGAACGAGGGAGTAATCATCAGCACGAGACTACCAAGCGTTCATAACGTATTGGTTCTCTGGAACGGGTGCATCACCTAGCGGTCCTTCTAGGACATATTGTTTCCTGGCAGCTATGAGGATGATCCTCAGGTTCCGGACCCAGTCCATATAGTTGCTGCCATCATCTTTCAGCTTGGTTTTCTCTAGGAACGCATTGAAGTTCATGGTGACATGAGCGTTGGCCATTTGATCTACAAGACATATTTGCAAAGGTTTTAGACTAAGTTCATGATAATTAAGTTCATCTAATCAAATTATTACAATGGACTCCCACTCAGATTAGACATCCCTCTAGTCATCTAAGTGTTACACGATCCGAGTCGACTAGGCCGTGTCCGATCATCACGTGAGACGGACTAGTCATCGCCGGTGAACATCTTCATGTTGATCGATCTTCCATACGACTCGTGTTCGACCTTTCGGTCTCTCGTGTTCCGAGGCCATGTCTGTACATGCTAGGCTCGCAAGTTGACCCTAAGTGTTTTGCATGTGTAAAACTGTCTTACACCCGCTGTATGTGAACATAAGAATCTATCACACCCGATCATCACGTGGTGCTTCAAACCATTTAACTTTAGCAACGGTGCACGTTAGGGGAGAACACTTCTTGAAATTGTTGTAAGGATCATCTTATTTACTACCGCTGCTCTAAGTAAACAAGATGCATAAACATAATAAACATCACATGCAATTATATAGTAGTGACATGATATGGCCAATATCATATAGCTCCATTGATCTCAATCTTCGGGGCACCATGATCATCTTGTCACCGGCATGACACCATGATCTCCATCATCATGATCTCCATCATCGTGTCTTCATGAAGTTGTCATGCCAACGACTACTTCTACTTCTATGGCTAACGCGTTTAGCAATAAAGTAAAGTAATTTACATGGCGTTCTTCAATGACACGCAGGTCATACAAAAATAAAGACAACTCCTATGGTTCTGCCGGTTGTGATACTCATCGACATGCAAGTCGTGATTCCTATTACAAGAACATGATCTCATACATCACAATATATCATTCATCATTCATCACAACTTTGGCCATATCACATCACAAGACACTTGCTGCAAAAACAAGTTAGACGTCCTCTAATTTTTGTTGCAAGTTTTACGTGGCTTCTATAGGTGATCTAGCAAGAACGTTTTCTTACCTACGTTAAAGCCACAACGTGATTTTGTCAACTTCTATTTACCCTTTATAAGGACCCTTTTCATCGAATCTTCTCCAACTAAAGTAGGAGAGACAGACACCCGCCAGCCACCTTATGCAACTTGTGCATGTCAGTCGGTGGAACCGGTCTCACGTTAGCATACGTGTAAGGTTGGTCCGGGCCGCTTCATCCCACAATACCGCTGAAGCAAGATAAGACTAGTAGCGGCAAGCAAGTTGACAAGATCTACGCCCACAACAAAATTGTGTTCTACTCGTGCAATAGAGAACTACGACAGACCTAGCTCATGATGCCATGTTGGGGAACGCTGCAGTAAAATTAAAATTTTCCTACGGTTTCACCAAGATCCATCTATGAGTTCACCTAAGCAACGAGTCATGGGAGAGAGATTGCATCTACATACCACTTGTAGATCAAGTGCGGAAGCGTTCAAGGGAAGGGTGATGATGGAGTCGTACTCGCCGTGATTCAGATCACCGATGACCAAGTGCCGAACGGAATACACCTCCGCGTTCACCACACGTACGAAACGGACGACGTCTCCTACTTGATCCAGCAAGGGGGAAGGAGAGGCTAAGGAATATGGCTCCAACAGCAGCACGACGGCATGGTGGTGGTGGAGCAGCAGTACTCCGACAGGGCTTCGCCAAGCACGTGACGGAGGAGGAGAGGTGTTGGGGAGGGGAGGGGCTGCGCCTTGGTTGTGTACGGCAGCCCTCCCCTCACCCCTCTATTTATAAGGGAAGGGGCAAGGGGGGCCGGCCCCTCTAGATGAGATCTAGAGGGGGGGGCGGCGGCCATGGAGGGGGGCTTGCCCCCCAAGCAAAGGGGGGCACCCCCACTAGGGTTTCCCCCCCAACCCTAGGCGCATGGGCCCAAGGGGGGGGGGCCCAGCCCTCCAGGGGCTGGTTCCCTACCCCTTGCAGCCCATTAGGCCCTCCGAGAGGGGTGGCCTCCCGTGGACCCTCGAACCTCTCCGTGGCCCCAGACAATACCGATATGCCCTCAAACTTTCTCGTGTCCGCATGACAACTTCCCATATATAAATCTTCACCTCCGACTATTCCGAACTCCTCGTGACATCCGGGATCTCATGCGGACTCCAAAAACATTCGGTAATCACATACAAGTCTTCCTAATAACCCTAGCGCCACCGAACCTTATGTGTAGACCCTACGGGTTCGAGACATGCGACATGACCGAGACGACTCTCCGTCAATAACCAACAGCGGATCTGGATACCCATGTTGGCTTCTACATGCTCCTCGATGATTTCATCGGATGAACCACGATGTCGAGGATTCAAACAACCCCGTATTCAATTCCCTTTGTCAATCGGTACGTTATTTGCCCGAGACTCGATCGCCGGTATCCCAATACCTCGCTCGTCTCGTTACCGCAAGTCACTTTACTCGCATCAGAATGATGATCCCGTGACCAAACACTTGGTCACTTTGAGCTCATTATGATGATGCATTATCGAAAGGGCCCAGAGATACCTCTCCGCCATACGGAGGACAAATCCCGCCTCGATCCGTGTCAACCCAATGTACACTTTTGGAGATACCAGTAGTGCACCTTTATAGTCACCCGCCATTGCTAGTGACGCTTGGTACACCCAAAGCAATCCTAACGATCCGGAGTTACACGATCTCATGGTCTAAGGAGAAGATACTTGACATTGGAAAAGCTCTAGCAAACGAACTACACGATCTTATGCTATGCTTAGGATTGTTTGTCCATCACATCATTCTCCTAATGATGTGATCCCGCTATCAACTACATCCGATGTCTATAGTCAGAAACCATGACTATCTGCTGATCAACGAGCTAGTCAACTAGAGGCTTACTAGGGACATATTATGGTCTATGTATCCACACGTGTATTACGATTTCCGGATAATACAGTTATAGCATGAATAAAGACTATTATCACGAACAAGGAAATATAATAATAATCCTTTTATTATTGCCTATAAGGCATATTTCCAACAAAAGGTAAAATCATAGCAACCAACTCATCGCAGGGCCCGTAACATCATGCGGGCGCCCATTCGGCGCCGTCCTTAACAACACATGGACAATAATCCTTTTTACATGAGGGGCTCCCCCTCTCAGAATTCTCTTACAACCTTCAGGGCCACGCTCGAGCTTTTTCCGCGCAGGATAAACAACAGGGGGGAGCAGGATCAATCAAACATGTCGCTCACCGCATCCTCTTGGTCGTCTCCGGAAGCATCGCTGGCGCCACTGTCGCTATCGCTGGCTTCACCATCACCGTCGTTCACGCCATCTTCGCCACTGTTCACCACGTCACCTTCATCCGCAGCAACTACCACCACGTCATCATCAGAGGTGAAGGCCTAGACAAGTGCATCCACATTGTCCTCCACCCACCGCGCCAGGTCACCACGGATGGCCTCGGGTACCGGGGCGATGGCGGCGTCGAAGTCAAAGTGGGGGTTGATGTTCTGAAGATGGCTGAAGACGCAGGAGAACGCGCGCGTGAGCAGGCCGCAACTCCTCTCCTCGACAAGCTGGTGAGCCCTCTCAGAGCGATTCTCCAGATGCGTCAACACGTCAGTGAAGAACTGGAGATTACCTGTGTAGTTGGTCACATGAGGTTGCTCAGCGGTCGCATCGCAGATATTGCCTAGGGCCGCGTTGGCCCTTTCCCTGAGCATTCAGAGCATGGGGCCATGCATGTGCTCCAGCGTCTGCCGCTGGCGAATCTCATCTTTGTTCCGCCGCGTAATGGACTCGGGGTCATCGACCCTCCATTGGAGGTGAAGCAGCTCGGCCTGGGTGGAGGCCAACTCAGCCTGCGCCGCGACTAGGGCGGCTATGGTGGCCTCAGCATGCTACATCGCTTCAATCAGCTTGGTCCTAAGAGCAGCAGTCCTGCCCGCAGCCTTGGCCTTGATCATCTCCAACCTCTCGTCATACTCGCGCTCAAGACCCGCGCGAGCTTCTGCCACACGGCGGTCGATCTCTTCTTGGATTCGGACCTCCCGCACACCAACATCGTCCTCCGCCTGGGTAACCTGGCGCTCCCTCGTCTCCAACCGTTCAAGATCGAGGTTGCGCTCGGCAGCCTCCAACGTCAACGCTTCCTCGCACTTCTGGAGCTCCTCCGCTTCAGCGGGCGTCCCCTTCAACGACACAAGGGGAGCTTGGCATAGCTCCACTTGCTGCCCCAGGGAATTGCACCAGGCTTGGAGCTCCCACGCTCGCTCCTCCGCGATCTCGCGTCTTTGGTCTGCCTCCTGAGCCTCCTCAGTGTCTTGGGAGCAGGCCTTTCGCGAGGCCACAAGAGATGCGTCGGCCTTTGTGTTGTCAAGATCACGCTGATGGCACGCAAGGCTGACGGCCACCTTCAGCTTGCACCGCTCCTCAACCAGCCATAGACCTTTGGTTTCAAGACACGCGTCTGCGTCCGTGAGGTCTCCATCGAGCTGGCCCATCGCGTCCGTCGCCTTCCAGAGAAACTCTCGGTGGATGGCGATGCGCTCCCGCGCTCATTTGAGCATGTCATCAACATTGTCCTCCGCTGTCGGTGTCGGCAGAGGGCCATGAAGTGGTTTGCGCCCTCTTAGCAGGGGGCTGGGGGCTGGCGCCCCCACAATCGCCGGACGGGCCCCGCGAGGGACCTAACACGGCTCTGATCCACCCCCAGAAGAAGAGCCGAAGACCGACTTTAACCATTCGCCGTCCACGATCAGAGAAGGGGCCCGGGGCAAGCTGATCACGTCCCGGGCAAGGTCGCGAAGGAGGGGCGGCGAGGACACGGGCTCGAGGCACCATGCGGGCTGGCTTGCTTCTCCGGACGAATCCGCGTCAGGGGCGGCACGCGAGCTCGAGGCGCTCAAGGTCAGTGATGGAGATGAAGCCTGAGGAGGTGGCTTCTTAGCTGGCTCCGCAGGCTCGGCAGGAGGGATCTTGAAAGGCCATAGTCAGTGAAGGAACAACGAATGAGGAGTTACAAGAGGGGGGAACTTACTCGTCCATGGCGAAGTACTTCCTGTTCTTCAACGGACGGCAGGGGCGATCGCTGCCACTCGAAGCCTCCTTCCTCTTACGGAGGGCGTCAAAGTCTATGCGGAACCGACCCAAGCTCTCGACATGAGGGCCAGCGCATGGCATGGACGAAGAAGCACCAAGGCGACCTGCCTCAGCGGCGCCAGGCTGGGAGGAGTGATCAGGTGCCACCTCTTGGTGGCCTGCCGAGGCCTCGGGGATTTCGGCCTCGGGAGCTGCGGTTTGTGTCCGCTCATCAACAACCGCCTCAGGACAGGCTTCGCAAGATCGGCATCACGACACCAGATCCCCTAGCCTCCAGCGAGGCTTGCCTCCCTGCACCACCTCCTAAGGCAAGATCGACGTGGGATATGGCAGAGGAGCCACGGCGGCAGGATTTTTGCGGGGCCCGACGAGGTCAGCTGGGCGCAACCCCCATTCGTCGAAGCGAGGCATCTGCCTCGCGAACTTGGCCCTTTCCGAGCAAAGATACAGGAGGCCGCCCCCATGCCGGATGTCGCCCGGAGAGGGGTCGCCAGTCAAGACCTTCAGCACCTTCCTCAGTGTCTCAGGTGCAAGATCCTCCTCCTGAAGCCTCATGCGGTCCTGATAACCAGTCAGGGTCCACATTGGTCGAGAGTGGCGCTAGAGAGGAACGATGCGACACTGGAGTAACTCCTTCACCACCTTGGGCGTAGTCACACCGAGCTTCCTCAACCTCTCGAATCGGCGCCAGATAAAGGCGAGCTGGGGGCTCGTGAGCTTCTAGTGACCCCAACCTAGATTGGGGATAGCAGGCAATGTGGGATGCGCGAGCAGGAGTTGGGCATCCCGACATCCACGTACAGCCACCGCTCCCAGAACCCACTCATAGAAGGTGGAAGGCCAAAGTCAATCCCCGAGGCGGCCGTCTCTGGCACGGCCTGGAAACTCACGCACCTCAAGCACTGCAAAGGGTCGGTCAGGCGCAAATAGAAGAAGTGGCGCAGGAAGGCAACGGAAGGGGCAATGCCCACCATGGCTTCGTAGACGAAAGCAAAGACAACAAGAGAGTGGTAGATTGCGGATCAAGATGCATCATATGGATCTGGTAGTGGGAAAGCACCGCATTGGAGAAGGCAGAGAAGGGAGGAACAAGGACAGCCCACAGGGCATCGGCGAAAAATCGAACCTCCATGACGATCATGTCGAAGGAGGCATGGGACACAGGCCAAGCCGTCGTCCTTCCGCACTCGTTGAAGCTGGAGGCGAAGGCGGAGCAGACCTTGTCCAAGGCTTCCGGATAGAGTATCAGCGACCGACTGACGGCGGGCGTGATTGTCGGAGGCGAGCTGGCCGAAGGCGCGGGCTTCTTCCCTTTCTCCTTTTTGTTGGCGCCATACCAACGGGAGGGGGCAGAGCTCAAGTTGGATTGGAGGCGGAAACAGAGGCTCAAGGAAGAAAGGGGAACAAGAAGCACATGGGAAGCAAGGAGAGAATAATTGTGTACAGCTTTGTGGCCGCCTAGCCAGGCGGATATCGGGGGAGCTTGGGGAAGCGTAGACGCCCACGTCCAATCTACTACCACGCGACGCCCAAAGCCACAGACTGTTAGGGCCCGCGGCACTCCGCGCTTGCCCTTTTGCTTTGCGGCTAAGCCAAGTCCGAGCACGCCTTGGGCCCAGGGCTATCACATGCTTCGGGAACGGGGTCCCAGACTTGCTCGCTATGCCTCACGGCGTGGCTCAAGCAGTGTCCCAGTATGGACCATCTTCATCAACCCAAGCTCAAGGCCCTCGCGAGAGGCCAAGCCTCGCGGGGCAGACGACGCAATGCTTCCTCAGGGGTAGCCTCACCAGGCAGGCTCACAAGGAGGCGGAGAGATCAAGGCAGGAGTACCTCGCGAGGTACTCATGATGCAAGCCATGACGATCAAGACTAGGCGGGCGCTAGGTGGGCGCCAGCCTGCGAAATGTCCTCGTTTCCTCTTTGTTGCAAAGGGGGCAAGCGCAGGAGCGGAGTACTGAGGCATCAAGCAAAGGTTGCCATATCAGTGCAATGAGACCAAGACCAGCAGAGCGGTAGGGCGGAGCTCACCATGGAGCCCAAGACGGCGTCATCGCAAGTGACTTTGGCAGTCGAAGACCAACTTTAGTCAGTATAACTTGTACAAGATGTTCCCCTTCAAAATGGCCGTTGTTGGCTCCCTTCCCGCTCAATATTTGGGAAGAGGACTAGGGCCTCTATATATAGAGCTAGGCACCACAGTAGAGATCATCTCATACAGAGACGATCGAATCCACCCAAGTAGAACACAACACCAGCCTAAGAACACCTCTCGCGAGGTTGTTCTTCCTTTGTACTATTCATCATCAGCCCCTGAGGCAATCCACCACACCACAAACTAGAGTAGGGTTTTACACCACAACGGTGGCCCGAACTAGTATAAACCTCGTGTCCCTTGTGTTGTTCATCGTGTAGCCTAGATTCACGGCGAGGCATTGGGACGTGGATTGGTAGGGGGAAGATCTTCGCACGCACCCCCAAAGTTTGAACCTTAAGGGTTTTGCCGGAACCCGATATCCAAGAGGATCTACATGTGAAGCGGAGTAAATGGCAGCCTCGGAGGCAGCACATGAAGCAATATGGATGAAGGAGTTCATTGCCGACCTAGGAGTTATTCCGAATGCGTCTGGCCCGATGACTCTCTTCTATGACAACACTAGAGCTATTGCCCTTGCCAAGGAGCCTGTGTTTCACAAGAAGACCAGGCATATCAAGTTGCCACTTCAGCTCCATTCGTGAAAATGTTCAAGATGGAGACATAGATATTTGTAAAGTGCATATGGATCTGAATGTCGCAGATCCGTTGACTAAACCTCTTCCACGAGCAAAACATGATCAACACCAGAACTCTATGGGTGTTCGATTCATTACAATGTAACTAGATTACTGACTCTAGTGCAAGTGGGAGACTGTTGGAAATATGCCCTAGAGGCAATAATAAAATGGTTATTATTATATTTCCTTGTTGATGATAATTTTCTATTGTTCATGCTATAATTGTATTGACCGGAACCCGTAATACATGTGTGAATACATAGACCACAACATGTCCCTAGTGAGCCTCTAGTTGACGAGCTCGTTGATCAATAGATGGTTATGGTTTCCTGACCATGGACATTAGATGTCATTGATAACGGGATCACATCATTAGGAGAATGATGTGATGGACAATACCCAATCCTAAGCATAGCACAAGATCGTGTAGTTCGTTTGCTAAAACTTTTCTAATGTCAAGTATCATTTCCTTTGACCATGAGATTGTGCAACTCCCGGATTTCGTAGGAATGTTTTGGGTGTACCAAATGTCACAACATAACTGGGTGGCTATAAAGGTGCACTACAGGTATCTCCGAAAGTGTCTGTTGAGTTGGCACGAATCGAGATTGGGATTTCTCACTCCGTATGATGGAGAGGTATATCTAGGCCCACTCGGTAATGCATCATGATAATGAGATCAATGTAACTAAGTAGTTAGTCACGGCATCACGCATTACGGAATGAGTAAAGTGACTTGTCGGTAACGAGATTGAACGACGTATTGGGATACTGATGATCGAATCTCAGGCAAGTAACATACCGATTGACAAAGGGAATTGTATACGGGATTGATTGAATCCCCGACATCGTGGAACATGTGGGAGCCAACATGGGTATCCAGATCCAGCTATTGGTTATTGGCCGGAGAGCTGTCTCGGTCATGTCTGCATGATTCTCGAACCCATAGGGTCTACACACTTAAGGTTCGGTGACGCTAGAGTTGTTATGGGAATTAGTATGCGGTTACCGAATGTTGTTTGGAGTCCCGGATGAGATCGCGAATGTCACGACGACTTCCGAAATGGTCCGGAGGTAAAGATTTATATATGGGAAGTCCAGTTTCAGTCACCGGAATAATTTTGGGGGTTACCGGTATTGTACCGGGACCATCGAAAGGTGTCCGGGGGTCCACCGGGTGGGTCCACCTGCCACGGGGGACTCAGTGGGCTGAACAAGGGTGGGAACCAGCCCACTAGTGCCCCCCACCCCTAGGGCCGAAGGCTCCTAGGGTTGAAAACCCTAGTGGGTGGCGGCGCCTCCCACTAACTTGGGGGGCATGCTCCCCCCCTTGACCGCCCCCCCAGATGAGATCTAAGGGGGCGGCCCCCTCTTCCCTTCCCCTATAAATAGTGTGGGGGTGGGAGGGCTGCCACACCCTTCCCCTGGCGCAGCCCTTCCCTTCTCCAACACCACCTCCTCCACTGTAGTGCTTGGCAAAGCCCTGCCGGAGAACTGCTAGCTTCTCCACCACGCCGTCGTCCTGCCGAAGCTCTCCCTCAACTTCTCCTATACCCTTGCTGGATACGTCCCCGGGATGTATGTGTGTTGAACACGGAGGCGCCGTCCATTTGGCGTTAGAATGGATCTTCCGCGATTTGAATCGCCACGAGTACGACTTCCTCATCCGCGTTCTAGTGATGCTTCCGCTTAGCGATCTTGAAAGGTATGAAGATGCTTATCATGTCTGAGGGAGTCCTGGACTAGGGGGTGTCCGGACAGCCGGACTATCATCGTCCGCCGGACTCCAAGACTACGAAGATAGAAGATTGAAGACTCCATCCCGTGTCCGGATGGGACTTTCCTTGGCGTGGAAGGCAAGCTTGGCAATACGGATATGTAGATCTCCTACCATTGTAACCGACTGTAATTCCTAGCCTCCTCCGTGTCTATATAAACCGGAGGGATTTAGTCCAGAGGACAACATACATTACAACAATCATACCATAGGCTAGCTTCTAGGTTTAGCCTCCTTGATCTCGTGGTAGATCCACTCTTGTACTACCCATATCATCAATATTAATCAAGCAGGACGTAGGGTTTTACCTCCATCGAGAGGGCCCGAACTCGGTAAAAACATCGTGTCCTCGCCTCCCGTTACCATCCGCCTAGACGCACAGTTCGGGACCCCCTACCCGAGATCCGCCGGTTTTGAAACCGACATTGGTGCTTTCGTTGAGAGTTCCTCTGTGCTGTCACCGATAGGCCTGATGGCATCTTCAACCAACAACGCTGTCCAGGGTGAGACTTTTCTCCCCATGCAGATCTTCAGATTCGGGCGTTTCGCCGCTGGCTAATTCATTTGGCCATCCGAGTAGATCGAAGCTATGCCCTGGCCGTCAGTCGATTCGAAGTTTAAACTTCACGGCCGATGTCCGCGGAGACTTGATCTTCGACGGACTCGAGCTATAGCTGCGCCGCCAAGACTGTGGACGACGGCATGATCTAGCTCGCGCACGAACAGCGCCTTGGTGGCCGCACATGAATCCTCTTCGGCTGTTAGTCCGGAGCCGATCGCCCAGATCGAGGGCCGGTGGACAGAAACACTAATTTTGTCCCCTGCAAAACTCGTGATTCCGAGGCGCCGGACTCCTTGCCGGACTCCGAACCTCCCGCACCCCTACCAACCGATTCGGATTGGGTGCCGGTTATGGAATTCACCACCGCGGACATCTTCCAACACTCGCCCTTTAGCGACATCCTAAACTCGCTAAAGCATCTCTCGCTATCAGGAGAGCCCTGGCCGGACTATGGCCAGGATGGTTGGAGTACGGACGATGAAAAAATTCAGAGCCCACCCACCACCCACTTTGTAGCCACTGTCGACGATCTAACCGACATGCTAGACTATGACTCCGAAGACATCGACAGAATAGACGACGATGCCGGAGACGAACAAGAAACGGTGCCTATAAGGCACGGGAGGACCACCTCGTCATATGACATATACATGGTGGATACCCCAAAGGAGCGCGATAACAAGGACCAACGGGCTGCGGCAGAAGATAACCTCGCCGATAAACAACCGAAACGGCGACGCAGACGCCGCCCTAAGTCCCGCCTCGACGGCAACAACGCTCCAAAGGAGCCTGTAATACAGCAGGGCTCACAAATGGACGAAGAACATGGAGATAAGAAACCGTCCGAACATGACGAGTCAGATAATCAGTCCAGGCCCGGCGAAAACGACAGCCCGGACGATCTCATGCTTGACACACCGCCGGAGAGCAAGAACCTTCGGAAAAGACTCGTCAACACTGCAAGAAGCCTGAAGAAGGAAAAGCGGAAGCTCGAAACAGCGGAAGACACACTCAGAATGAGATGGAGCAAAGTGCTCAAAACCACAGATAAATGCGGCAATGGCCACCAATCAAAGAGCTACCCGAAGCGCAAGCTGCTGCCAGAATTCGACGAGGAAGCCATAGAGCCTCCACCGTCAAAAAATAAAGAGGCCGCCTGGTTGGATAGATGGCCAGACGATAGGCCAAATTCTGAAAGCGGCGCCACACATAAACCAACTAATGAACCTGGAAGGACAGATGGCCCAGCCAGGTCCATCTACGGGCCAAAGAAGAGGGCCCCAGGTTGCAAGGCAACACGTAAACTGTCCGAAGACAGCGGCACAACCAAATACAGGGGCGCCGCACACCCACTATGTTTCACCAATGAGGTGCTGGACCACGAATTCCCAGCAGGATTTAAACCCATAAACAGAGAGGCCTACGATGGAACAACAGACCCTGGAGTCTGCATAGAAGATTACATACGGCATATACACATGGCCAGAGGAGATGATCTCCACGCCATAAAATACCTACCCCTCAAGCTCAAAGGGCCAGCCCATCATTGGCTTAACAGCCTCCCAGAAAATACTGTGGGAAGTTGGGAAGAGATCGAGGATGCGTTTAGAGCAAATTTTCAAGGGACTTATGTCCGCCCTCCGGACGCAGATGATCTAAGTCATATAACTCAACAGCCCGGAGAGTCAGCGTGGAAATTCTGGAACAGGTTTCTTACCAAAAGAACCAAATAGTCGATCGTCCCGACGCCAAGCCTTAGCAGCTTTTAAGCACAATGTCCGAGACGAATGGCTTGCCAGGCACCTCGGTCAAGAGAAACCGAGGACAATGTCCGCACTAACAAGCCTCATGACCCGTTTTTGTGCGGGAGAGGACAGCTGGCTAGCAAGATGCAGCACCGGCGACCCAAGTACATCCGAGACAAGAGATGGAAACGGAAAAACACGGCGCAGAAAAGAGCAGCGCCGAAATAAAGAGAAAAGCCCAAAGAGCACGGCAGTCAACACTGGATTCAAAAGCTCGCGGCCAAACAACAAAACAACGCCCCTTAAGGATGACAGCGACGATCTGTCCAACTTAAATAAGGTTCTGGGTCGGATATGCCAAATCCACAAGACTTCTAAGGCTCGCAAACCACACCCATCGGGATTGTTGGGTTTTTAAACAGTCCGGCCGACTAAACGCCGAACACAAGGCGCTCAACGCGTCAAGCGAAGACGATAAACCCCACCAGCAGAGCACCAGAAAACAAAAGACTTTCCCACAAGGGGTCAAAGTAGTAAACTCACTTCATGTGATAATACGGAAAAATAGCGCGGCACTTTCTAAAAAGAGCCTCGCGCGGTCCAACTCAGCAGACCATAGAGATTGGATATCAAAACCAATCACTTTCAACCACCTGGACTATTCAAGAAGCGTTCAAAACGTGGGACGGACTCCCCTGATTTTGAATCCCATAATAGACGGATTACAATTTATTAACGTCCTAATGGACGGAGGCAGTGACTTAAACCTGCTGTATTCAAACACAATCTGTAAGATGGGGATAGACCCTACCAAAATTCGACACAGCCACACTTCCTTCAAAGGAGTGACACCAGGCCCTCACGCCAAGTGCACAGGCTCCATATTACTAGAAGTCGTGTTCGGATCACCGAACAATTTTCGATGCGAAAAATTAATTTTTCACATCGTCCCATTTGAAAGTGGGTATCAAGCACTCTTGGGACGAAAGGCTTTTGTCCGCTTTAATGTCATACCGCATTACGCGTCTCTTACACTCAAGATGCCCGGTCCGCGTGGCGTCATTTCAGTGCGAGGGTCACTTAAAGACCCCGGACTCGGATAGACGAATCCGCTTCAGCAGTTAGGGCTCCCTAGCCGCATACCCTCCTCACAGGGGCAGTGCAAGCTAAACAACCGCGGGTTCATACAAACCCCGCTTTACTTATTCATATTCCTTCTTTACACATATGTTTCACACGAATTGTTTTCAAACTAAGCGCCTCTCTTTTTTCAGATGAACAACGTATGCATTCGCCCGTGATAACGGCGCAATGGAGACACAGCGCAAACGCAGAGGGACCCGCTATGAGGATTCTTTTCAGATTAAGACCCTGCGCGAAACCTTTTTACTGTCTCTTGTTGTTATTCTCCCTTGGTTTCTTCCTATAACCAAAGCGGAGCCTGACGTTTTCACATCGGCCGCGTCAGAAGACAATGCCCATACCTAGACACTAGGGGCTTAGGGCATTGTTCTGCCCATTATTATAAAGACCGAACACCTTAGGGAGTGTTCGGCGTCTCGAGTTAGGCATTATATGCATCAGCTCCGAATCATGTCTTTGGTCAAATGTTGGGTTTGCCGGCGCCCCGTGTTTTGCTGCCTTACGCTCAGATCATCGCTAACGCGCACTGTGGAGAACTATCGCGATTGTACCCCGTTCGGCTGGGCGAGCACCTCAAGAAAGAAAGCCAAAATTGATCGTCATGATATAGCGAGAGTCCGTCAACCACTCGATTGACTACCGGAATGTTTAGAATTTCGCTGACGATGGACCGCTTCCGGTCAGCACACACGCCCTCAACTCGAGAAGTGCGGTGCCCTAAGGGGCTATATCGAGCCCCACCCTCAACTCCACCGCTATGTGAAAGTGATAAAGCATTATAGTCCGGATTGCCTCGTTTGCTACGCTACCACCTCCTTAAACAGGACCGAGATGTCGGATTAAGTGTGAAAACGCGCTATTTTTGCGAACACCCCCGCACTTTGTGCGTTGGGGCTGAAGCCGAAGACTGCAATCTTTCAAGTTATACAAACGTATACGTAAACGGCCGCACAGGAGAAGTTTTACTACTTGGGACGCACAAGTATAAAAAGCAGTTATAGCATAATCATTGTTTTGCAAGCTAAAAAACATTCATTTGAACGGGACATTTTTCGAGCACTGCGACTCTATTACACGAGCGCCACGCATAACTTCCCCGAAATAGTGCTCGGCCGGGAGCCGGTTTTCATCCGAACCCTGGGCGGCAACAGCGGTGGCATCCATCTCCGGACAATGCGCCTTTACACGGGCAAGAGCCATCCGCGCGCCCTCGATGCAGGCCGACCGCTTCATCTCCTTTATATGCGGCACCGCCAAGGAATTGCTGCAGGCGTAAGTAGCTCGTCGCTTTGGGCCTCTCTCGCCGCATATGGGCCACGATGTCAGCCATGGCAAGTCCGGATATTCTATTTAGCTCTGCCCATTCGGACAACCGGTCTGTCAATGAAAGTGAGCGATCCGGACTATGGAATTGAGACCAATATAGCTCTTCCGTCCTGTGATCCTTCTGGCTCCGGAAGTGCTCAACGGCATTAGCCGCACTTGCCGCTAAATCCATATACGGATCCTCCGGACTCCATAGCCGCTCAAATTGAGAATAATTTTGATCCATAAACCGGCGACGCAGCAGAAAAGGCTTGCCAGCCACGATATCTCCGGCCTGGCACAGTTCCTCCTTCATGGCCTGCATTGCAGAGCGAGCATCCTTGGCTTCGGCGGTGGCCTTCTTCAGGTCTTCCCGCTCCGATAAGCGCTCCTTTTCAAGAGCCTCATTGCGGTCGGCAGCATCCTTCACTTTCATGGCCAATTCGCCACCTCGCCTGCTTAGGCAAAGGCGCAGCCCTTTCGCTTTCAACTCCTCGTCCTCCTCGAGGCAGCGCATCACTCTTCGGGCTTGCTCCTTAGCTTGAGCAAGTTTAGTTCAAGGCTCTCCACAGCAGCAGCACCGTCTGTACACAAGATAAAATTTATCGAGGAGGGCTTCAATTTTTAATAAAGCGATCGGAGAACTTATTTACCTTGCGACCCGTCAAGTCGCCGTTGACAAGTGCGATGTCAAGATTCGCCACGTCAAGTTGCCGATTTAACTCGGCAAACCCACTAGTCCGCTAGCCTCGACTATCCGCCACCGCATAGGAACGGCGGCATTCATTACTTTGATTTCGATCCTCGCACGCTGTCGTTTTCGACAACCTACCGAGTCTCAGGGCTACTATCTATACAGGCGATTTTCATGTGCCGCATGTCAATAAACAAAGAGATGCGCCATTCTTATGCACCCAAACCCCGCTTAGCAAACTCATAGCGCATTGCGCAATCCGCTGGGCGGACGAAGTCCTTCCAATCACCATACGATCAACGCACGGTGATCTTCTCGAGATGGAAGCCCTCTCAAACAGATTCTTCGATTCTCCGCCGATACTAGCGGTGCCGAACTCTCGCCCTCCGGACTCGGGATACCCTCCGTGACGATATTTCAGTGCTCGCCTGCTTTATCTCGACGGCGTGGCGACGGAGGCGTTGCTCTCCATCATCTCCGAAGAAGGTCCCCAAAGATGAACTCATCTCGAGAAGGCGGCAGATCCGAACTGCAAGATAAATATTTCGTTACCCACGTAGCACAAATGGAGGTATTTCTTACTAATTAACTCCCTTTTCATACTCACGGCTCATTGGAGGGCTGATCCTTTGGCGATGATTGTGCGTCCGATTCTCTTCAACGCCGGATCCCCGTGAAGATCTCTTCCCATGCTTAGGGCTTTGGCCACCGGGTCTTTGGAGGCGGTCCTCTTCTCCCCCTGGAAGGAGGGGTTTTTGATTCCCCTCTCTTCCGATGCCCCTTTGGGCGAAATAATAGATCCTCTACTTTCCCCATCGCTCCCTTCCATGGGCGCGACCTCCAACATTCTGACCAGCACGGGCTCCGGTGCGGTCTCTGGGAGGGGGGCCGGACACCTTATCAGCCTCGAATGTGCTACCCACTCCTGTGAAGAGTAATGGGTCAGGAGGTGAACTCTGGAAAAGAAGATAAATAGGGCGTCCGAACTCTGAGCTATTTACCTGAGTATCCGGGCGATTGCGGCTTAGGCCTGCGTCCTCGGCCAATTTCGGACTCGCCACCTGCGGTCCGAAGAACAACTTGTACATCTCCACGGGTGTCGCACCCATGAAGTGTTGGAGAATCCGAGGTCCCTCCGGGTTGAACTCCCATAGACGGAGAGGACGACGTTTGCAGGGCAATAGATGCTTGATTAGCATAACCTGCATCACCATAATCAGATTGATCTCCCTTGCCTGGAGGTCTCGAATCCGGCCCTGCAATAAGGGCACGTCTTCGGACGGCCCCCAACTGAGCCCTTGGTTGACCCATGACATCAGCCGGCATGGAGGTCCCAGGGAAGGAAGGCGGTGGCTTTTGCTTGCTGGCCTTTGGAGTGGTGATATAGAACCACTCCTGTTGCCACAGTCCAAGTTCCTCTTGGAAGGAACCCTCGGGCCATGGGGCGCCGGCCTTTTTGCTTATGGCCGCCCTTCCGCACTCCACTTGACGCCCCCCGATCATCTTCGGCTCCACATTGAAGGTCTTCAGCCACAGGCCAAAGTGGGGGGTGACGCGGAGGAAGGCTTCGCAGACGATAATGAATGCGGAGATGTGGAGGATGGACTCCGGAGCCAAGTCATGAAAGTCCAGCCCGTAGTAGAACATGAGCCCCCTCACGAAGGGATCCGTCGGGAAGCCTAAACCCCGACGGAGGAGGGATACGAAGACAACGGACTCACCGGGCTCGGGGGCAGGCACGGCCTGCCCTTGGGCGGGCAACCTGTGCGAAACCTCATAGGCCAGGTACTTGGCCTTACGTAACTTCAATATGTCCTCCTCCGTGACAGAGGAGGGCATCCACCGGCCCTGGAGGTCGGAGCCGGACATGGTTGAGAATCCGAAGCGCTCGAATCTGAGGCTCTGGGTGTTGGAACTGGGAGCGAGGAGGAGATTCGATGCGAGATTGAAGAACAAGGCGAGCCTTGGTCCTCTTATAAAGGGGGGAAAAATACCAAGAGCCGTCTCCGTGACCGTTTGGGATTCACCTTCGATAAAGGAGGCGTGGCGACGGGAACGGTTGGGTTACCCACGCACGTATTGATGAGAATCCCGGAATAAGGGGAACACGATCTCTGCTTCGACAAGACGTGCCAAGGAAACCGCTTTGCTAAACGTGTTGAGGTGGTACAGTAAAAAACGATTCAAGTAAAAGCCTGGTAGCGGTGTGATGTCATGCCGCGTAATACGTCAGCAGATTGAACTGGTGTACATTTTATTCTCTCTACGGTGGAATGTGGAATTTATTTTGCAGAGCCGGACACTATCCTGGTGTTCGTGATCTTCTCTGGATTATTCAAGGAAGGAACCCGCCTTGCAATGCCGAACATTGTTCGTGCCGGACTAATCGTCATTGAAGCTTGGTTCAGGGGCTACTGAGGGAGTCCTGGACTAGGGGGTGTCCGGACAGCCGGACTATCATCGTCCGACGGACTCCAACACTACGAAGATACAAGATTGAAGACTCCGTCCCGTGTCCGGATGGGACTTTCCTTGGCGTGGAAGGCAAGCTTGGCAATACGGATATGTAGATCTCCTACCATTGTAACCGACTCTGTGTAACCCTAGCCTCCTCCGGTGTCTATACAAACCGGAGGGCTTTAGTCCGTAGGACAACATTACATTACAACAATCATACCATAGGCTAGCTTCTAGGGTTTAGCCTCCTTGATCTCGTGGTAGATCCACTCTTGTACTACCCATATCATCATTATTAATCAAGCAGGACGTAGGGTTTTACCTCCATCGAGAGGGCCCGAACCTGGGTAAAAACATCGTGTCCCTCGTCTCCTGTTACCATCCGCCTAGACGCACAGTTTGGGACCCCCTACTCGAGATCCGCCGGTTTTGACACCGACAATGTCCCTCTCTTGTTGCTAGAATCTCCATAGATTCATATTGGTGATGCGTAGAAAATTTTGAATTATTGCTACGTTCTCTAACATGTTTATTATTCATGATATAATTGTATTAACCGCAAACTTAGCACATGTATGAATACATAGACAAAACATAGTGTCCCTAGTATGCCTCTACTTTACTAGCTCGTTAATCAAAGATGGTTATGTTTCCTAACCATAGACATGTGTTTTCATTTGATGAATGGGATCACACCATTAGAAGAATGATGTGATGGACATGACCCATCCGTTAGCTTAGCATTATGATCGTTACAGTTTCATTGCTACTGCTCTCTTCATGACTTATACATGTTCCTCAGACTATGAGATTATGCAACTCCTGAATACCAAAGGAACACTTTGTGTGCTACCAAACGTCACAACGTAAATGGGTGATTATAAAGGTGCTCTATAGGTCTCTCCGAAGGTGTTTGTTGGGTTGGCATAAATCGAGATTAGGATTTGTCACTCCGTGTTTCGGAGAGGTTTCTCTGGGCCCTCTCGGTAATACTCATCACTATAAGCCTGGCAAGCATTGTGACTAATGAGTTAGTTTCGGGATGAAGTATTACGGAACGAGTAAAGAGACTTGCCGGTAATGAGATTCAACTAGATATGATGATACCGATGATCAAATCTCAGGCAAGTAACATACCGATGACAAAGGGAACGACGTATGTTGTTATGCGGTTTGACCGATAAAGATCTTCGTAGAATATGTAGGAACCAATATGAGCATCCAGGTTCCACTGTTTGTTATTGACCGGAGACGTGTCTCGGTCATGTCTACATAGTTCTCGAACCCGTAGGGTCCGCACACTTAACGTTCGATGACGATTGGTATTATGAGTTTATGTGATATGATGTACCGAAGGTTGTTCGGCGTCCCGGATATGATCACGGACATGACGAGGATTCTCAAAATGGTCGAGACATAAATATTGATATATTGGACGGCTATGTTCGGACACCGGAAGTGTTCCGGAGAAGTTTCGGATAAAACTGGAGTGCCAGCGGTTACCGGAACCTCCCCCCTCACCTAGGAAGCTATTGGGCCTCATGAGCCTTAGTGGAGAACTGAGAGAGCCGGCCATGAGGTGGCACGCCCCCCTTGGCCTAGTCCGAATTGGACAAGGGGAAGTGGTGGCACCGCCCTCCTTCCTTCTCTTATCCTCCTCGTTCCCCCTTCTCCTTGTTGGAATAGGAAAGGGGGCGGCGAAACCTACTTGGAGTAGGATTGCCCCCCCTTCGCGCGCCTCCTCCCCTGGCCATCCTCCTCCTCCCTCCCTCGTTTATATACGGGGGAAGGGGCACCCCATAGACACACAAGTTGATCAAGTTGATCTTTTAGCCGTGTGCGGTGCCCCCCTCCACAGATTGCCACCTTGGTCATATCGTCGTAGTTCTTAGGAGAAGCCCTGCGCCGATAACTTCATCATCACCGTCACCACACTGTTGTGCTGACGGAACTCTCCCTCGGCCTTAGCTTGATCTAGAGTTTGAGGGACGTCATCAAGCTGAACGTGTGCAGATCGCAGAGGTGTCATGCGTTTGGTACTTGATCGGTTCGATCGCAAAGACGTTCGTCTACATCAACCGCGTTACATAATGCTTCTGCTTTTGCTCTACGAGGGTACGTGGACACACTATCACCCCGTTCCTATGCATCACCTAGATAGATCTTGCGTGATTGTACGATTTTTTCTGAAATTACTGCGTTCCCCAACAAGCTCGTGTTCTCATCTCCTCTTGGGGACCGAATCCACGGTAGGAGCCTGCAATTTATCCAGATGAAAATGATGCCAGATGCGATCTTATCTACATGAACATGAGATGCTCATGATATGCTTATGCATGCATGCAACTTGTCGCCCCCCAGCGCTTCATTTATTTCTCTGTTGCTAATGGTCTGCGCCTGGCTTTGTACAAGGTGTTACATGCAATTGAGGCAAGGCCTGTACAAAAGGGTGGTTGCCGGGAAGGGCCCGACAGCCATGCCTTATGGGTAGAACTTGCAAATATGCTCAATATTCCATGAGTTTAGCAATTGAATGCCGTCTTTGGTCTCCATACGGACTGCGCCAGGTCTGGTGACTCGTACTACCCGGTGAGGGCCTTCCGACTTCGGCATGAACTTGTTTGTGCCCTTAGCAGACTGAACGCGCCTAAGGACAAGGTCACCTTCCTCAAAACACCGGGAATGAACCCTGCGGCTGTGATAGCGACGCGGGGCTTGCTGGTAGCGTGCAGCATGCGTAGCGGCCCGGAGACGGTTCTCCTCAAGAAGCACAGTGTCATCACGCCAGTGTTGTTCCTGCTCTACTTCATCATAGGCAATCACTCGAGGTGACCCATAAATGAGTTTTGTGGGGATAACTGCTTCTGTCCCATAGACAAGGGAGAAAGGAGTCTACCCGGTAGCCCGATTTGGTATCATTCTGAGGGACCAAAGGACCACCGGCAGCTCGTCAATCTGGGGTTGATTCCTTGAAACGTGCCCGTGACCTTGAGCTCTCCCTCTGCTATCTGAAGTTTGTTGATGACCTATGGGGAAATTAGATTCAACCCGGCCCCACCATCAACCAACATATTTGTGACTTTGAGGTTGCGGATTGTTGGCAAGACCAACAACGACTGGCACCCTACCGCGGTGGTGCGGTCAAGGTGGTCCTTTTTGTCGAAGATTATGGGCGTTCGTGACCATTTGAGCGGATTTTGAGAATCTGCTGTTGGCTCCACGGCATTAACTTCACGTGCCCACTATTTAAGCTGGCGGTTAGAGGAGTTGATACGTCTCCAACGTATCTACTTTTCCAAACACTTTTGCCCTTGTTTTGGACTCTAACTTGCATGATTTGAATGAAACTAACCCGGACTGATGCTGTTTTCAGCAGAACTACCATGGTGTTGTTTATTGTGCAGAAAACAGAAGTTCTCGGAGTGACCTGAAAATCCACGAAGATAACTTTTGGAAAATATAAAAAATACTGACAAAGGATCAAGGCGAGAAGGCCCACACCCTGTCCACGAGGGTGGGGGGCGTGCCCTCCCCCCTGGGCGCGCCCCCCTATCTCGTGGGCCCCCTGATGCTCCACCGACCTCAACTCCAACTCCATATATCCCGTTTTACGATACGGAGCCGCCGCCAAGCCCTAATCTCTCTCGGGAGGGGTGATCTGGAGTCCGTTCGGGGCTCCGGAGAGGGGGATTCGTCATTGTCATCATCATCAACCATCCTCCATCACCAATTTCATGATGCTCACCGCCGTGTGTGAGTAATTCCATCGTAGGCTTGGTGGACGGTGATGGGTTGGATGAGATTTACAATGTAATTAAGTTAGTTTTGTTAGGGTTTGATCCCTAGTATCCACTATGTTCTGAGATTGATGTTGCTATGACTTTGCTATGCTTAATGCTTGTCACTAGGGCCCGAGTGCCATGATTTCAGATCTAAACCTATTATGTTTTCATGAATATATGTGAGATATTGATCCTATCTTGCAAGTCTATAGTCACCTATTATGTGTTATGATCCGACAACCCCGAAATGAAAATAATCGGGATACTTCTCGGTGATGACCATAGTTTGAGGAGTTCATGTATTCACTATGTGCTAATGCTTTGTTTCGGTTCTCTATTAAAAGGAGGCCTTAATATCCCTTAGTTTCCACTAGGACCCCGCTGCCACGGGAGGGTAGGAAAAGAGATGCCATGCAAGTTCTTTTCCATAAGCACGTATGACTATATTCGAAATTTATGCGTACATTACATTGATGAACTGGAGCTAGTTCTGTGTCACCCTATGTTATAGCTATTACATGAGGAATTGCATCTAACATAATTATCCATCACTGATCCAATGCCTACGAGCTTTTCATATATTGTGCTTCACTTATTTACTTTTTGTTGCTACTGTTACAACTACTACAAAACTATTACCTTTACTTTTGCCACTGTTACCATTACTATCATACTACTATGCGACTAAATACTTTGCTGCATATACTAAGTTATCCAGGTGTGGTTGAATTGAGAACTCAACTGCTAATACTTAAGAATATTCTTTCGCTCCCCTTGTCTCGAATCAATAAATTTGGGTTGAATACTCTACCCTCGAAAGCTGTTGCGATCCCCTACACTTGTGGGTTATCAAGACTAATTTCTGGCACCGTTGTCCTTGAGCGTAGCTCTATTCTTTGAGTCACTTGGGATTTTTATCTGCTGATCACTATGAGGAACTTGAAAGACGAAAGAGATTTTCCCCTCAACTACGAGGGGAGGCAAGGAACTGCCATCTAGCTCTGCACTAGATTCTCCTTCTGTTATGAGCAAGCTTGCTGTAAGTGCATCTAGTGCCACCCCTAGTTAGTTTTGGAGTATTGACGACAAAGTTGGTTGAGGGACTGATGCGTTTGTGAGAATTGCAGGATAACGCAGGTAGTGTCCCTCATTGATTCGGTTTACCTACCAGAGATGACGCCTAAAAATGTATGAAGACATTGAAGACAATGGTGCTATGAGAAAATATTCATATTGAAGACTATGACATGAGAAGACATTGTGTGAAGACTTTGGAGCGCGAAGACTATGTGGATTCGCTGTTTCATTTTCTTCTTTGTTGAGTCATAGGAACCACCGTACTGTTAAGTGGGGTCCAAGTGAACTAAGTCAGAGTGACTGAAGTGATGCTCAACTCAAATCCTATGTCTTCGAGCGAAGACAATGAGAGCAAATCTTATCCAGAGCTGGATGAGTCAGCTTTGCTTGTAGCCCAAGTAAAGTTGCCACGCAGTGTTTGAAATCGACCGCTGGAACACGTGTCGGTTCCTTAGTGACCCAGGTCATTTTGGACAAATCAGGTCGGGTTGCCTAGTGGCTATAAATAGCCCACCCCTACACCATAAATTGGTGGCTTCTCAGAGTTTGTGCACGGCTTATGTCGCTTGAGAGCAACCCACCTCAAGCATTTGAGAGAGAGAAATCCTTGCGAGGACAAAGCCCAAACACCCGAGCCAAAGAGTGTTAGGCATCATCAAGTCTTTACATGCATGTGACACGAAGACTTATTACACTTGAGGACTGTGAATCCTCCAGCCGGTTAGGCGTCGCGTTCTGAGCATCCAAGAGTCATTGTGGATTGCCGGTGAACGAAGTCTGGGAAGGTTTGGAAGTCTCCTTTGAAGACTTACTAGAGTGATTGGGCGAGGACTGGGTGTCCTTAGTTCAAGGGGAATAAGGTGAAGACACGGTCTTCTGAGTTAAATCTCAGCCACCCTAACCAGACATACAGTTGTCACAGCAACTGGAACTGGTCCAACAAATCCTGTGTCTTCAACAAGCAACTGGTTCTATCCCTTCCAACCTTACTTTAGTTTGTCTTCATGAAGTCATTGCTTCTCTGTGTATTTGTTTGACTTCATTGCTTGACTACTATTGTTGATTGGCTTCACACTATCTTCCATCTTGATCCTTACTACCAAACTGTTATTAGTCATGTACTTTCACATCATTACATACTTGACTATGGCTTGTTTAGGCTAGTTTATCTTCCGCTGCATATCAATTAGGTTATTTCTGTTGTTTGTCTTTGAAACTACCAAGTTTTGAAGACTTTCACAAAAATCGCCTATTCACCCCCCCTCTAATCGATACTAGCACTTTCAATTGGTATCAGAGCAAGGTACTCCCTTGTTCTGTGTGATTCGGTTTAACCACCTGGAGTTTTAGCTATGCCGACTGCAGGGATAATCAAGGCCTCCGCTGCTTGCCCCGTGTTCGATGGAACTGAATATCCCTACTGGAAGAATAAGATGCGCGTGCATCTTGAAGCCATTAATGTCGACCTCTGGTATGTCGTCAAGAATGGTGTTCCCAAAACTGGTGAAGGTGTCACCCCCACTGATGTCAAGAAGTTCATTCAACTGGACTCTACTGCAAAGAACATCATCTGTGGTCATCGACCAAAGGACAAGATGGCGTGTGAGTGCTCTAGAAACGCCGGTTAGTCGGGATCTGGCTATCCAAGGTCAACGAAGGCGTTTCAACCAGAGAGATCAAAGAATCGGTGTTCTTCGCAACCTCTTCAACCGCTTCAAGAGAAACGACAATGAGAATGTCCAGCTCACGTTTGATCGCCTCACTGATTTCACAAATGAACTTCAAGCTCTTGGCGCAACTGACATTACCAAGCATGAAATCGTCAAGACACTGCTGAGATCACTTGACAGCTCCTATGACACCCTTGCCCTCATGATACAAGAACGTCCTGACTTCAAGACACTCGATCCATGTGATATACTTGAGAGGCTCAACACACATGAGTTCCAGCTATCCGAGAAAAGAGATATCTATGGTCCAAGCTATGGCCAAACTCCTGCTTTGAAGGCAAAAGTTGTTTCCTCATCTGAAGAAGAATCTGACTGCAGTTCTGAAGATCCTGAAGACATTGTAAGGGAACTTGCTATGCTTGTGAAGAAGTTCCAGAAATTCACAAAGAAGAAAGGCTTCAGAAAGTCTTCACGATCTATCTCAAGAAATGATGAAGCTTCCACACATGATCACAAGAAGAGAACCTGCCACAAGTGCAAGAAACCTGGTCACTACATATCTGAGTGTCCACAGTGGGACAATGAGAAGAAGAAGAAGAAAAGCAAGGAATATGATTTCGATGACAAGAAGAAGAAGAAATCCTCAAAGTCTTCTAAGTCTTCTTCCAAGTCTTCATCATACAAGAAGAGCTCATCTGGCAAGGCTCGTGCTTTTGTTGGCAAGGAAATGGATTCCGAGGAGGAGTCTGCTTCGGAGGAGGCGGAGGTGGAGTCCGGAGAGGGTCTGATCCCGCGTTGCAAGTCGGCTCTAGCCATCGCTTATGTTGCCAAGTCCATCTTCAACATCAAGACAATGACTTCCACACCAACGCTGAAGCTAATGACGAAGACGATCCTACTCCCACCTACAGCTTCATGGCACGTGGTGCCAAGGTAAAATCACGCGATGCTTACTTTCAAACTTCAAGTGAATATGACTCTGATTGTAAATCCAATCCCAGCTACAAAACACTTGCTAAAATTGCAACTGAACAACAAAAGGCTATGGAACATACTCAAAAACTTTTAGACAAAAGCGATGACCTGTTGGACGCTGAAATGACACGTTCACAGTCCTTAGTTGATCACATAAAAAATCTTCATGCTAAGTACCAAGAACTTGAAGGTCGTCATGAATCACTCTCAACTACTTATGAAAGGCTCTCCTATGATTATCTTCAAAGGAAACAAGAGCTTGAGAAATTGAGAGCGGCTCATGAAGATCTTCAAAAGGTGAACGAGTCACTTTGCGCCCAACAGATCAGTTCCGCTCAGGATGGATTTGAACCACCATGTCTAAAATGCATTGAGCATGATAACGCTACATCCGCTTTGAATGTTCCACTATCGCATCTGTTTCATTGTCTTCACCTACCGATGTGGTCACTAACCCTCTGTGGAGGATACCACTCGCTGTTGCTAATGAAAATGCTATGTTGAAGACATTGCTTGAAACAGGATGTACAAAAGTTTGAAGGACATCGACTCTGCGATGTCCTCGAAGCGATTCGAACCAAACCCTAGGAAAGAGGGTGTTGGGTTGAAGGAAAATGAATGTTGATGGATCGATCGAAGCCCGAGCAGTACCCCAAAACCACATGGGTTGCTGCAAAGGAACCTTCAGAGATCCATCTACCTTATCCGCTTTACTGTGCTAATCCTATTATCATTGATGAATCCTTTGATGCAAACTATAAGCTGTTCAAAAATCGAATGGTGAAGTGTTTGCTGGTACATTGGTACTAGCTGCAGGAATGGACCACCTATGAAGAATATCTGGGTACCTAAGCAAGACATTGAGAATCTTCCCGTGAATGTCGCCATGACACCACCAAGGAAGAAGACAAACCCTGCACTAATAGCTTCATGTGGCCCAAAGGCTTCATACATATACAGGACTCACATGAGTCACCCTAACGCCAATGTTTTGCAGGGAAATCATGCTCAGACATATGAATATGAGCGTGTATCTTCGAACCTCTATGTTCATAGGACCAAGAACTTTTCTGCTTATTCATATGAGTATCATTCATCTCCTGCAAGGCTATTTGCTAGGGCTCCAAAGCCAAAATTCTCAGATGCTGCACTTAGACTCATTGCATCTAAGCCCCCACTGAAGATGTGGGTGGCAAAGAAGAACTAACTCTCTTTTGCAGAAAACGGTCTCCAGCCAGCAATCAATGGCGTCCGATACTATTGCTGGGGACCTAAAACTCACTGAGGACGCACGATGAAATGTCATTCTATATGCTTCACATCTGAATTTCTTAACAGTCATACTATGTCCTAACTTTGTTATAAGCTGTGACTGTCCCTATATGTGTCAAATGCTTATGCTTCACAACACTCTTGTGAAGCCTATCCTCCTAACTGCACTGTAGGGTACATCACCAAAATCTTCAGAATATATTATGGACAGTGGATGCACAAATCATATGACTGGTGATCGAAGTCTTCTCATGGACTAAACCTTACGTCCATCCGACAAGAGTCACATCACATTTGCTGACACTGGTAAAAGCAAGGTATTGGGTCTAGGTAGAGTTGCAATCTCAAAGGATCAACACATGGATAAAGTGATGCTTGTTGAATCCCCTGGTTTCAACTTAATGTCTGTCTCAATGCTTTGTGACTTGAACATGATTGTGATATTTGGCAAATATCGTTGCCTTGTACTAATGGAATCTGACAAATCTCTAGTCTTTGAAGGGTATCGAAAAGATGATCTGTACATGGTAGATTTCTCAGCAGGTCCACAGCTTGCCGTATGTCTTCTCACAGAAGCTTCAGAATGCTGGCTCTGGCATCGAAGGCTGGGACATGCCAGCATAAGGAACTTACACTAACTCGTCAAGAAGAAGCATGTCATTGGCATCGAGGATGTCAAGTTCAAGAAGGATCATCTGTGTGGTTCCTGTGAAGCTGGAAAGATGACAAGGGCAAAGCACCCCTCGAAGACAATCATGACGACATCTCAACCCTTCGAGCTGTTACACATGGACTTATTTGGACCTACTCACTACTCCACCCTCTCAACAACTGCCTGTCTGTATGGCTTTGTCATTGTTGATGACTACTCAAGATACACATGGGTTCATATAATTCTGTACAAGACTGAAGTGCAAGATGTCTTCAGGCGCTTCGCAAATCGAGCAATGAACAATTATGGAGTGAAGATCAAGCACATCAGAAGTGACAATGGCACTGAATTCAAGAACACTGGACTTGATCTGTATCTGGATACAATGGGAATCACTCATGATTTCTCTGCTCCATACACACCTCAGCAAAACGGCATTGTTGAGTGCAAAAACAGAACCCTCATTGAGATGGCTCGAACAATGCTAGATGAGTACAAGACACCAAGAAAGTTCTGGCCCGAAGCTATTGATATAGCATGTCACATCATCAACCGTTTATACATTCATAAGCTTCTGAACAAAACATCATATGAGCTGCTTACTGGCAAGAAGCCAAACGCCGCCATTTCTTGAGTATTTGGAGCAAGATGTGGATAAAGGATCCCCATCACAAGTCAAAATTTGCACCTAAGGCTCACGAAGGCTTCATGCTTGGCTATGGAAAGGATTCACACACCTACTGAGTCTTCAACCTTTATCTCTACAAGATCGTTGAAACTGTGGATGTGAAATTTGATGAAACCAATGGTTCAGAGAGAGATTCGCCAAGCACTTTGGATGAAGCTCCTTCAAACGAGGCAATCAGTGATGGGAACGGTGAAATCATGCCCTCTGAAGCACGATCAAGAGGAACTTATCATCTCGCACCAAATCAACTCAAGACAATGCCTGCATCAAGTCAATCCTCCCAATGATGACAATGATCAGCTAGAGCAAAATCTTCGTCCTGTTCATCCTCGTGTTGCAAATGAAGTTCAAATAGAGAAGATAATTGACAGCATCAATGCACCTGGTCCGCTCAATCGATCAAGAGCAACACAGCTAGCAAACTTCTGTGGGCACTTTTCATTTGCGTCAATATCAGAACCCAAGAAAGTTGTTGAAGATTTTATGGAACCAGAATGGATTCAAGCCATGCAAGAAGAACTACAACAGTTCAAACTGAATAATGTGTGGGAACTTGTCAAGCGACCAGATCCTCGCAAGCATAACATTATTGGAACAAAATGGATATATCGAAACAAGCAAGATGAGCTTGGTCAAGTCGTCAGAAACAAAGCACGTCTTGTGGCTCAAGGATACACTCAAGTTGAAGGAATTGACTTCGATGAAACATTTGCTCTGTTGCTAGGCATGAAGCTATTCGAATCTTCGCTAGCCTACGCTAATCATCACAATATCTTGCTATATCAAATGGATGTAAAGAGTGCATTTCTCAATGGCAAGATTGAAGAAGAAGTATATGTTGCACAACCACCTGGCTTTGAAGATCCAAAACATCCTGATATGGTGTACAAGCTAAACAAGGCACTGTATGGCCTCAAACAAGCCCCTCGTGCCTGGTATGATACAATAAAAGACTTCCTGAAGATCCCACTCTCTTCACGAAGACATATGATGGTGAACTGTTTGTGTGCCAAATATATGTGGATGACATAATCTTCGGATGCACCAACCAGAAGTATAATGATGAGTTTGGGTATATGATGCAAGAGAAATATCAAATATCCATGATGGGTGAGCTGAAGTTCTTCCTTGGTCTTCAAATTTATCAGCAGAGGAATGTCATCTTCATATCTCAAGAGAAATACGTCAAAGACTGTCTGAAGAAGTTTGGAATGGAAGACTGCAAAGGCTACACGACGCCAATGCCAGCCAAACACCATCTTGGTCCCGACGACAATGGTAAATAGTTCGATCAAAAGGTATACCGCTCCATGATTGGTTCTTTGCGTTATTTATGTGCATCTAGGCCAGATATTATGCTTAGTGTTTGCATGTGTGCTCGATTCCAAGAGGCACCAAAGGAATCGCATCACTTAGGCGTGAAGTTTAATTCTTCGATATTTGGCTTACACCCCAACACTCGGATTATGGTATCCCAAGGGCTCAAGATTCGATTTGGTTGGATTCTTGTATGCTGATTATGCTGGTGACAAGGTGGATCGCAAGTCTACATCCGCACATGTCATTTTCTTGGTCGATCACTTGTCCGTTGGTCTTGAAGAAGCGTAAGCTGTATCACTCTCAACCGCTGAATCTGAATACATTCTTCTTTGGATCTGTTGTGCTCAGCTTCTATGGATGAAGCAAACTCTCAAGGATTATGGCATCAACTGAAACAAGTACCTCTCTTCTGCGACAACGAGAGTGCCATCAAAATAGCCAACAATCCAGTCCAACACTCAAGACAAAGCACATTGAAATTCGCCATCACTTTCTCGAGATCATGTTATGAAGAAAGATATCGATATCATTCACGTCAACATCAAGAGCAATGGCGCGATATCTTCAAAAAGCCCTTGGATGAGAAAAGGTTTTGCAAGTTACGGTGTGAGCTAAATATCTTGGAATCCTCTAATGTCCTGTGATCAGGCACACATCCTAACACTTATGCATGTTGATGAATTAGATGTGCAACAGACAAAGTAATGTCTATCTTGAATCAATGAAGATTTATACTCTGAGTGTGAATACATTAACATGGAATTCGACTTCGGAGCGCCACGACAATTGTGCGCCGTGTCTGGGTCTAATACTTCCTATACGGTGGGTTACGCCACCACCAACTTTCTATGTTTGAAGTGTTTCACTCATGGCGTTATATTGCAATGACTTCGTATTTGGTTTTCTTTAGTTTCAATTTGTCTTAATGACTTTCTGCACTATGCTTATTTGATTGCCTTCTGATATATCCTAGTGTTCTGTCCTCTACAGCATTCACTTATAGCTATGTCTTCAAGATTGGATCTTTTGAACTAAGTGAATGTGATCGGACCCTAACCTCTCTATGCTTCCTATCTCAAAATCTATCTATCCAAATCATATGCATTCTATTGAAACTGTCGAATGTCTTCTCTGCATCCTAGTTAGCAGAAGGCAAAGAGACAAACATTAAATCTGTTTTAAAAGCCTTATCTTTATTGTTGAAATCCGGAGATGCCGGAACAACTCTCCGACATGCCTGGAGGGCGTGGGAACGTGGGACAACCCTGAGTGTGTTGCATGCTTGCCACGTACCCCTCAGATATGAACCGCCAGGGGCACCAGCGTAATTGCGCTGTGTCTCTCACCTACTTATAAATACATGTCCCCCGCGGTAAAGAAATCCTTCTCCCACCTCTCCACCTCCGTCAAAACCCTAGCGCCACCGCTAACTCGCGACGACGCCGGCAACGAAGCGCTTAGCTGCCGCGACTTCTCCGACGCCGTCCTCACGCCGGCCGCAGACATCGTCCTCTCCGCCGTCGCCGTAGGTGTCCTCCGTCGCCAAGTTAGGGCACGGTGGGCTGAACCGCCCGGTCTCCTATTCCTCCATCTAGCAGTTCTTCGTGCGGTAATCATAACTCTATTTTTACCACCTTTTTGATCTTCAAGATTCATCCTGTTTACCGAAAGTAGTTTCTGTCTATTCAAGCTAGATCTATTCTGTCTGCATCTCATACTGCTTAGTCGACTCACTTAGATTCCTTGTCTAGTTTGATTACTCACTTGTACTTATTCACGGATTGGTACAAATCTGGAACCAACTCACCTATATAAGTGAATGTCTTCGCATCATGACGTCAATATATTCAAATTGATTTATCTTCAAAATCTTCTGGGAATGCATATGACCTCTTCCCCTTCCCTCGCATCTCTAATGCTGTCACAGGTACATGTCCATGGGAGAATCCCTTGGTTCTCATACTCTGCATTCGTTTGCAGAATACTTACAGCATCATATAAATTCTCCCGAAGCAGGCCTCGCTTGACCAGCAAGCGCAAATCTCTGAAGCCTTTGAACGTATTGAAGCCATTCAGCTTGAAGTTCATGGCTGCAGAAAAATCAGCAAGGAAGGGTGGTAGACAGCACAGAGAAGGAACATCTAAAGATCTACCTGATGATTTAGCAGAAATGTACAAGACAGATCCTGAAGAGAACTATCATCAGAGAAAGACGCGAATCCAATGGATTCGACGCTATTGGGCTGAGGAGTGGTTTAAGTACAAGTTTGTCACAAAGGAATATGCAGAGAAGCATGCCATCAATAGACCTTGGGGTGATATCCTCTATCGAGGCCTTCAACCCAAGAGCCGAGCTGAAGCCATTGAACAAGGCTTCTATCCTTGTATGGTCCGTGGGCCACAACCAGCGAACGCAGATCCCACCTCACTACTATGGTGTCGTGATGACTCTCTTTTCAAGCGTAACTACCAGTTTGCTGTGGCTTCGGCCAAGAAGAACAAGAAGTCCTCGGGTTTGGACTTCAAACCAGGTCCCTCTGCTCCCCGTGCTAATGGCTCCCGTGAAGCTAATCCCAATGTCATTGGCCCCTACGCCAACCTTGACGGCCTCATCACCTACATCATGGTCCAAGGCGCCAGAGTAGATCATTCTGACAATGGTGCTGACTCTGATGAAGCCCCTGCTCCTCCTCCAAAGCCGTAGAAGCAAAAGAAGTCAAAGGCTTCAACCTCAGCTGCACCTCCGAAGGCTTTGCGTGCGGCTCCCAGCCATCGCACCTCCCGAAGCCAGCAGTAATCTCGAAGATCATCTCGTGTCTCCAAGAGAATGGACAAGAAGAAGCAACTTGTTAGACCATCTGATCAAAGAGCCTTGACTCCTGCTGCCATTCTACGTGAAGAACCCATTGATCTATCAAGTGATGAAGATCTTGCTGATGATGCCCTTGAGCAGCTAATCAAGATCAAAGAAGAAGATGAAATCTTCAGCAACTTGCCTCTCTTTGATGTGGCCATCATTCACAATTTCATTGATGAGTGGTTCGACACCCCCAACGTCAGCTTTGAAGATTTACAGCTCCCAATTGGCCTCAGCGTCGCCTTCAATGGCGCCATTGCTTCTGAGCTAGCTCTCGCTCAGCGCATCGTTGAGCTCAAAAACAAGATTGATTTTGAGAAGGCTCAATTCAAGAAGCATGTGGCCAATCTGAGTATTCAAGACGTCCGCAACTTCAAAGTCATGCTCCATGAGCTTAAAGAAGCTTTTCTCAAGAAACGCCAAGAAGCTCAGGGCTCACGTGAGCGCATGAAGATTTTGGCTGATAAGTGTGTGCTTGCCTACAATGAGGCTGAGAAGCACAAGTCCCTTGGCCGTCCTGGCATTGATCCCAGGATGGCTGCAAAGAACAAGAACAAGCGCTCTGCTGATTAGCCTGAACCTTCAAGCCAAGCAGCCCCTCACATTATCTTCCCAAGCAGCATGACTGGCTCGAAGCCAAAGGTCACCACAACCGCTTCAGAACAGAAGAAGACGAGGGCTACCGAGGCTGACGCCAGAAAGAGAAAGCATACTGAAGCCTCTGATGCCGCTCCTCTCAAGAAGAAGCGCAAGACCAAGAAGACTAGGGCTGCTTCCACAGAGCCCTTAGTCGTTGAACCCATTTCCGTGGTCCGCCCTGTGTCCGTACATCAAGAACGAAGAATGGTTTTCCATGAGCCTGCTACCACAGAGGCTCATGAGGCTGAAGATATTCCAGCAGCTGAACCCAACGCTGCTGAAGACATTGGTCAAGATGACAATGTAAATGATGATGAAGTTCTTCCTTAGATCGAACATCAAGTGGTATCATCACCTGTTCATACGAACAGCGAACTCATCAGCATTGGTCGTCCATTGACGCCAATTGCTCAGGATGCTTCGTGGGTTGATCACCCACAACAACAACAAGACTCCCCCAGTACTCCCCAACAACAATAACAAGCTACACCCCAGTGCAAGAAGAGGATGAAGACTTTCAGGCTCAGCCAACTCCATCTCCTAACTTGAAGCCAGCACTTCGCAGGCTTTGCAGAGGACAAAGGTCTGAAGTCCCTCTGTCGAGCGTTCCCGAAGGAGAAGTGCAACATTCACCTGTTGCACGCCAAGTATTTTCTGAACTAGCTCCAACAGTGAACGTCTCCGAGTCTGAAGCACATGCTGCTGAAGACATTCCGGCCACATCAGCCGAAGAAAATGAAGAGGAAGTACGTGTCCCTACACCCCCAGTAATTAAAGATGAAGCAGTTCATGATCTGAACGTGCCTGTGCCCGACCCTCCTGCTCGTCAAGAGGAGGTTGAAAATGTTGAGGCTACCACCACCAACACCAATGAAGCCAATGACGTGGTCATGGCTGACGCTAATGTGGAGCCTGCACCAACTAGTGTTCCTGAAACAAGTGTGGGCACAGAACCTGAAACCAATGAGGTTGCCGCACCTGAAGCCAATGAGAATGCCGCCCCTGAAGTCAATGAGGATGCTGCACCTGAAACCAATGAGGATGCTGCACCTGAAGCAAATATGACAACTACTCCTGAAACACCTCACAGCAGCCCGACTCTCCGATGTTGCTTCGCTGCTCTGTTCTACCACCAAGGCCTCACACTATTGAGCAAGCATACGATCACGGTCAGCTTGTCACTGTCCGATGGCCCATTCTGGTGCCTCCGCCTGCTGCCTCATGACCGCAATTTGACTATCATGTTGAGTATAGGCCTCAGGTCCAGAAGCCAAAGCCCAGGTTGCCAAGGTTTCCAGGTACTGCCAACTCCCCCGGGTCGTTCAATGCCAATGGCTTCAAGAGCCACAACACCTTCTTTGACAGCGCCAAGAACCGCTACTCCAAGCCAAGGATTTCATCAGATCGGTTCTGGAGCTATCATCAGAGAAGCTATTACTCATGCGTGTTATATGATCAAGGGCACATTTTCCCTCATATGTGTCTTGACACTGAAGCTATTGCTGGACTGCCATGCTTAGAAGAAGCACTTGATTGCTTTCGTGATCTTTGGTCCGCTCCATTTTGTGATGCATAAAGAACATTGGAATGAAGAGCTATTGCTTCAATTCTATGCCACTCTGCACATTCGCGGCTACTATAGAGACATCAAGACTTGGGTTCTCGAGTGGATGACTGGAAATGTTCATCATGAAGCCAAAGCTATGGATATCATTGAGCTTACAGGGCTTGCCACTCCTGGAGAACTATATGAACCTGACTGTCAGCTATACCGCAATGCTGTGGAGAGCATCTTTCATAAGCCATAACCCAATATGAGCCAGATGTTGAGCATGATGAAGCCGTTGCCATCTGACGCTGAGTATCCCACACATTTCTTTGTTGAAGACCTTGAATATCTGCCTTGCACCATATATCATATCATCAGGCGAACTCTATGGCCAGTCAAGGGACATTCATCAGCGGCCAAGCTTGAAGGAGCAATGAAGACTTTGGTATTCTATATTCTCAATGGCATCAGCTTCAACACGCAAGAATTCTTCATCGTGCAACTTGTCGCTCCGCTCGACCTGTTTGGTCCGAAGTTTTATGCTCCATGGGTCATGCGCCTCATCAATCGCCACTCATCATCAATTATCAGCCCTCCGCCGCAATAACATAATCTTTACGCCAAAGGTTGATATGTCAGTTGATGCTATATACTCTGACCCTGCCAAGACGCGCTTTGTCTTCAGAACATTGAGCACAAAGCTTCACTCAGCCTATTGAAGGTGTTCAAGCAGCAACACGAATCTATCCACGGTCTAGTAACACTCGTCTGCCTCACAGAGCGCCCACTGAAGCCACTGAAAGCACCATTGCGCAAAGGCCTCGGAAGCGTTCTCGTTTTCTCAATGACCCAGAGCTTCTTTTGGATCTTCATCAGAAGCAGGATAAGCATCATTTCTGGCTCAAGGGACAGATGCAAATCCTCTTGGTGGATGTCAATCGCATTCGCAATCTTGCCACCAAGAATGCCTTTGTTGCTCATGAAACTTGCAGAAGATCATGGAAGAGTTTGACTCTGCTCAGTGCTGAAGCTGATCTTCAAGATGATGGCTTCACTGAAAGATTCCAGTTCAACTCCACTCCTCCGAGGACTGCTACCCTGCGTCGAACTCCGTCTCTTGAAGACTTTGAATATTCCTCCTCCGCGGCAACAGTAAATGCCAGTGTGATCGATGACCAAGATGATGCTACTTCACCACCTCCAACTACCACTGCGCGCATCGACACTGCACCAAGTTCGTCTGCACCGCCAACCAACGATGACAACCCTGCTACTTCACCTACTCATGACGAGTAGATGCTCTATTTCTTAAAACCTTTTTGGTCATTACTGACAAAAGGGGGAGAAGCATATGAGTTGATAGTCTTCAAACGGGTTCATATGGGCGGTTGCATTATATTTTTGCTGCGTGCTTACAACTCTTGCATTTTGAAACATTTGGTTCTTTGAGTTGTAACACCTAAACTTGATGGTCGTCTGCTACTTCTGCTACTTATTTGCTTTACTATGATGCGATGATAAATTCCGCACTTAGATCATTCTGTAGACGTCCATTTTTCATTATGCATGTCATTCAACTTGCTATATCATTTCATGCATGATGAATTATCTTCATAAGTTGAAGTGGATCTCCACAAGTACAACCTGCCATGTGCATTGGCATTCCAAAAGCAAATTACTTATATGCACATCTTCAGGGGGAGCCCTTGCAACTTATGAAGACAATTCCCTATCCTTACAATTTCACATACTTTATCCCTGTTGAAAACTTCAACCAGTTTGTCATCAATCGCCAAAAAGGGGGAGATTGTAAGTGCATCTAGTGCCACCCCTAGTTGGTTTTGGAGTATTGACGACAAAGTTGGTTGAGGGACTGATGCGTTTGTGAGAATTGCAGGATGACGCAGGTAGTGTCCCTCATTGATTCAGTTTACCTACCGGAGATGACCCCTAAAAATGTATGAAGACAATGAAGACAATGGTGGTATGAGAAGATGTTCATATTGAAGACTATGACATGAGAAGATATTGTGTGAAGACATTGGAGCGCGAAGACTGTGTGGATTCGCTGTTTCATTTTCTTCTTTGTTGAGACATAGGAACCACCGTACTGTTAAGTGGGGTCCAAGTGAACTAAGTCAGAGTGACTGAAGTGATGCTCAACTCAAATCCTATGTCTTCGAGCGAAGACAATGAGAGCAAATCTTATCCAGAGCTGGATGAGTCAGCTTTGCTTGTAGCCCATGTAAAGTTGCCGCATGTGTTTGAAATCTGACCGTTGGAACACGTGTCAGTTACTTAGTGACCCAAGGTCATTTTGGACAAATTAGGTCAGGTTGCCTAGTGGCTATAAATAGCCCACCCCCTACACCATAAATTGGTGGCTGCTCAGAGTTTGTGGACGGCTTTTGTTATTTGAGAGCAACCCACCTCGAAGCATTTGAGAGAGAGAAATCCTTACGAGGACAAAGCCCAAACACCAAGAGCCAAAGAGTGTTAGGCATCACTAAAGTCTTTCTGTCTGTGTGACCTGAAGACTTATTACACTAGAGGACTGTGAATCCTCCAGCCGGTTAGGCGTCGCGTTCTGAGCATCCAAGAGTCATTGTGGATTTCCGGTGAACGAAGTCTGTGAAGGTTTGGAAGTCTCCCTTGAAGACTTACCAGAGTGATTGGGCGAGGACTGGGTGTCCTTAGCTCAAGGGAATAAGGTGAAGACACGGTCTTCGAGTTAAATCTCAGCCTCCCTAACAGACGCACAGCTTGTCACAAAGAATCGAACTGGTCCAACAAATCCTGTGTCTTCAACAAGTAACTGGTTCTATCCCTTCCAACCTTACTTTAGTTTGTCTTCATGAAGTCATTGCTTGTCTGTGTATCTGTTTGACTTCATTGTTTGACTACTATTGTTGATTGGGTTCACACTATCTTCCATCTTGATCCTTACTACCAAACTGCTATTAGCCCTGTACTTTCACATCATTACATACTTGACTATGGCTTGTTTAGGGTAGTTTATCTTCCGCTGCATATCAATTAGGTTATTTCTGTTGTTTGTCTTTGAAACTACCAAGTTTTGAAGACTTTCACAAAAATCGCCTATTCACCCCCCCCCTCTAGTCGATAATAGCACTTTCACTTGTGACACCTAAACCTGCTACTGCTATGAATTCTGATATGTCGCATGTTATTGATGATGGCACTTCTGCTATGCATGATACTTATGATGAAACTACTTATGTGCGTGATACCACTTTGCCATTAGGTGAATTTCTTGATGAACAACTTGCTAGGGTTAGAGAGAATGAAATTATTGAAGATGCTATTATTGATGATAGTGATGATGAAATCTCTCCCCCTAATTATGAATTACCTGTTGTACCTAAGGGTTATGTTATGGATGAGGAAGCTGCTAGAGCTATTTTTGCTTGCAAAGATAGATATGATCTTAAGAAGTTATTGACTAAATGGAAGCAGCAATCTCTTAATGCTAGAATGAAACCTAACCCCGCTTTTGCTACTTCACCTATCTATGTTACTGATAAGGATTATGAATTCTCTGTTGATCCTGAGATTATTACTTTGGTTGAATCTGATCCTTTTTATGGCTATGAATCTGAAACTGTTGTGGCGCATCTTACCAAGTTAAATGATATAGCCACCCTATTTACTAATTATGAGAAGTCTCGCTCTTATTATATCCTTAAGATATTTTCGTCCTCATTAAAGGGTGAGGCTAAGACTTGGTTTAATTCTCTTGATCCTGATTGTGTGCGTAGTCCCCGGGATATGATTTATTACTTCTCTGCTAAATATTTCCCTGCTCATAAGAAACAAGATGCCTTGCGGGACATATATAATTTTGTGCAAATCAAAGAAGAGAGTCTCCCACAAGCTTGGGGGAGGCTCCTCCGATTACTTAATGCTTTGCCTGATCATCCTCTTAAGAAAAATGAAATACTTGATATCTTTTATAATGGACTAACTGATGCTTCCAAGGACTACTTGGATAGTTGTGTTGATTGTGTTTTCAGGGAAAGAACAATCGACCAAGCTTAATTACTATTGAAAAATATGTTGACTAATGAAAATAATTGGACTCTTCCTGAGCCAATTGAGCCAACTCCTGAGCCTATTCCTAAACCAACTCCGAAGATGAGGGGAGTTCTATTTCTCAGTCCTGAAGATATGCAAGAGGCAAAGAAATCAATGAAAGAAAAAGTTATTAAAGCTAAAGATGTTAAGAATTTACCACCTATTGAAGAAATACATGGTCTTAATATATCGCCTGTTGAAGAAACACATTGTCTTAATAACCCGAGACTGGTAGTAAAGGTAAATTCTCTCTATAGATATGATAAAGTTGAAATCCCGTCTACTAAATTTCATAGCCCATGCTTAGATGAATTTGATGACTTTATGGTTAGACCAGAAAGTTTTAATGCTTATGTTGGTAGAGAATTAAAGAATAATGCTTTCGACATAGGACGCTTGAGTGATTATATGGCTAGAGTTAAAGGTGAACTTAAACTCATTAGCAAATATGCTTCTATGGTCACCACTCAAGCTGAGAAAGTACTTGTAACACCCCGGATGTAACTTTCCATATTTGTAACTCCAACTCTTGCCATTTTTGGCTATGTGCTATGGTATTCCCTCCGTGGTTGGGTTTTGTTTTTCATTTGGCATTTTGTTCATGTCATGCATCTCATATCATGTCATCATGTGCATCTCATTTGCATACATGTTCGTCTCATGCATCCGAGCATTTTCCACGTTGTCCGTTTTGCAATCCGACACTCCTACATGCACAGGTGCACCCCTCTTGTCTCTTTTCGTGAGTGGGTGTTAAATGTTCTCAGAATGGAACGAGGCTTGCCAAGTGGCCTTGGTACACCACCGATAGACCACCTGTCAAGTTTCGTGCCATTTGGAGGTCGTTTGATACTCCATCGGTTAACCGGGTAACCACGAAGACCTCTTTTGGGTTGCAGCCCAAAACCCCTCCAAAACAGCCCAAAAACCCATCTAAGTCACTTCCATGCTCTCCGTCGTCGGATCACGATCGTGTGGGCGAAAACCGCACCTCATTTGGAGCTCCCTAGCTCCTCCTACCTATAAAAACACCTCCTCCCCCGAAATCCTGGTTCAAATCCACCCCTAACCCTAGCCCCGCTCCTCTCCGCGCCGCCGGACAAGTCCGGTCCGGCCGAACAACGTCCGCCGCCGCCGCCCGCCGATCCATGCCGCCACGCATGAAGCCCGCACCCACATCGTCGCCGACCATGAGCCCACCCGGGCCCCGGCCCGCCGTCGCACAGCGTCGCGCGCCATGCCGCCGGTCTCCTCCTCCTCCAGCGCCACCGCCTCTCCGTCGCCGGCCAGCGCCAGCGGAGCTCCGCCGCTACCGGCGCCAAGCGCGCCGCCAAGCTTCTGTCTGCCGCCGTCTCCAGCGCCCGAGTCACCGCCGCCCGCGCGTCGCCTTCCTCCACCCCGGAGCGCCGCCCTCGACGAGATCCGGCGCCCCCGACTCCGGCCACTCCTCCCTGCTCCTCTCCGGCGAGACGAGCCGCCGCCCCGGTGCTCGAGCCCGAGGAACCCTAGATCGATTTTCCCGGAGGTCTAATTTTCGACTAAGTCATTTTTCAGTCAGATATTTTGTTGCATTTTCATCGCATCATAACTCTGCACCTGTGGCTCTGCTTTGGGACTGTAGCATATCGAATTGTTCGTCTCGAGGAGTACATAATTTCATCTCATTGCATCATTTTTATTTGAGCTTATCTTGATGCCCGAAATGCTGTTGGAAAAGGGCTATGTGATGTTAGTTTTAGATTCTTATCACAACATGCACTTTTGTCATTTTTGCCATGATTGATGTGTGCACCCTATGAACTTGAGTCCTACATGTGTTTTGAACAATGCCATTCTATCTTTCCAGAGGTGTATTCCATGTATTTTTGTGATCTCTATGGTGACTAGCACAAGCATGCAAACTAGGGATCATAATGTTGCTGATTTCAGGGACTTCATAATTTCACTAAGTCATGTCATGCTGTTATTTTTTATGCCATGTGTTCATGTTGTTATAGAGAGATCTATGCCCATTTTGAGCATGATCAGTACGGGTGTTTTGAACATATTGATGTGCTCTATCCATCCATGTCTTTTTTGGCAATTATGGAGTGCCATAGCTTGTGTCAATCGAGCTCTACGTTTGCTATAAAATGTTTCCTGGCAGATTGTTTACATGTTATTCAATTTTGCCAAGGTTGTTGTAGTTGATACTTGCATGCTATATTGTTGTTCTTGCCATGTCTAGCTTCTATGCCATGTCTTCTTGATGGATGTATGCTTAGTTTATCATGAAATGCTCTGTAGTGAGTGCATCGAGCTCACGAAACTTGCCATGTCTAGCTTCTATGCCATGTCTTCTTGTTATCTGTTTTTGCCATGTCCAGTTTTTCTGCTAAGTCTGAGATCTGTAATGAAACTTGCTATGTTTACATGGGTGCCATCATTTCTTATGTTCTTTTTTGGCTCATGGTCAGTAAGGGACTTTTGTTCAATGCCTTGAGTAGATTCATGCCATGGCATATATTGCTATGTATTGTTCCTGTAGCAGGTTGTTTGCTTGCTCTAAACATGCCTTCCTGATGTTAATTTCTGGCATATTAGTATTTTCACTAAGTCTGTGAACCTGATATCTTTTGCACTTTTCCCATGCCTGTTTGAACCTGCTATGGTGTGATTTAGCCATCTCATGTAGATCACTATCATATGCTTTGTTGTTATGTTGGGGTGCTGTAGCATAGTTTATTGGTGTTTTATAAGTGCTATCGTGCTGTTAATCGCAGCTTTGTGTCATTCTTATTTTGATTGCCATTTGCAAACTGTGCATCCGATTCCAGTGATCTTTATATTGATTTCAACCGAAATCATCTCATCTTTAAAGCGGCGTACTTGGTTTGCCAAGTTTATGCCTTGTTCATCATTTTCCTTTCCGGAGCTCGCATATGCATTGCATATTCACATCTCGCATATCATGTCATGTATTGCATCATATTGCTTGTGTATTGCTCCATGTTTGATTGTGGTTCCATTGCTTGTGTTTTTGCTTTGGGTAGAGCCGGGAGACGAGTACGAGCACGAGGAACCTGTTGAGAACGCTTACGAGGATCAAGCCTTCGACAACTCTGAGAACTTTGCAGGCAAGATGACCATACCTTCGATATCACTTCTATCTTTGCTTTGCTAGTTGCTCGCTCTATCGTTATGTTAGCTCTACCTGCCATTGTTTATCATGCCTCCCATATTGCCATGTCAAGCCTCTAACCATCCGTTCCTAGCAAACCGTTGTTTGGCCATGTCACCGCTTTTGCTCAGCCCCTCTTATAGCGTTGCTAGTTGCAGATGAAGATGAAGTTTGTTCCTTGTTGGAACATGGGTAATTTGGGATATCACAATATCTCTTGTTTAATTAATGCACCTTATATACTTGGTAAAGGGTGAAGGCTCGGCCTTATGCCTGGTGTCTTGTTCCACTCTTGCCGCCCTAGTTTCCGTCATACCGGTGTTATGTTCCTTGATTTTGCGTTCCTTACGCGGTTGGGTGATTATTGGGACCCCCTTGACAGTTCGCCTTGAATAATACTCCTCCAGCAAGGCCCAACCTTGGTTTTTCCATTTGCCACCTAAGCCTTTTTCCCTTGGGTGTTCGCGAGCCCGAGGGTCATCTTTATTTACCCCCCGGGCCAGTGCTCCTCTGAGTGTTGGTCCAAATTAGAGCACCGTGCGGGACCGTCCCTTGGCAACTTGGGTTACGTTGTTACCTGTATGCTTCGCTTATCCGGCGTGCCCTAAGAACGAGATATGTGCAGCTCCTATCGGGATTTGTCGGCACAGTCGGGTGGTCTTGCTGGTCTTGTTTTACCATTGTCGAAATGTCATGCGAACCGGGATTCCGAGACTGATCGGGTCTTCTCGGGAGAAGGTTTATCCTTCGTTGACCGTGAGAGCATATGATGGGCTAAGTTGGGACACCCCTGTAGGGTATTATCTTTCGAAAGCCGTGCCCGCGGTTATGAGGCATATGGGAATTTGTTAATGTCCGGTTGTAGATAACTTGACACTTGACTTCATTAAAATGCATCAACCGTGTGTGTAGCCGTGAAGGTCTCTTCTCGGCGGAGTCCGGGAGGTGAACACGGTTTGGGTTATGTTTGACGTAAGTAGTTTCAGGATCACTTCTTGATCGCTTCTAGCTTGTCGACCGATGCGTTGCTTCTCTTCTCGCTCTTACTTGCGTATGTTAGCCACCATATATGCTTAGTGCTTGCTGCAGCTCCACCATATTACCACCCCTTCCCTACCTACAAGCTTAAATAGTCTTGATCTCGCGGGTGTGAGATTGCTAAGTCCCCATGGCTCACAGATTCTACCAAAATAGATGCAGGTACCGAGGATACTAGCGCAAGTGGCGCAATCGAGCTCAAGTGGGAGTTTGACGAGGACCTTGGTCGTTACTATGTTTCGTTTCCAGACGATCAGTAGTGGAGCCCAGTTGGGACGATCGGGGATCTGTGTAGCATTTGGGGTAGTCTTCTTTTATTTTGGTTTCGTAGTCGGACCTTGAGTGTAATCTGGATGATGGATGTTTATTTATGTATTGTGTGAAGTGGCGACTGTAAGCCAACTATGTATCTCTTTCCCTTATGTATTACATGGGTTGTGTAAAGATTACCTCACTTGCGACATTGCTTTCAATGCGGTTATGCCTCTAAGTCGTGCTTCGACACATGGGAGATATAGCCGCATCGAGGCGTTACAAGTTGGTTATCAGAGCCATCCCCGACTTAGGAGCCCCCTGCTTGTTTGTTTGCTGGCGTTGTTGAGTCTAGAACAAAAAAATGTTTTGAGTCTTAGGATTATATATATCGGAGACTAGGATTCTTTTTACTCCTCAGTCCCTTCGTCGCTATGGTGAGGTCTCCTGACGTAGAAGTTTTGACTCTCCTCTCCTCAAATTTCACAAAAAAAAATTAGGATCACGCGGGTATCTTGGAATCGTTCCGATGGTTTTGTGACGAGAACATTGTTCTTGGTGCCTCCTGACATTTAGGGGTTGTGGCAGTGTCCCGGGGAGTTGAGCTCCGAGGTGTTGTCGTCACAATTTTCTCGCTGCAGTTCTGGAATACCTGAGTTTTCCGACATCGAAAATCTCTTTTATGCAGTTGTTGGTGAGATAACCTCGACGTCACCCAGTACTGGGGAGTTCGGGAGTATTGCCATGACTCAGATAATGATGCTTTTCAAGGTTGAGGTACACGATTTGAAGGTTTCTTGGTTATGTGTTGACGGATGGATACAATTTGGATGTAGGGATTGTTAGTTTGGGTGAGATATATTGCTTCCCCTGTATCCCCAACACCTGATTGCATAACCGGAAAGTTTCAGGAGTTTATAGGTGGGATTCAAGTTGCTCTAACATTTCTTCCCGCAGATATTTGGTTTGTGATTGGGTAATCCTTACCACTTATTTGTTCCAGTCGTACCTTGTTTTTTTTCATTCATCAATCTCTTATCAAGTTACTTCTCACCTTAATGGACGTAATGTTTACTTTGGAATTCGTTTGTTCATCCCTGTTCGAATGTTTATTGTGAAGACTGTTTGTTGCAATTTCTATCCGTTGATTCAACTTGTCTATCTGTCTATCAAGATGCTAACGGATGTCACCCTCTTCAGGATGGCTCCGCCAACGCGTTAGAATCCTGAACGCAATGATGGAAGTCAGGCAAACCCTCCACCTCCACCTCCGCCTCCGGAGGCATGGCAAACTTTGATGGCAACCACAAACGCCAACGCTCAGTTGTTGATTCAGCTGATGCAAGAGCGTAACCAAGGCCAAGGCAACCAAGGAAATCAAGGTCAAGGGCAGTTCAACCATCAGCCTCAGTTTCCTACCCTCAACCAGTTCCTTGCAAATCAGCCGAAGTCTTTCAGCTACTGTGACGAGGCCACAGACGCCGACGATTGGCTCGTGGATATCAACAAGCATTTCGAATGCAGCAATGTCAGGCCTGAGGACTACGTCAAGTTCGCTTCTTTTTAGCTCAAGGACCAAGCAGCTAATTGGTTCCAGCAATACAAGGATTCCAAAGGAGGTCGAGTGATTACTTGGACTGATTTCTGTCGGGACTTTAAAGCTCACCACATAGTTCCGCAATCTCAAGCAAGGCAACATGTCAGTGTACGAATACAACAAGCAGTTTCAGAAACTTGCTCGCTTCGCTAAACAAGACGTTCCTGATGAAAAGAGTATGATCTATCAATTCAGAGGTGGCCTTAGAGAGGATCTGCAGTTAGCTCTTGTTCTTGTTGAGCCTACTCAGTTTGATCAATTCTACAATATGGCCCTCAAGCAAGAAGGTGCTCAGCTCAAGTGTGAGGCTTCTAAGAAGAGAATCAGGGATGCAGTTCAGTCTTCTTCTTCCTCCCAAGTGGCAGCTAAGCAGCAAAAGTTCTACCTTCCTCCTCCTCCGTTTCGTCAGCCTTACCAGCAGAAGAACTCAGGTGGTCGTGGATCTTCCCACCCACCCAACCCAAGCCATCAGAACAAGTCTCAGCCTCAAGCTCCAAGGTCAAATGCTCCTTATCACCATCCGCTCTCAGAGGTGACTTGCAACAAATGTCAGCAGAAAGGTCACTATGCGAACAAGTGCTTCAACCAAAGGCGCCTTCCGCCTCCTCCTCCCGTGAGATCTTCCAGCAATGGAGTGGTCAAGCATAATCCCAAGTCTGCAAAGGTGAACATGATGAATGCAGCACAAGCAGAGGATCCTTCTGACGTGATAATGGGTAATCTCTCAGTTAATGATATTCCTGCAAAAGTCTTATTTGATACTGGTGCATCGCATTGTTTCATGTCAAGATCATTCTTCGCAAAGAATGATTTTACTTGGTCTTACTTGGATAAACCTTTGGGTGTTGTTTCTCCGGGGAAGTCAATGAGAGCCAACTCAATAGTTCATGATGTCTCTGTCAAGATGGGCGACTATAAGTTTCTATCTAAACCATTTGTTCTTGGTGACTCGGATATTGATCTAATTCTTGGGATGGACTGGCTTTCTCAGCACAAAGCTCAACTTGATTGTGCTGCCAGGGAAATTCATTTGACACACTCTTTTGAGGATGTTATCATCTATGCCGCTCATGATGAAACCATTCGGTTGTTTTCTCTCAATGAGAAGGGCGAGCTACATGCAATCTCTCAGATTCCAGTTGTTTGTGAGTACCAAGATGTTTTCCCAGAAGAGCTTCCGGGTATGCCTCCGCATCGTCCAATCAAATTCGTTATCGATCTTGAGCCTGGCACTGAACCCGTTTGCAAGCGTCCATACAAGCTTGGACCTGAAGAACTGAAGGAATTGAAGAAGCAGCTCGATGAACAAGAGCGTCTGGGTTTGATCAGACCGAGTTCATCTCCATGGGGTTGTGGAGTTCTTTTTGTCCAGAAGAAGGATGGCACGGACCGACTTTGTGTCGACTACTGTCCATTGAATAAGAAGACAATCAAGAACAAGTATCCACTTCCCAACATCAATGAGCTTTTCGAGCAACTCAAAGGTGCTAAAGTATTCTCCAAGCTTGACCTCCGTATGGGTTATCATCAGATTCGCATTCGTGAACAAGATATTCCCAAGACAGCATTCAGAACAAGCTATGGTTCTTATGAATATACTGTCATGTCTTTCGGCCTTGTCAATGCTCCTCCAACGTTCTCTCGCATGATGAACTTTATCTTCAACCCCTACACAAATGAATTCGTCTTGGTGTATCTCGATGATATTTTGGTCTTCTCCAAGAATAAGTCGGATCATGCCAAACATTTGCGATTGGTGCTCGACAAGCTCAGAGAGCATCAATTCTATGCGAAGTTTTCCAAATGTGAGTTCTGGCTTGATGAAGTTCTTTATCTTGGTCACATCATCTCTGCCAAGGGCATCGCTGTTAATCCCGAGAAGGTGTCTTCAATTGTGAATTGGGAACCTCCTCAAAATGTCAAGCAGCTCTGCAGTTTTCTTGGACTTGCAAGCTATTGCCGAAGATTCGTTGAGAATTTCTCTAAGATTGCAAAGCCTCTTCCCAACCTCCTCCAGAAGCATGTCAAGTATGTCTGGACGCCTGAGTGTGACGTTGCTTTCAACACCCTCAAAGAGAAGCTAGTCACAGCTCCTGTCTTGACTCCTCCTGATGAATTCAAACCATTCGAATCCTTGAAGCCATGCTCAGGGCTTGTGTCATCTCTTTCGGTATGAAGTGGGAAGATTGTCTTCCATATGCCGAGTTCTCCTATAACAATAGCTTCCAAGCGAGTTCGGGAAAGGCCCCATTCAAAATTCTCTATGGCAGAAAGTGTCGTACTCCTCTCAATTGGTCCGAGACAGGCGAACGCCAACATTCCTTGCAACAACTTGATCACAGAAGCCGAAGAATGTGCAAAGTCATTCGTGAGAATCTCAAAGCCGTGCAATCGCGCCAGAAGAGCTATTATGATGACAAGCACCGTGATGTGGCTTTTGAAATCGGAGACCATGTCTACCTCCGTGTCTCACCAATGAAAGGCACTCGTCACTTCGGTATCAAAGGGAAGCTTGCCCCAAGATACGTGGGTCCTTTCAAGATCATTAGCAAACGAGGCGATCTTGCCTATCAACTTGAGCTTCCATCCAATTTTGCAAATGTGCACGATGTGTTTCACGTGTCACAGCTTCGCAAGTGCTTCTAGACTCCTGAGCGCACTATCAACTTCGAAGAAATTGACCTCCAAGAAGATCTCTCTTATCATGAGCACCCCGTTGCTATTCTTGAAGAAACCGAGCGCAAAACTCGCAACAAGTCAATCAAATTCCTGAAGGTGAAGTGGTGACACCATTCGGACAGAGAAGCCACCTGGGAGCGCGAGGATCACCTCCGTTCCGAATATCCGGAGTTCTTTCAGTCCTAGATCTCGGGAAAAGATCCTCTTGTAGTGGTGGAGTGTTGTAACACCCCGGATGTAACTTTCCATATTTGTAACTCCAACTCTTGCCATTTTCGCCTATGTGCTATGGTATTCCCTCCGTGGTTGGATTTTATTTTTCGTTTGGCATTTTGTTCATGTCATGCATCTCATATCATGTCATCATGTGCATCTCATTTGCATACATGTTCGTCTCATGCATCCGAGCATTTTCCCTGTTGTCCGTTTTGCAATCCGACACTCCTACATGCACCGGCGCACCCCTCTTGTCTCTTTTCGTGAGTGGGTGTTAAACGTTCTCGGAATGGACTGAGGCTTGCCAAGTCGCCTTGGTACACCACCGATAGACCACCTGTCAAGTTTCGTGCCATTTGGAGGTCGTTTGATACTCCATCGGTTAACCGGGTAACCGCGAAGACCTCTTTTGGGTTGCAGCCCAAAACCCGTCCAAAACAGCCCAAAAACCCATCTAAGTCACTTCCATGCTCTCTGTCGTCGGATCACGATCGTGTGGGTGAAAACCGCACCTCATTTGGAGCTCCCTAGCTCCTCCTACCTATAAAAACACCTCCTCCCCCGAAATCCCAGATCAAGTCCACCCCTAACCCTAGCACCGCTCCTCTCCGCACCGCCGGACAACGTCCGCCGCCGCCGCCCCGGCCGATCCACGGTCGCCACGTGGGCGAGCCCGCGCCACATCACCGCCTGCCCATGAGCCCGCCCGGGCCCCGGTCCGTCGTCGCCAGCAGCGCGCGCTCTCCGCCGCCAGTCTCCTCCTCCTCCGCGCCACCGCCTCTCCGTTGCGGCGCCGACTCGGTGGAGCTCGCCCTGCCCGGCGCCCCAAGCTCTGCCGCTGCCGTCTCCGTGCGATCGTCGCCGCCCGGCGCGTCGCCTTCCTCCACCCCGGCGCGCCGCCCTCGACGAGATCCGGCGCCCCCGACTCTGGCCACTCCTCCCTGCTCCTCTCCGGTGAGCCGCGCCGCCGCCCCGGTGCTCGTGCCCGAGGAACCCTAGATCCGTTTTTGCCGGAGGTCTTAATTTCGACCAAGTCATTTTTCTGTCAGATATTTTGTTGCATTTTCATCACGTCATAACTCTGCACCTGTGGCTCTGTTTTGGGCCTGTAGCATATCGAATTGTTCGCCTCGATGAGTACATCATTCCATCTCATTGCATCATTTTCATTTGAGCTTATCTTGATGCCCGAAATGCTGCAGGCACTATGTGATGTTAGTTTCAGATTCTTATCAGAACATGCACTTTTGTCATTTTTGCCATGATTGATGTGTGCACCCTATGAACTTGAGTCCTACATGTGTTTTGAACAATGCCATGCTATCTTTCCAGAGGTGTATGCCATGTATTTTTGTGATCTCTGTGGTGACTAGCACAAGCATGCAAACTAGGGATCATAATGTTGCTGCTTTCAGGGACTTAGTAATTTCACTAAGTCATGTCCTGCTGTTATTTTTTATGCCATGTGTTCATGTTGTTACAGAGAGATCTATGCCCATTTTGAGCATGATCAGTAAGGGTGTTTTGAACATATGGATGTTTTCTATCCATCCATGCCTTTTTTGGCAATTATGGAGTGCCATAGCTTGTGTCAATCAAGCTCTACGTTTGCTATAAAATGTTTCCTGGCAGATTGTTTACATGTTATTCAATTTTGCCAAGGTTGTTGTAGTTGATCCTTGCATGCTATATTGTTGTTCTTGCCATGTCTAGCTTCTATGCCATGTCTTCTTGATGGATGTATGCTTAGTTCATCATGAAATGCTCTGTAGTGAGTGCATTGAGCTCACGAACATGCCTACTTGTTATCTATTTTTGCCATGTCCAGTTTTTCTGCTAAGTCTGAGATCTGTAATGAAACTTGCTATGTTTACATGGGTGCCATCATTTCTTAGGTTCTTTTTTGGCTCATAGTCAGTAAGGGACTTTTGTTCAATGCCTTGAGTAGATTCATGCCATGGCATATATTGCTATGTATTGTTCCTGTAGCAGGTTGTTTGCTTGCTCAAAACATGCCTTCCTGATGTTAATTTCTGGCATATTAGTATTTTCACCAAGTCTGTGTACCTGATATCTTTTGCACTTTTCCCATGCCTGTTTGAACCTGCTATGGTGTGATTTAGCCGTAGCTTAGTGTTCCTTTTTTGTCAAGCATCTCCTGTAGATCACTGTCATATGCTTTGTTGTTATGTTGGGGTGTTGTAGCATAGTTTATTGGTGTGTTATAAGTGCTATCGTGCTGTTAATCGCAGCTTTGTGTCATTCTTGTTCTGATTGCCATTTGCAAACCGTGCATCCGATTCCGGTGATCTTTATATCGATTTCAAGCGATATCATCTTATCTTTCCAGCGGCATACTTGGTTTGCCAAGTTGATGCCTTGTTCATCATTTTCCTTTCCGGAGCTCGCATATGCATTGCATATTCACATCTCGCATATCATGTCATGTATTGCATCATATTGCTTGTGTATTGCTCCATGTTTGATTGTGGTTCCATTGCTTGTGTTTTTGCTTTGGGTAGAGCCGGGAGACGAGTACATGCGCGAGGAACCTGTTGAGAACGCTTACGAGGATCAAGCCTTCGACAACTCTGAGAACTTTGCAGGCAAGATGACCATACCTTCGATATCACTTCTATCTTTGCTTTGCTAGTTGCTTGCTCTATCGTTATGTTAGCTCTACCTGCCATTGTTTATCATGCCTCCCATATTGCCATATTAAGCCTCTAACCATCCTTTCCTAGCAAACCGGTGTTTGGCCATGTCACCGCTTTTGCTCAGCCCCTCTTATAGCGTTGCTAGTTGCAGGTGAAGATGAAGTTTGTTCCTTGTTGGAACATGGATAATTTGGGATATCACAATATCTCTTGTTTAATTAATGCACCTTATATACTTGGTAAAGGGTGGAAGGCTCGGCCTTATGCCTAGTGTCTTCTTCCACTCTTGCCGCCCTAGTTTCCGTCATCTGGGTGTGTATCTTCCTTGATTTTTGCGTTCCTTTGCGGTTGGGTGATTTATGGGACCCCTTGACAGTTCGCCTTGAATAAAACTCCTCCAAAGAAGGCCCAACCTTGGTTTTCCATTTGCCACCTAAACCTTTTTCCCTTGGGTTTCGCGAGCCCGAGGGTCATCTTTATTACCCCGGGCGGTGCTCCTCGAGTGTTGGTCCAAACTAGAGCACCGTATGGACCGTCCCTTGGCAACTTGGGTTACGTTGGTACCTGTACGCTTAGCTTATCTTGTGTGCCCTTAGAACGAGATATGTGCAGCTCCTATCGGGATTTGTCGGCACAGTCGGGTGGTCTTGCTGGTCTTGTTTTACCATTGTCGAAATGTCATGCGAACCGGGATTCCGAGACTGATCGGGTCTTCCCGGGAGAAGGTTTATCCTTCGTTGACCGTGAGAGCTTATGATGGGCTATGTTGGGACACCCCTGCAGGGTATTATCTTTCGAAAGTCGTGCCCGCGGTTATGAGGCAGATGGGAATTTGTTAATGTTCGGTTGTAGATAACTTGACACTTGACTTCATTAAAATGCATCAACCGTGTGTGTAGCCGTGATCGTCTCTTCTCGGTGGAGTCCGGGAGGTGAACACGGTTTGGGTTATGTTTGACGTAAGTAGTTTCAGGATCACTTCTTGATCGCTTATAGCTTCTCGACCGATGCGTTGCTTCTCTTCTCGCTCTTACTTGCGTATGTTAGCCACCACATATGCTTTGTGCTTGCTGCAGCTCCACCATATTACCACCCCTTCCCTACCTACAAGCTTAAATAGTCTTGATCTCGCGGGTGTGAGATTGCTGAGTCCCCGTGGCTCACAGATTCGACCAAAACTGACGCAGGTACCGAGGATACTAGCGCAAGTGGCGCAATCGAGCTCAAGTGGGAGTTTGACGAGGACATTGGTCGTTACTATGTTTCGTTTCCTGACGATCAGTAGTGGAGCCCAGTTGGGATGATCGGGGATCTGTGTAGCATTTGGGGTAGTCTTCTTTTATTTTGGTTCCGTAGTCGGACCTTGAGTGTAATCTGGATGATGGATGTTTATTTATGTATTGTGTGAAGTGGCGACTGTAAGCCAACTATGTATCTCTTTCCCTTATGTATTACACGGGTTGTGTGAAGATTACCTCACTTGCGACATTGCTTTCAATGAGGTTATGCCTCTAAGTCGTGCTTCGACACGTGGGAGATATAGCTGCATCGAGGGCGTTACAGTACTCAAAGCTCAAAGTGATTTGCTCGATGAATTAAATAATAAACATGAATTTGCTTTTAGAGTGGCTACTAGAACCGGTAGAATGACTCGGGAACCTTTGTACCCTGAAGGCCACCCTAAGAGAATCGAGCAGGATTCTCAGAGAAATAATTTAGAGGCACCTAGTTTTTCCAAAAAGAAGAAAAAGAAAAATGATAGGACTTTGCATGCTTCTAGTGAACCAGTTGTAAATACACCTGAGAATCCCAATGATATTTCTATTTCTGATGCTGAAACACAATCAGGTGATGAACATGAACCTAGTGTTAATGTTAATGAAAATGTTCATGTTGATGCTCAACCTGGCAATAATAATGATGTAGAGATTGAACCTGTTGTTGATCTTGATAACCCACAATCAAAGAATCAACGTTATGATAAGAGAGATTTTGTTGCTAGGAAGCACGGTAAAGAAAGAGAACCATGGGTTCAGAAAACCATGCCCTTTCCTCCTAAACCATCCAAGACAAAGGATGATGAGGATTTTGAGCGCTTTGCTGAAATGATTATACCTATCTTCTTACGTATGCGCTTAACTGATATGCTTAAATTAAATCCTTATGCTAAATACATGAAGGATATCATTACAAATAAAAAAAAGATACCGGAAGCTGAAATTTCCACCATGCTTGCTAATTATACTTTTAAGGGTGGAATACAAAAGAAACTTGGAGATCCAGGGGTACCAACTATACCATGCTCCATTAAAAGAAACTCTGTTAAAACTACTTTATGTGATCTTGGAGCCGGTGTTAGTGTTATGCCTTTCTCTTTATATCGTAGACTTGAATTGAATAAGGTTGACACCTACTAAAATATCTTTGCAAATGGCTGATAAATCAACTGCTATACCTGTCGGTATTTGTGAGGATGTTCCTGTTGTGGTTGCAAATGTCACTATCTTAACAGACTTTGTTATTCTTGATATTCCCGAGGACGATAGTATGTCGATTTTCCTTGGTAGAACATTTTTGAACACTGCAGGGGCTGTTATTGATTGCAACAAAGGCAATGTGACTTTTCATGTTAATGGTAATGAGCATACGGTTCACTTTCCGAGGAAACAACCTCAAGTTCACAGCATCAATTCTATTGGAAAAGTTCCAACTATCATTATTGGAGGTTTTGAATTTCCTCTTCCTTCTGTCAAGAAAAAATATGATATTCTTATTATTGGGCATGTTCATACCCCCGTTGAGGTAACCTAGTGTTATTCGAAATTTCTCCGGTTCCGTGTTATTCGGATTGAGTTTGTTAACAAGACTTGATCAACCTTGTTAGTGGATTCATTTTGATGATCATGAGATGGATGAAACTAGAAGGCACAACCTTTTGTACCCTCTTTTTACTTTCTGTTATTTAGAATAAATAAAGCAAAAATAGTATTATTTGTCTGTTTTCTGAATTATTCGTGCAATAAAAAATATCAGAAAAATAAAAGTGCTCCAAATGCCCTGCAAATTTAGTATGATTTTTTATGTAATATTTGAGGATTTTAGGCACTGAAAACACTACAGGGGGGAAGCACCTAGCCACGAGAGTGGAGGGTGCGCCCACACCCCCTAGGCGCGCCCCCCTATCTCGTGGGCCCACGGTGGCCCCCCTCCACTTATTCCTGCACCCACACACTCCATCTTCTTCCAAAAAAATCCCCATCCAGCTCAAGCACGAGTTCTAGCTCATTTCGCTACGATTTTCGATCTGCTTGCTCAAAGCTCCATTCACAAAACTGCTTTGGGAGATTGTTGCTTGGTATGTGACTCCCCCATTGCTCCAATTAGTTTTTTTTCTAGTGATTTATTCATTGCAAATTTTTGCTGCACAGGTGACCCTGTTCTTGAGCTTGCATGTTAAATTTATGAGGTCCCAAGTAATTCCAATGCATGATATAGGCTCTAGGCACTTGTAGGAGTAGTTGCTACCAATCTTGTTTAGTTTTATTCACTTTTATTTTGAAGTTACTAAAAATTTCAGAAATTTTCAGAAAATAATAAGGAGATTTTTGAGGGGCTCTTCTAGCCAAGGCTCCCAGGACAAACAATCTAAAGAGAAGGAAAAGGCCAAATATAATCTGCCTCGCATAGCGGAAGTACGGCCGTGTGAATGGCCATGTGATAATTTCTTGAGAGAAGCCGGGATTTATGAAGACTTTTATTCTTTGATTGAAAATGCGGGCCTCGCCGACTTCCTCCACGACCGGATCGATCAGTATCTCTTACTCACCAATACTTTCGTGCAAAACTTTTATTACTATCCTAAGAATTCACCTCCTTCAGTATCATTTCATTTATATGATGAATTCAAGGAAATGTCTTTACGTAATTTTTGTGCGGTATGTAGAATACCCTTTGAGGGCAGCTTAAATGAACCACATCATAAAGATGTGGATGGTTTTGTTAACACCATTACTGTAGGGGATCCAAAGAAGGGGTCCGATGCAAGAATCACTAGCATACACTTTCCTGTTCTATGCTACTTTGCCTTATTTGCTAGTCGATGCTTAATTGGTCGTGGAAATAGTGGAAACTTTAATGTTCCTGATATTATTACTCTATTTTATGCCTATTTTGGTGATAATAGTTTTAGTATGGGTGCCGTTATTGCTAAACGGCTAAGCCTGGACCATAAAAAGGGCCCCATCTTTGGAGGTATCTATTCTGCATGCCTTGCTGAACATTTTGAGATACCTATTAGGAACTATGAAAGAGAGGAGACAAAGTTGCCTCTTTCCCTTTTAGATTACAGGAGCATGGTAGCACATGAGTTTATTGTTCACAATGATGATAAGATGCTCCTGTATAACTTGAGATTTAATAAGAAACACAATGAGACTATTATCCTGCCTGCACCTCTGTTGTTTGATTTGACCGCAGTCAATTATCTTGTCTTGCCGGCCGTGGTGTACGCTCATCGAGGACAGGCATCCGCTCCAGATCCTGAGCCGGAACCTCCACTGGACCCTTATCGTCCATCATCTTATCAGTGGGATCCGGAGGAGATCGCTAGTCAGTGGTATCCTGATTACACCCCTCAGTACACCGGGGAGAGTAGCCGTGGTCCTTGGCAGTAGACCAACTTAGGCCAAAAGCCTAAGCTTGGGGGAGTATGTATTTCTCACCGACTTTACATTCATGTTCACACACTATTCTAGTTGTCGGTGCTCATACTCTTTCATTGTATTATCCATGCTAGTTTAATTTTCTTTTTCTAGCTTTCTTCTTGTGTGTTTGATAAACCTTAAGAAAAACCAAAAAATAGTTAGTTTAATTTCCATGCTTGTAGTAGAAATTAAAATGAAAACCCAAAAAGATTTCTCGTTCTTCTTCTTGCTTGTTGGGAGCTTTCCCGTGTAAATAGTTTTATTTCTTTTCTTTCCTTTGGGGGTCGAGAGTAGAAGACCATATTGAAAATGTTTAGTGGCTCTCACATGCATGATTGTTTATTTAACTTAGAGCCCATATTACTTTGTCTTCTCTCTTGAGTTGAATGCTTGCAGATTACAGCTTAGTCCAATGCACGTGCACTATTATTATTATACACACCGTTTGGTCATGCAAGTGAAAAGCAATAATAACGATATATGATGGACTGATTGAGATGAGAAAAGCTGGTATGAACTCGACCTCTCTTGTTTTTGTAAATATGATGAGTTCATCGTTCCTGATTCAGCTTATTTTGACGTAAACATATTTGCAATGACATTTAGAGATTATAGTTGCTTGTGCCATGCTTGATTAGCTATGAGTTATAATGGTTTACCTTGTGTGCCAACATGCTATTAAAATGAATATGATGTGGTATGATGGGATGGTATCCTCCTTTGAATGAATTGATTGACTCAACTTGGCACATGTTCACGCATGTAGTTGAAACAAATCAACATAGCCTTCACGATATTTATGTTCATGGTGGATTATATCCTACTCATGCTTGTACTTGGTGTAAACTAATTTTAATGCATGTTCATGACTGTTGTCGCTCTCTTAGTTGGTCGCTTCCCAGTCTTTTGCTAGCCTTCACCTGTACTAAGCGGGAATACTGCTTGTGCATCCAACCTCCATAGACCCCAAAGTTGTTCCATATGAGTCCACCATACCTTCCTATATGCGGTATCTACATGCCGTTCCAAGTAAATTTGTATGTGCCAAACTCCAAACCTTCAAATGAAATTATGTTTTGTATGCTCGAGCAGCTCATGTTTCAACTAGGGTTGTCTGTATCTTCCATGCTAGGTGGGTTATTCTCAAGAGGAGTGGACTCCACTCCTCATTCAGGAGAAAAGGGCCGGTAACCGGGATGCCCAGTCCCATGATCAAAAAGAACAAATCAAATCAAAATAATTAAACAAAACTCCCCCAGGGCTGTTAATAGTTGGAGGCACTCGTTGTTTCGAGCAAGCCATGGATTGATGCTTGTTGGTGGTGGAGGAGTATAAACTTTTACCATTCTGTTTGGGAACCGCCTATAATGCATGTAGTATGGAAGATACCGCCATCTCATAGTTGTTGCGTTGATAGTGAAAGTATACCACTCAAAATGTTATTCATCTCTATTTTAAAATCGAGCTCTGGCACCTCTACAAATCCCTGCTTCCCTCTGCGAAGGGCCTATCTATTTACTTTTATGTTGAGTCATCACCTTCTTATTAAAAAGCACCCGCTGGTGAGCACAATCTCATTTGCATTCATTACTATTAGTTTATATTGGGTATGACTTGACTGGATCTCTTTTACCATGAATTACAATGTTTAGTCAGTCCTTGATCTTTAAAGGTGCTCTGCATTTATGTTTTGCGGTCTCAGAAAGGGCTAGCGAGATACCATCCTGTTATATCATATTATGATTGTTTTGAGAAAGTGTTGTCATCTGAGTTTTATCATTATTGCTCGCTAGCTGATTTTGCCATTGACATGAGTAAATGTGAGACCTAAGTGTTATCGTGAACATGGTTAGTTCATAATCTTTGCTGAAAACTTGAATGCTGGCTTTACATATTTACAAAAACAAGAGCAAATAGAGTTTGTAAAAGTTTTTCTTTATCACTTTCAGTTTATCAACTGAATTGCTTGAGGACAAGAAAAGGTTTAAGCTTGGGGGAGTTGATACGTCTCCAACATATCTACTTTTCCAAACACTTTTGCCCTTGTTTTGGACTCTAACTTGCATGATTTGAATGAAACTAACCCGGAATGACGCTGTTTTTAGCAGAACTGCCATGGTGTTGTTTATTGTGCAGAAAACAAAAGTTCTCAGAATGACCAGAAAATCCACGGAGATAACTTTTGGAAAATATAAAAAAATACTGCCAAAATAATCAAGGCCAGGGGGCCCACACCATGTCCACGAGGGTGGGGGGCGCGCCCTCCCCCCTAGGCATGACCCCTGTCTCATGGACCCCCTGATGCTCCACCAACCTCAACTCCAACTCCATATATTCCGTTTCGCGGAGAAAAAAATCAGAGAGAAAGTTTCATCGCGTTTTACGATACGGAGCCGCCGCCAAGCCCTAATCTCTCTCGGGAGGGCTGATCTAGAGTCCGTTCGGGGCTCCGGAGAGGGGGATTTGTCGCCGTCTCATCATCAACCATCCTCCATAACCAATTTCATGATGCTCACCGCCGTGTGTGAGTAATTCCATCATAGGATTGCTGGACGGTGGTGGGTTGGATGAGATTTACCATGTAATTAAGTTAGTTTTGTTAGGGTTTGATCCCTATCCACTATGTTCTGAGATTGATGTTGCTATGACTTTGCTATGCTTAATGCTTGTCACTAGGGCCCGAGTGCAATGATTTCAGATCTGAACCTATTTATGTTTTCATGAATATATGTGAGTTCTTGATCCTATCTTGCAAGTCTATAGTCACCTATTATGTGTTATGATGTGACAACCCCTAAGTGACAATAATCGGGATACTTCTCGGTGATGACCATAGTTCATGTATTCACTATGTGCTAATGCTTTTATCCGGTTCTCTATTAAAAGGAGGCCTTAATATCCCTTAGTTTCCACTAGGACCCCGCTGCCACGAGAGGGTAGGACAATAGATGTCATGCAAGTTCTTTTCCATAAGCACGTATGACTATATTCGGAATACATGCCTACATTACATTGATGAACTGGAGCTTGTTCTGTGTCACCCTATATTATAGCTATTACACGAGGAATTGCATCCGACATAATTATCCATCACTGATCCAATGCCTACGAGCTTTTCACATATTGTGCTTTGCTTATTTACTTTTTCGTTGCTACTATTACAACTACTACAAAACTATTACCTTTACTTTTGCCACTGTTGCCATTACTATCATACTACTTTGCTACTAAATACTTTGCTCCAGATACTAATTTATCCAGGTGTTGTTGAATTGACAACTCAACTGCTAATACTTAAGAATATTCATTGGCTCCCCTTGTGTCGAATCAATAAATTTGGGTTGAATACTCTGTGACACTCCAAAATTTTTGTGATTTTAGTTTTCAGAGAGAGAGCCTTGCTTGGTTTGAAGAAGGTCATTTAAACCCTTCTTAAAAACCCTCTTGCTAAGTTTGCCCTCTCAAAAATATTTTTTCTTGGATTTAGTTTCTTTTAAAAAGAAAATCTTTTGTTTTTGGGCTTTCATTTGATTTTTGATCCACTCTTATTTACCATGCCTCCTATGGTAAAATTTCCCCAAAAACCCCTCCTCCCACTTGGGTACAACCCAAACATTCTGTCCAAACTAATAAAATCCATTTTTGGATTTTATTCCAATTATTTCTCCTTCCAAAATAATTCAGTCCTTTCTTTTGAACCTAGGTGATTTGCAAAGCAAGTACCCTAATGCATTTGATCCTTGATCCCAAACCAACTCCCCTGGGTAGTCCTTAGTACCCACAACCCAGAACCATCTTGACCCACTCTTCTTCTTCTCAAATATTTCAAATTTCACTCACCGCAAGTTTGGACCAGATTTGCCAAATTGGTGAAATTCATATCTACACTTCTCCAAAAATTCCACCAAAATTCAGGCAACCTCTAGATGCAATGAGAGACCACTCCACAAAAAATTAGCTCAAGGAAAAATCCCTAGAGGCCAGAATCATTTTGTCGAACACCTTGCATGCACTAGTACTGTTCACATTCAGTAAATTCAGAGTTCAGTGTCGTTGTCCGTCAGTAAATTCAGTCACATGTCCACAGTGCGCTTGGCACGTTGCTCGCAGCCTGGCCTACTTGTCCGGAGCTCCACACGCGCGCTTGGCACCTTCCTGGCGTCGTTGGCGTCCTGGCCCACCTGCGCCGGCGTGCTTTGCGGCGGCTGAAACACCGTAACGGCCGACAGGGAGCAAAACAGCGGCTCAACGCCGTTCGGCGCCGCCCAAACCCCCTGGTGGCTCCGCGTGGCCATTTCCTCGCCAGCGCACACATGCAGCACCGTCGCCGTGGCGCGGCACGCATAGAGCATGCTCCCTGCCGCCGACGGGCCCGCGCCGCCCCGTTCCGCCGAGCTCCCCCTAAGCAACCAAATCCCGACGCGGTTAGCACCTAAACGGAACCAGGGAACACCCCACGACGACGCTCAACCTATGAACTCTCCCGTGCAACCACAACGCCGCCGTAATCACCTCGCGAGAGAACTCCGTTCACGGCGACCAACTCGGACCGGCTATATATAGCACCCCCGAGCCTGCTCTCGCCCCCGCACGACTCCACACTAGACCCTGCCTGGCCACTCGAGGAGCCTCGAGGGGCCCTTCTTCCCCGACTCCGGCCACCCCGTTCCGCCTCGGCCTCCACCTTGATTCGCTCCGGTGAGGCCGTCTCCGGTGCCCTAACTTCGTCAGCAACCCTCTCGGGCAACTAGGAGACTAACCCCCACTCCTATTTGATCCCCGCAGCTCCCTCCGACGAGATCCATGACTGCCCGAACCGCCGTCCCCCGGGGCAAGGGCCGCCGTCGACACGGTGCTCGCCGGAGACTACCACCACCACCCACAGACGCGGAACGGTGCACTGATCTCGAAGGTAACCCCCGATCACCTTGCCTCGCCGTGGATCGCCGCCGGTGACCACCGCACCTCTCGGGCGCCGTCGCGCTCTGTTTCTCTGTTCGAAATTTCAAACCCGACAGGTGGAGCCGCCTGTCAGCCTCACAGCCGTTTCTTTTAAACGAACCGTTTTCTGGACTTTTCTGCAGAGCCCCCTGGAAACTTTCTGTTTCATTACAGATGGGTCCTTGGACCAAAACTCTTATAACTTTTTAATAGAAAGTGATTTTTGATTGATTCCTTCTCTGTCATCTTTATTTTTCTGTCTAGTTTTTTTGTCATATTTATTTGAAAAATATATGGAACACTTTTCCGTACACTCACGGTATTTACGTTACGTACGTATTTTTCTTATACCGTAGATTCCGGAGGAAGCAACGGAGCCACAAACTTCACACAGTTAAACTCCGACTACTCCGAACCAGGCAAGCATGTTTGAACTCTTGATATGATGAGTGGTTATTGCATGTTTTCATTTTAGTGTAGTCATGGCATGTTTATGAACATTTCTTGAATGTTACATTTCATGCACAATAGTGGAAAGTAAGTTTCGGAAAAGCATTATGTTGTTGGATACATACTTGCATGGCCATGCGTTGGCATGAGGATGGGTAAGATGGCAGTGTTGTGACATGCCAGTCTTATGCCAGATTATTCGACTTCCGTGTCATCATGAAACAACTCACATTTCCATTCATCCCTCCCTGTACTGTCACATATTTTCCGAAAGGAATATGGCATAGTAAGTTGCAATTTTTTTTCCTGGTACACACCAAATAGAGAGGCCGGGATGAGGGTTCCATGTCCCTGGATTAAAGCCCGTCATCCGGTCAGGGGGCATGGGTGTTTCCGGTTGGGACCGAGAGGGGGGCACCCCTTAGAGCGCGCGTATAGAAATTTGATCCCATGCTATTCGAGGTTGTGGCCTCCCCGTCTCAAAGTTTTTCTTGGCCGTTGTCCAGGGTGATTCCTGGAACCGTGAGGTGAAATGGGTGTGTACTAGTTAAATGTGTTTCTACTGAAATACCATAAATGGAACTAGTCCTTCGTGACTACGGAAATCCGTTGGATGTGGTCAGTTCATACAAACTCTGCAGAGTCTCAAATTCTTGAAATCATCTTGTTCTTAATCAAGTACTATATTCATCTTATCTTGTCAGATATCAGTCTCAGTGACCGAAACCCCGGTGGAATTCACGTGAGATAAACCTGGTTAAAATATTATTCTTGTGGATGGACTAATCTCGTTATTTACATTTATTGTAAGCCCTGTCTGTGATGTCGCTCAGACGTTCGACGGCGGCATTCTCGTTATTTACATTTATTGTAAGCCCTGCCTATGATGTCGCTCAGACGTTCGATGGTGGCATTCTTGTGATTTACATTTATTATAAGCCATGTCTGTGACATCGCTCAGATGTCCGACGGTGGTATTTCTTTTGTAAGCCCTGTCTGTGACGTCTCTCAGATGTCCGACGGTGGTATTTCTTTTATAAGCCCTGTCTGTGACGTCGCTCAGATTTCCGACGGTGGAATTTCTTTTATAAGCCCTGTCTGTGACGTCACTCAGATGTCCGACGGTGGTATTTCTTTTATAACCCCTGTCTGTGACGTCGCTCAGATGTCCGACGGTGGCATTTCTTTTATAAGCCCTGTCTGTGACGTCGCTCAGATTTCCGACGGTGGTATTTCTTTTATAAGCCCTGTCTGTGATGTCGCTCAGATATCCGACAGTGGTATTTCTTTTAAGCCCTTTATGTGGTGTCGCTTAGACGCCCGACTGCGGCATGTTTTTTTTGTTTACCTTTCGAGGCGTCGCTCCAGACACCCGATCGGTTTTCAGTTATTTATTTTATTTATCAAGTCCTGCAATATTATTGATGTTGTATGAGCATCATTTTGTTCACGACGCATTCATGCATTCATTGATTATATCTTTTGTCCGAACTGTCTTGCGAGTACTTTCAAAGTACTCACCTGGCTTGTTGATTTGGCCAGATTATGATGAAGGCGATCTCATGGATGAAGAGTTTGATAGCGAGTCCGACACCTAGAGGAGTCCCAGTCAGTCCCGTGCGATCCTGTTTTGATCTCTGTATTATCCGCTTCCGCAACCCCAGAATAAATTCATCGAGCTTCACCTCGACGCTCGATGAGCTGCCAGTTAGTAGTCAAGTCATCCACCACTTTTACCTCGAGCTAGTAGCATGCCACCACATCCCTGTGTCATAACCGCCCTTATGTAAGATATTGGCGAGTTTGTAATAAATTGTTGAGCAGCCTCAGCTCAGCCCTGTAATATGTTTGATGCTACTGGTTCTCTGTTTATCAAGCATTGTCTCCAGAAGGATGACTTTTTCCTATACTGGGATTTAAAGATGCTTTTTCTCAATATTTATTTATTGAAAAAGTCGGTCGTGACATACTCTACCCTCGAAAGCTGTTGCGATCCCCTACACTTGTGGGTTACCAGGAGTGCAGAGGTGCACCCCCGTCAATGCACAGGGCATCAGTGGCCTTTTGGAATTCCTGCTCCCTAGTTTCCTCTTCATCCCCTCCATCACTTTCACCTTTGCAATCTTCCTTCTCATGGTGCCAGGTGGGTTTTCCTTGGTTTTGAGAAGCCTTGCTGGGGCGGTATGCTTCACCGCCTCAGCCCTTCCCGCCAGCGCTATCCTGACCTTTTTCCTTATCATGCTTCTCATACTCAACCCTCTGCTTCTTGACGAGCTGTTCAACCTGATGACACTCCTGGAGATCGTGGACCTTGGTACGATAAATCTTGCAGTACGACCCATCGCCTTTCACGACCTTCTTGGTAGCTGCAGCCTCCTTGCAATCAGTGCACGTGGCACTTCCTTGCTGGAAGCTTCGACCCTAGCCTTCTTGCCGGTACTAGGCGTGCCTGATCCCTCAACGGTCAATACTACCTTATCCTTGCATTTCTTGTTGCGCTTCTTGTTCTTCTTCTTCGAACTGGTCGCCTCGTCATCAACCTCTGAATCAATGTCGATGCCATCTTCCTCTCCGGGGAGTTTCCTCCCTTCCTCCACCCGAGCACACTTGTCCGCCAAGGTGTAAAGTTCCTTCATAGTCTTGGGCAGCCGAACGTTCATCTTGGAACGTATCCAGCGGTTGTTGATTGGAATGCAGCTATCACAGCTGTCGGATGGATGTCCGGAATATTTCTGTGGACTCGGCTGAACCTCTGCATGTACTTCCACAGAGTATCCCCTTCTTTCTGCTGGAGAAGCTGCAAGTCACTGGGCCGCCCTGGTTCTTGATGGCCGCTGATACGTCTCCAACGCATTTATAATTTTTGATTGTTCCATGCTATTACATTACCCCTTTCGGATGTTGATGGACTTTATTTTACACATTTATATCATTTTTGGGACTAACCTACTAACCGGAGGCCCAGCCCGTATTGCTGTTTTTTTGCCTATTTCGGTATTTCGATGATAAGGAATATCAAACGGAGTCCAAATGAAATGAAACCTCCGGGAGCGTGATTTTTGGAACGAACGTGATCCAGAGGACTTGGAGTGCAAGTCAAGAAGCTTACGAGGCGGCCAGAAGATAGGAGGGCGCGCCCACCCCCTCTGGGCATGCCCTGTCTCCTGGGCCCCAGAAGTGGCCACCGACGTACTTCTTCCTCCTATATATACCCACGTACCCCAAAAACATCCAGGGAGCCAACGAAAAACAATTTCCACTGCCGTAACCTTCTGTATCCGCGAGATCCCATCTTGGAGCCTTCGCCGGCGCTGCGTAGGAGGTGGAATCGACCATCGAGGGCTTCTACATCAACACCATGGCCCCTCCGATCAGTTGTGAGTAGTTTACCATAGACCTTCGGGTCCATAGTTATTAGCTAGATGGCTTCTTCTCTCTTTTTTGATATCAATACAATGTTCTCCCCCTCTCTTGTGGAGATCTATTCGATGTAAACTCTTTTTGCGGTGTGTTTGTCGAGATCCGATGAATTGTGGGTTTATGGTCAAGTTTATCTATGAGAAATATTTGAATCTTCTCTGAATTATTTTATGTATGATTGAGTTATCTTTGCAAGTCTCTTCGAATTATCAGTTTGGTTTGGCATACTAGATTGATCCTTCTTGCCATGGGAGAAGTGCTTAGCTTTGGGTTCAATCTTGCGGTGTCCTTACCCAGTGACAGCAGGGGTTGCAAGGCACATATTGTATTGTTGCCATCGAGGATAAAAAGATGGGGTTTATATCATATTACTTGAGTTTATCCCTCTACATCATGTCACCTTTCTTAATGCGTTACTCTGTTCTTATGAAGTTAATACTCTAGATGCATGCTGGATAGCGTTCGATGTGTGGAGTAATTGTAGTAGATGCATGAAGGAGTCGGTCTACTTGTCATGGACGTGATGCCTATATACATGATCATGCCTAGATAATCTCATAATTATTCGCTTTTCTATCAATTGCTCGACAGTAATTTGTTCACCCACCGTAATACTTATGCTATCTTGAGAGAAGCCACTAGTGAAACCTATGGCCCCCAGATCTATCTTTTATCATATAAGCTTTCAATCTACTTTTCTTTACATCTTTACTTTTTGCATCTATATTATAAAATACCAAAAACATATTTATCTTATCATACTATCTCTATCAGATCTCACTTTTGCAAGTGGCCGTGAAGGGATTGACAACCCCTTTATTGCGTTGGTTGCAAGTTCTTTGTTTGTTTGTGTAGGTGCGTGGGACTTTTGAGGAGCCTCCTACTGGATTGATACCTTGGTTCTCAAAAACTGAGGGAAATACTTACGCTACTATTGCTACATCACCCTTTCCTCTTCAAGGAAAACCAACGCAAGCTGAAGACGTAGCAAGAAGGATTTCTCGCGCCGTTGCCGGGGAGGTCTTCGCTCAAGTCAAGACATACCAAGTACCCATCACAAACTCATCTCCCTCGCATTTACATTATTTTCTGTTTTCCTCTCCCCCACTTCACCCTTGCCGTTTTATTTGCCCTCTCTTTCCCAATCTTCTCCTCTCTCTTTTGCTTGCTTTCTACTTCCTCGATTTTGTTTGCCGTTATGTCTGAAATTGGGGAGATTATCGTCGATATGGACAATAATGATAACATTGAAAATTCTGAGGCTCCGGCTAAAGAACCCCCTATCTTGCATACTAAAAGGTTTCGAATCGGTAGTGGTAACATTATTGGAAAAGGTGTTATTCAAGATTTCTTTACTTGTGTCGGTGCTTTACCTTCCATGGGTGGTTCTATTCTACATAGAATTAGTAGTCTTGCGGATGTTATCGCTATGCTTGTAGTTGAACTTGAAAGACAATTTATGCATATGCATCCTTGCATACAAAGAATTTTCCTAGAATTTTCTAATATTGAGCATTCTTACATTAAGCGTCTTTGTTACTATCTTTTTGGCTCATGAGTTTAGATTTATAATAAGAGAGGCCAAAGAAATCTTTGTGCACTATAGGGTGGACGCCGGTCGTCCTCCCATAGAGACGATCCTCTTTGATCAAGAGGAAATTAGGCATTTTCAATCTTCGGACTATGTTGCTTTCAATGAAAACCTTAGAAAAAAGATTCCTACCAATATCCTAGTTGATCGAATTTCCAAACTTAATACTGATTTTGCTCTTCGAAATAATGAGCTAGGATACTCGTGATGAATTAGTTGTTCATTATGAAGGGCCAAAGGAGGAACCCATTCCACCCGTGATTGATCTTGGGGACTTTTGTCAATCTAAATTTAGCCCGTTTGATTACTTTTGCTTGACTCAAAAAAACGTGATGCTGAATGTAGAGAATATGGGATGAGTTTTCAAGATCTATCTTATTATTATGGCACTACTTAGATCTATCTTCGCTTTTATGCCTAGCTACGGGCGTTAAACGATTGCGCTAGTTGGGAGGCAACCCAATTTTATTTGTGTTTTTTTGTTTTTGTTTCTGTTTAGTAATAAATTTTGCATCTACCTTCTGTTTAGATGTGTTTTTATGTTTTAATTAGTGTTTGTGCCAAGTAGAACCTATAGGATAACCTATGGTGATAGTTAATTTGATTCTGCTGAAAAATAGAAACTTTGCTTGCATGAAATTAGTTTTGTTAAATCACAGAAATGTTCTTTTGCGTTGATTCCATTTTTTTCTGATCAATAGACAAATTTTCCAAGACTTCCAATCTTGGTAGGATGTTTAGAGTTCCAGAAGTTTGCGTTAGTTACAGATTGCTACAGACTGTTCTGTTTTTGACAGATTCTGTTTTTCGTGTGTTATATGATTATTTTGATGCATCTATGGCTAGTAAAATAGTTTATAAACCATAGAGAAGTTGGAATACAGTAGGTTTAACACCAAAATAAATAAAGAATGAGTTCATTACAGTACCTTATGTGGTGGTTTTGTTTTCTTTCACTAACGGAACTTATAAGATTTCCTGTTGAGTTTTGTGTTGTGAAGTTTTCAAGTTTTGGGTAAAGATTTGATGGACTATGGAATAAGGAGTGGCAAAAGCCTAAGCTTGGGGATGCCCATGGCACCCCAAGATATTGAAGAGTAGCCAAAAGCCTAAGCTTGGGGATGCCCCGGGAAGGCATCCCCTCTTTCGTCTTCGTTCATTAGTAACTTTACTTGGAGCTATATTTTTATTTGCCACATGATATGTGTTTTTCTTGGAGCGTTGTGTATGATATTAGTCTTTGCTTTTTAGTTTACCACAATAATCCTTGCTGTACACACCTTTTGGGAGAATCCCACTTGATTGAAATTTGTTAGAATACTCTATGTGCTTCACTTATATCTTTTGAGCAAGATAGTTTTTGCTCTAGTGCTTCACTTATATCTTTTAGAGCACGGCGGTGGCTTAATTTTGTAGAAATTGCTAGTCTCTCATGCTTCACTTATATTATTTTGATAGTATTTTAGAACAGCATGGTATTTGCTATAGTTATAAAGTTGGTCCTAGAATGGTAGGCATCCAAGTTGGGTATAATAAAAACTATCATAGGAAGTGAATTGGATGCTATGATCAATTTGATACTTGATAATTGTTTTGAGATATGGAGGTAGTGATATTAAAGTCATGCTAGTTGGTTGATTATGAATTTAAAGAATGCTTGTGTTGAAGTTATCAAGTCCTGTAGCATGCACGTATGGTTAAAGTTGTGTAACAAATTTGAAACATGAAGTGTACCTGGATTGTGCATCCTTATGAGTGGCGGTCGGGGACGAGCGATGGTCTTTTCCTACCAATCTATCCCTCTAGGAGCATGCATGTAGTGTTTGATTTTTGATGACTTCTAAATTTTTGCAATAAGTATATGAGTTCTTTTAACTAATGTTGAGTCCATGGATTATACACACTTTTGCCTTTCCTCCATTGCTAGCCTCTTCGGTACCGTGCATTGCCCTTTCTCACCTTGAGAGTTGGTGCAAACTTCGCCGGTGCGTCCAAACCCAGTGATATGATACGCTCTATCACACATAAACCTCCTTATATCTTCCTCAAAACAACCACCATACCTACCTATTATGGCATTTCCATAGCCATTCCGAGATATATTGCCATGCAACTTACCACCGTTCCGTTCATCATCATGACATACATTACTTTTGTCATATTGCCATTGCATGATCATGTAGTTGACATCGTATTTTTGGCAAAGCCACCATGCATAATTTTTCATACATGTCACTCTTGATTCATTGCACCATCCCGGTACACCGCCGGAGGTATTCATATAGAGTCATATCTTGTTCTAGTTTCGAGTTGTAATTCATATGTTGTAATCAATAAAAGTGTGATGATCATCATTATTAGAGCATTGTCCCCAAAAAGAAAAAAAAAGAAAAAAAGAAAAAATAAAAAAAAGGCCAAAAAGAAAAAAAGAAGGCCAAAGAAAAAAATAAAAAAAATAAAAAAATAAAAAAGGAAAATAAATAAAAAGGGGCAATGTTACTATCTCTTTGTCCACACTTGTGCTTCAAAGTAGCACCATGTTCTTCATATAGCGAGTCTCATCTATTGTGCTTCAAAGTAGCACCATGTTTTTCATATAGTGAGTCTCATATGTTGTCACTTTCATATACTAGTGGGAATTTTTTATTATAGAACTTGGCTTGTATATTCCTACGATGGGCTTCCACAAATGCCCTAGGTCTTCGTGAGCAAGCAAGTTGGATGCACACCCACTAGTTTTCTTTTGTTGAGCTTTCATTCATTTATAGCTCTAGTGCATCCGTTGCATGGCAATCCCTACTCCTCATGTTGACATCAATTGATGGGCATCTCCATAGCCCGTTGATTATCCTCGTCAATGTGAGACTTTGTCTTTTTTGTCTTCTCCACACAATCCCCATCATCATATTCTACTCCACCCATAGTGCTATATCCATGGCTCACACTCATGTATTGCGTGAAGGTTGAAAAAGTTTGAGATTATTTAAGTACGAAACAATTGCTTGGCTTGTCATCGGGGGTGTAAGATTTGGGAACATTTTTGTGTGACGAAAATGAAGCATCGCCTAACTATATGATTTTGTAGGGATGAACTTTCTTTAGCAATGATATTTTGAGAAGACATGATTCCTTTGATTAGTATGCTTGAAGTATTACTATTTCTTTTGTCAATATGAACTTTTATTTTGAATAATTTGGATCTCAACAATCATGCCACAATAAAGAAAATTACATTGAGAATTATGCTAGGTAGAATTCCACATCACAAATTTTGTTTTTAGCATTTACCTACTCGAGGACGAGCAGGAATTAAGCTTGGGGATGCTTGATACGTCTCCAACATATCTATAACTTTTGATTGTTCCATGCTATTATACTACCCCTTTTGGATGTTTATGGGCTTTATTTTACACATTTATATCATTTTTGGCACTAACCTACTAACCGGAGGCCCAGCCCGTATTGCTGTTTTTTTGCCTATTTCAGTATTTCGAAGAAAAGGAATATCAAATGGAGTCCAAACGGAATGAAACCTTCGGGAGCGTGATTTTTGGAACGAATGTGATCCAGAGGACTTGGAGTGCAAGTCAAAAAGCTTACGAGGCGGCTAGGAGATAGGAGGGCGCGCCCACCCCCTCTGGGCGCTCCCCTGTCTCGTGGGCCCCACAAGCGGCCACCAACGTACTTCTTCCTCCTATATATACCCACGTACCCTGAAAACATCCAGGGAGCCAACGAAAAACAATTTCCACCGCCGTAACCTTTTGTATCCGCAAGATCCCATCTTGGAGCTTCGCCGGGGCTCCGCTGGAGGGGGAATCGACCATGGAGGGCTTCTACATCAACACCATAGCCCCTCCGATGAGTTGTGTTGTTTACCACAGACCTTCGAGTCCATAGTTATTAGTGAGATGGCTTCTTCTCTCTTTTTTCGATCTCAATACAATGTCCCCCCTCTCTTGTGGAGATCTATTCGATGTAAACTCTTTTTGCGGTGTGTTTGTCGAGATCCGATGAATTTTGGGTTTATGATCATGTTTATCTATGAGAAATATTTGAATCATCTCTGAATTCTTTTATGTATGATTGAGTTATCTTTGCAAGTCTCTTCGAATTATCAGTTTGGTTTGTCCTACTAGATTGATCTTTCTTGCCATGGGAGAAGTGCTTAGCTTTGTTGGGTTCAATCTTGTGGTGTTCTTACCCAGTGACAGCAGGGTTGCAAGGCACGTATTATATTGTTGCCATCGAGGATAAAAAGATGGGGTTTATATCATATTGCTTGAGTTTATCCCTCTACATCATGTCATCTTTCTTAATGCGTTACTCTGTTCTTATGAACTTAATACTCTAGATGCATGTTGGATAGCAGTCGATGTGTGGTGTAATAGTAGTAGATGCAGGTAGGAGTCGGTCTACTTATCACGGACGTGATGCCTATATACATGATCATGCCTAGATAATCTCATAATTATTCGCTTTTCTATCAATTGCTCGACAGTAATTTGTTCACCCACCGTAATACTTATGCTATCTTGAGAGAAGCCAGTAGAGAAACCTATGGCCCCTGGGTCTATCTTTTATCTTATAAGCTTTCAATATGCTTTTATTTGCATCTTTACTTTTTGCATCTATATTATAAAATAGCAAAAATATATTTATTTTACCATACTATCTCTATCAGATCTCACTTTCGCAAGTGGCCGTGAAGGGATTGACAACCCCTTTACTGCGTTGGTTGCGAGTTCTTTGTTTGTTTGTGTAGGCGCGTGGGACTTTGAGGAGCCTCCTACTGGATGGATACTTCGGTTCTCAAAAACTGAGGGAAATACTTACGCTACTATTGCTACATCACCCTTTCCTCTTCAATGAAAACCAACACAAGCTCAAGACGTAGCAGCTGGCCATGAAGGCGCCAATGAACTCATGGCACATGTCAGCCCAGGTCGAAATGGAGTTGTCTGGCAGGTGCATCAACCAAGACATCATGCTGGACTTGAGTGCCAAAGGGAAGTAGTTGGCGAACACCTTCTCATCTCTTCCCCCGGTAGCTTGAGCAACAATGGTGTACATGCTCAAGAACTCTATCGGGTTTAGCTTCCCATCGTACTTCTCTGGTATCTTTGGCTTGAACGTATGGGCGGATGGCCAACGGACTTGCCGTAGCTCTCGAGTCAAGACGGGGCACCCAAACTCGAAAGGCAGGTGCCGGCCCCTGCCGAGCGCGAGCTCATCGAGGTCAGGACCATCACGCCCATCTGACTAGTGGAGGGTACCAGGGCATTGCTCGATGGGGATGCGCGCGCCTTCCCTCTGCCTATCCTCTAGGGACAGCCATTACTCTCGACATGCTCGAGGGTCGAATGAGGCCATCGAGACATCGTCGAGCTTTTGGTTGCGTGGGTCCCGTCCTGGTTGCCGCGGTGGGGATTGAACCATGGGGGTGGCCCTTTCCATATGGCTAGTAGCGCAGGTCGTTGCCGTCGCCCGAGGGGCCATGGCGGGCCAGCTCGCTGTGATCCTCCCGCCTTGGCGAAAACAATCAGGCTTTTGATGGTGGCTCGCCACTCATCCATCAGATCGGCTGCCGACGGAAATCTCAATAGCAGTTGGGCATGTGCCATGGCCTTCGAGGAGGTGCTTGGCATAGGTGATGACGATGTAGATCATAGCGCCGGTCGGCTTCTGATGGTACCGGCAACGACCGCGCCGTGCCCTTGCTGTTGTGAACCAACCTCTTGGACGACGTGGTGACAAGGTGGGGGCGCTTGAGGGCCAGCGGCTCCATTGGGCACATCAGGTGGGTCAGCCCGCTCCGAGGGTGGTGCATGCCCTGCGGTCGCGCCTGTAGAGGGAGCGGCCGAAGAGTTGTGATTTGCCCTAGAACGAGCACCACCGCTGCGGCTATGCCCTTCGGCTGGGTGGAGGGGTGTAGATGGAATAATCTCCCACCCATACCTCGTGGAGCATGGACGCTGGGATGTTGCTGATGCTATCCTTCCCCGGTGCCTGCCGTGTGCTCCGACCACGGGGGAGGCAGTAACAACGCCGCCCGCATCGACCACATCTCCCACAGCGTCCACACCTACATGCGTCCCCATGGTCCATGTGACGTCAGCGGTCGCGGGCGGCAGGGCCTTCGAGTTGGACGGGTGAGCTACGGCTCCGGGCTTCTTCTTGGGTGCCATAGTTGACGGAGTTGTCGGTGGTGAAAATGGCGATGAAGATGACGCACTGCTTACACTCTCTGGGTTCACGCAAGTGATCCCCCTACCTGGCGCGCCAAAGATGTCGTGGGAAACCACAGCCACGTATGGGGTCATGAGCCCTGTCGGGGGTTGGATGCGACATATGCCAACGGGTGGCTTATCATGGTGGGGGCGAGTAGAACGTCGCGGTGCACAGAAAGCGGGATGGCGCGAACATGCACGCCGGCGAATCTTACCCAGCTTCGGCTCTCCGGGGAGATAATACCCCTACTGCTGCTCTGCGGGGTCTCCGCATGATCACTATCGATGATAGTACAAAGGTGCTCCTTGAGCTGTTTCGAGAGGCCGGAGGGAGCAAGGCTGGCTCTCTCCCCTGCTTGCTATGTGTCTAAATCTATCAGGGCCGAACCCTTTGCATGGGTGCCCCGGGGGGTTTATATAGGCCTACCCCCCGAGGGTACAATAGTAATCTGACTGGGCGTGGCCCCCAGCCGTCTGTCTCTCACGCAGCCGTCCTCCCTGCCGACTTCTGGGGCCCGCAGACTGGCGGGCCCTGCGGACATGCAGAACACTGTGCAGCACTCGATGGCCTTGAGCTCGGTCATGGGGTCATGGGAGCAGTGCCGCCCGTCATTGGCGATCCTTGTCGCCCTCCCGTCAATCTGGTTTATGGCTTGTGGGGCCCTGACTAGGAAGCGGCCGACTCTGGGGAGGCCGACTCCCGCAGGGCCGTCTTCGGGTTCTCCGGCCGTCATCTGCTCCCCTACTGACAAGGGGCCCAGCGATCTGCGGGCCGTACAGGCCGCCGTCGTGGGCACAGTGCCTCGCGCACTGTGGCTGAGGTCAGGGGGGCATGCCAACAGTGCCGCGCCTCACCGGAGATCTCCCGGCGATACGGCTCACTGTAGCCATGCCCGCCCCTCATGGGTCGGAGGGGACGGCCACGTCGGGGCCGTACCCTGCATCGGTCTTTGAGAAAGGTCGCGGGCCGACTCTCATAGTCGGCCCCCTGAAAGGTCGCAAGCCCGGAGTCGGCTTGCTTCAGAGTCGCCATTTGGGGACTCGGCTCCCCCGAAGGTCGCCAGCTAGGACTCGCGATCCTCGAAGGTCGCCAGCTGGGACACGGGCGGAGGGGCGCGGCTTGCGTCGATGTCTTGAAAGATCTTGGGACCCGGGTCGGCCTACCCGTGGCCCATTACTCCGACAGTAGTCCCCGAACCTAGCGAAGCCCAGCGGGCGCCGCCTTGTGGGGCTTCGGCAGCTTCAATCCTCCCAACGCCGACTCTGAGACTTGGTCGTTGTTTCTTTGGGCTGCCTCGCCGTAGTCGGGCTGGCTCCGCGAGGAGCCGCCACTCGCAAGTCGTGGCGGGAAACGGGCGGCGTATCGGTTACGCTTCCCTTCCATTATTGAGACGGTCCTATCGCACGGTGCCACGTGGAGGCGATAGTCTGCCTTCCCACGCGCATGACGGGACAGGCCGCCAGGTGGGGCCCGCCACTACCGCGCCTCGGCTCCCGAGCGGATCCGCTGTGGCCGAGGGCGGTTGGCATCCCCACGTCGTTACTGCGCGTAGTAACTTCGTGGGAGGTTAATCGTGGGCGGCGTGGGGCCGCGGGCGCAGTTAATCCCCACGTCGCCCCCTCGGCTTCTCAGCCCGTAGGGCTATAAGTAGGCGGGGAGGAGCGGGGTGGTACCGCACGCGCACTCTCTCCCCCGCTCTCCCGCCTTTCTCCTTCCTTCACCGTGAGCCACGACATTCTTCCTCTGCCGCGTGCCAGGGCATTCTTCCTCGCCGGCGATGAGATCTTCCTCCGCCGCGCCCCCCACCTCACGCTCCGGCGTGTGGGATGGCTCGGACGTGGAGGCGGAGGACATCGAGTTCCTCCGCCGGACCCGCCGTCTCCCGAGCGCGGACTTGGTGCAGGCCCGTCCTGCGCCGGTGGGAGAGATCCGGCCCGCGCCGGCGGAGGGCGAGCGGGTGTCACACCCTAGCTAGTTCATGCATTAGAGTGTTGCATCATGTCTATTTCATTTAACAGAAACTTGAAATGGGGAATGACAGAACCCCCAGCCCCCTCTGAAACCAACTAGGGTTTACTAAAAATATTTTCAATGAATCTGAAATGCCCTTCTAAAATGTCCATCATTTTTGTCTTGGTTCAGAACCTCTGCCAAAAGAGGTGCACAATTTTCTAGGTCATCTTAAGGTCTTTGAATTAAATCATAGGTATTTGAATTTGGGCATTTAAAATTTATAAAATATTTCAAATGCTCAAATATTTCCAAACTAAAATGTTCCATGTTGGAAATATTCCAACTAAGGATCAGGTGCAGTTTGGTGAATTTTGGAATGGCATACGTATTTTTAGTAATTCAACAAAGTTACAGAAGAAAATAGAAAACAGAAAATAAAAGAAGGAAGAAAACTTACCTGGCAGCCCACCAGCTAGCCCACCTGGCCGGCCCAGCCCGGCCACCGCTCCAGCGAGCTGCTTGGCTCGCCAGGCAGGCAGCCAAGGTGCTCGGCAGCACACACCAGGCGCCCACGCAGCTGCTCGTCGCCCTGCTTCCCCCATTCGCCGCCTAGCTGGCCTGGACGAGCTCCACGTCGCGCCCCGAACCCCCTTGACACCTCCATTCGCCCCCAGCTCCTCTCCCTCGTGCCCCCACGCCATGGCCGACGCCATCGTCGCCACACCGCCGCCATAGTCGTGCTCCCCGTCGTCCCCACGCCGCGCCACCGTGTCCAGAAGCTCCGCCGTCCTCTACTCCTTCGAGCTAGCCGAGCCCCGAGCGCTCGCGTGCCCCGAAGCCGCCGCACCGACCTCGCCCGAACCGCCATCGCCGGAGATCCCCTTTGCCGTCGCCGCCGCATCAGCTCGTCCCCGACCGTGCCGTCCGTTCCATCAAGACCGCAGTGAGCTGGGCTAACTCCCCCTCCCTCTCTTTCTCGCTCTCGTGCACCACAGCGAGCACACGTAGCTCACCCGCACGCGCCGCTGCGGACCTCGTCGCCGACGTGCTCCCGGCCATCCTCCGACCACCTCACCTTGTCCATCGCACTCACCACGCTGCGCTGAGGCTAGCCATGCACTCCCCGCACCTCACCGCACACCCTAGCCTCGAGTTCATCTCCAACCGAACTCCGGCGGCCGCCAAAGTCGTCGCCGGCGCCAAATCCGGCCACCCCGAGCTCAACCACTACCACCAATAGCCGCGGCTCGACCCCATCAACACATAGATGCCTTCCGCCGTCCATTTGGTCGCCGGAATGCCAAAATGCACTTTCACCGCCGCGTCGGGCTCGCCGGCGGCTAGACGCCGGCGTGTTTGACTCTGACTTTGACCACGGGTGGGCCCAGGTTGACCCCCCTGGGTCTATGACATGTGGGGCCCCCCTGCTAATTAAACTAGTTTAGTTTAAACTCAATTAGTTAGTTTAATTATCTACTGACATGCGGGACCCACTAGTCAGTTTGACCTGGACCAGCCCGTTGACCACTGACGTCATCCTAACGTAATGCTGACGCAGTAATTTCATTACTAGAATTACTTTTACACAGGAAATTCCAGAAAAAGTTACAAACTTCAAAAAATCATAGAAATTAATCTGCAACTCCAAATGAAACAAATTATATATGAAAAATGATCATAAAAATCCAATCTTTCCATCTGTACTGGTTTCATGCATGTTAAAACAAGGTAACCTGCTGTTTATCACAGAACAAGATAAAGCACTTTAAATGGCAACTTATGAGTTTGAACTTTGAATCTTGGGTTCAAATTAGCTCAAACCCATCTGTTCTTAGTTGCATTAGCCCAATACACTCATTTTTCCATGTCTCATGCATGCATCATATTGTTGCATACTGTTTGGTAATGTTTGTGTATCGGTGCTCTGCGGCGGAGTTACGCCCCGAGGAGTACCGTGATAACCCCAACGAAGAGCAATATCAGTGCACCGACCCATCAGGCAAGCAACCAACCATTTGATCATATCGATAAAATCCCATGTTCTTGCTCCTGCTCTCTTTACGGCATTAAGACAACGCGATTCAAACTGATGTGTGCTGCGGTAGTTGAACCCATTTCCTCTGCATGACCTGTCAATGCCACAGTAACTAGATGAAACCCACTAGCATGTGTAGGAGTTGATTGAGCCATATGATTGTGTTGTTCCTACCTTGCTATGCCTGCTATGCTTAGAGTCGTGTCAGGTCTGGTTCATCTGGGTGATGGGCTAGAGTGAAATGATCGTGTCAGTTGAGAGTAAGGTGTTGAACACGACTTGGTAAAGGTATCGATGAGAGGCCATGTAGGAGTACATGGTGGGTTGTTTCATTGAGGCCGTCCTTAAGCACTGAGATCTGTATGTGTGATTTAAGATTCAGCTACTACCATGCATTGGGCCCGAAACCAATGGACCCTCTCGGCTTCTTATTCACCCTAGTCTTACGTCCGGGGAGTTGCAAGTAGTTTACGGTGTTTGTAGCCTCTGGAGGCCGTGGACAGCGCTGACCGTAGGGGTGGGCTGTGATCGGTAGGTGCGTGGCGGGTGTCCGGATGCCCGTTTGGTATCTCGGGAACCCTGTTCACATCGTTTGGGCTGTGAGCGAAACTTGGCGGATCTCCTCATAGATGGAACCCAAATAGGCGATAAACCTGGACTAGAGACTTAGGTGTCTAGGTAGGTCGTGGCCGACACCCACGTTGGGCTTCGCTTGAAGGTTGCCGAGTACATGTCGTGTAAACGGCGGTAAGTGGTGAGCATGTATGAAGAAGTACACCCTGCAGGTTAACATCATCTATTGAATAGCGTCATGATAAGGACTACTTGGTTGCCTATACAGTTCATAGACAAGTAAATGGAAACTACTAAAAGCCTCAAGATAAGCGTGAGTGCCGAGGATGGGTCTTCCGTAGGAAGACGGAGGTGGATCCTCGGTAGTGTATTGAAGTGATGAGTAGTGGACTCGAGTGCGCAAAACTATTTCAAGTTGGCGTCTCGTAGGATAGCTTAGCCACGACTCAAAGCTAGCTTGCTGCAATAACCCCACCAACCCTTCTTGATAATATGCATGTATGTAGGATCTGATGTAAGTCTTGCTGAGTACCTTTGTACTCATGTTGCTATAATTTACATTTTTCAGAAGATGCCACAACCCCTTCCGACGGGTTCTTCGTAGATGTTGACATCGATGAGTAGACTAAGGCCAGTGGTGATCTGAGCAAGTGAAGGACCATGTAGTATAGCTAGGCTTACCCAAGCCTCTTTTATTTTACTAGTTGTCTGTACTCAGACAAAGCACTTCCGCTGTTGGCTTGTATGCTTGTATGACTTGAATGTGGGTCGTGCGACCCGTACTTGTGTGTATGCTATGTATGGCTCGCTGAGCCTTTAAATAAAGTACTTGTGTCGTAGAGTCATGTTGTGATACCTTGTTGTATTTGCACATATCGAGCATATTGTGTGTATGATTGAAATACTTGGTATGTGTGGGATCTGACTATCTAGTTGTTTATCTTTAGTAGCCTCTCTTACGGAAATGTCTCCTAGTGTCTCCTTGAGCCATGGTAGCTTGCTCTTGCTTGAACACTTAGGCTGGCGGCATGTGTCCTTCTTCGTTCTGTGTCTGTCCCTTGAAATGTCACACATTAGTCCGGAGTCCTGTTAGCCCTACAGCCGGTTTATCGGAGTCTGCTAGCCAGTGCTACAGCCGGAACTTATTTCTTGATGACCGACACGTTCGATCTTTGGGTCATGGATGCTGTCCTGTAAGTCTGTGCCACTTTGGGTTTACGACTAGTCATGTCAGCCCGGGCTCCTTTTTCATATGGATGCTAGCGACACTATCATATACGTGTGCCAAAAGGCGCAAACGGTCCCGGGCAAAGGTAAGGCGACACCCGTGGGGATACCGTGCGTGAGACCGCAAAGTGATATGAGGTGTTACAGGCTAGATCGATGTGACATTGAGTCGGGGTCCTGACAGCGGGTCATCTTCCGTTCGCATCTCATGCGCGGGCTGGGGCTTCCGGCATGCGGATTCTTCCGCTCATTTCTCGAGTTCCACAATCTGCAGCCGCACCACCTCACCCCCAATGCGGTGGTGCTTCTCTCCGCCTTCACAACCCTGTGCGAAGGCTATATCGGCGTTCTCCCCACCCTCGAGCTGTGGGGGGAGTTCTTCTCTTCAAAACTCGGCACTCAGGCCGCCGGCACGCCGGCTAAGTGCGGCACCTACATCGCGGTGCGGCGCACGACGGCCGACAATCCTTTTCCGCCCATCCCGCTGGTGAAGTCGGTGAAGATGTGGCAGAAGTCCTACTTCTACGTGAAGAACATCTCCACCGACAGCGACTGGGTCAATCTGCCGCCTTCGACCCCGAGCCGCTGACTGGCCGGCTGGCCAGTTGGTCCCATCGGTCAAAATCGCTTTCGACCTCCGGAGCCGGCGCCGTGGCACGACTCCGAGTCATGCTGCAGTCGGAGGGGATCGTCGCCTCCGATCTTCGGCGCGCCGTGGCGCGCCGGGTTCTTCGCTCGAGGCTGGCCTCACCTCATCGCGGATGGCGGCCGCCACGATCCGAGCGGCTATGCACCAAGGACATGCCGCGTGGGGAAGTGGCGAACTTGGTGAACCACATCGCCCACTGCGGGTTCACGGAGGAATGGCAGTTCGGCAAAGAGCCGTACTCGCGCGACAACCCCCCCCCCCCCAATGGTAAGTCACATCCGTCTGTAGTTCGATCTCTTCCACGTCGACTTGAACTCGATCATCGCTTGAATCTTTCGAGCAGAACCCCTCACGGCGCCCGCGGCGGGCGCCACAAGAGAGCCTCGCGACTCGTCCCGGATCGCGAGGCCCGCGCGTGGCGACCCAGCGACCCGACACTGGGGGCAGCGGCGCTGGAGGCCGACGCCGAAGGCGGCGAGGAGGGGGCAGACGGCGGCCTCAGGCCGTATAACGCCCTCGATGCGGCTATATCTCCCACGTGTCGAAGCACGACTTAGAGGCATAACCGCATCGAAAGCAATGTCGCAAATGAGGTAATCTTCGCACAATCCATGTAATAAATAAGGGAAAAAAGATACATAGTTGGCTTATAGTCGCCACTTCACACATTACATAAATAAACATCCATCATTCAGCTTACACTCAAGGTCCGACTACGGAACCAAAATAAAAGAAGAATACCCCACATGCACCACAGATCCCCGATCAAGCCAACTGGGCTCCACTACTAATCGTCTGGAAATGAAACATAGTATCGACCAAGGGCCTCATCAAATTCCCACTTCAGCTCAGTTGCGCCATCTGCGCTGGTATCATCGGTACCTGCAACTGTTTTGGTAGAATCTGTGAGCCACGGGGACTCAGCAATCTCACACCCGCGAGATCAAGACTATTTAAGCTTAAGGGAAGGCTGGTGTAAAGAGGAGGGGCTACAGCAAGCGACTAGCATATATGGTGGCTACATCGCAAAAGAGAGCGAGAAGAGAAGCAAAGCACGGTCGTGAAGCTATTAGCGATCAAGAAGTGATCCTGAAACTACTTCGTCGAACATTACTCCAACACGTGTTCACTTCCGGACTCCGCGAGAAGAGACCATCACGGTTACATACACGGTTGATGTATTTTAATTAAGGTCAACCGGGTTTTCTACAACGGACATTAACAAATTTCCGTCGCCTCATAACAGCGAGGCACGGCTTTGAAAGATAATACCTGCGGGGTGTCCCAACAGCCCATAACAAGCTCTCGCGATCAACGAAGGAATAGACCTTCACCCAAGACACTCTGATCAGACTCGGTATCCCGGTACATCAAGACATTTCGACAATTGTAAAACTAGACCAGCAAGACCGCCCGATTGTGCCGACAAATCCCGATAGGAGCTGCACATATCTCGTTCTCAGGGCACATCCGGATAAGTCAAGCTACGAGTAAAACCAGGCCTCGAGTTTCCCCGTGGTGGCCCCGCAGGCTGCTCGGTTCGGACCAACACTCGAAGGAGCACTGGCCCGGGGGGGGGGCTAAAATAAAGATGACCCTCGGGCTCGCGAAAACCCAAGGGAAAAAGGGGTGTAGGTGGCAAATGGTAAAACCAAAGTTGGGCCTTGCTGGAAGAGTTTTATTCAAAGCAAACTGTCAAGGGGGTCCCATAAATCACCCGACCGCGTAAGGAGCATAAAATCAAGGAACATAACACGGTATGGCGAAACTAGGGTGGCAAGAGTGGAACAAAACACCAGGCATAAGGCCGAGTCTTCCACCCTTTACCAAGTATATAGATGCATTAAATTAAAACAATAGATATTTTGATATCCCAAAATATCCGTGTTCCAACACGGAACAAACTTCATCTTCACCTGCAACTAGCAACGCTATAAGAGGGGCTGAGCAAAAGCGGTAACATAGCCAAACAATGGTTTGCTAGGACATGGGTGGTTAGAGGTTTGACATGGAAATATGGATGACATGATATAGCAAGTGGTAGGTATCGCAGCATAGGCATAGTAAAAGAGCGAGCATCTAGCAAGCAAAGATAGAAGTGATATCGAAGGTATGGTCATCTTGCCTACAAAGGTTCTCAGAGTTGTCGAAGGCTTGATCCTCGTAGGCGTTCTCAACAGGTTCCTCGTTCACATACTCATCTCCCGGCTCTACCCAAAGCAAGAACACAAGCAACGGAACCACAATCAAACAAGGAACAATGCACAAGCAATATGATGCAATACATGACATGCTATGCGAGACGTGATATGCAATGCATATGTGTGCTCCGGAAGGAAAATGATGAACAAGGCATCATCTTGGCAAACCAAGTATGCCGCTGGAAAGATGAGATGATTTCGGGTGAAATCGATATAAAGATCACCGGAATCGGATGCAAGGTTTGCAAATGACAAGCGAAACAAGAATGACGCGAAACTGCGTTTAACAGCCCGATGCTACTTAGCACGCAACAAGAACGTATGCTACATCACCCCAACATACAAACAAAGCATATGGTAGCGATCTACAGGAGATGCTTAACAAAATAGGAACACTGAGCCACGGCTAAATCACATCATAACATGTTCAAACAAGCATGGTGAAAGTGCAAAAAATATCAGGTTCGCAGACTTAGTGAAAATACTAGCATGCCAGAAATTAACATCAGGAAGGCATGTTTAGAGCAAGCAAACGACACGCTACAGGAACTTATAATAGCAAAACAAGGCATGACATGATTCTACTCAAAGCATATATCAATAGTCCCTTACTGACCATAAGCCAAAAAGGACTAGAGGATATGATGGGACCCATGTAAACATAGCAAGTTTTATTACAGATTTCAGACTTAGCAGAAAAACTGGGCATGGCAAAAACAGATATCACGTAGGCATGTTCGTGAGCTCGATGCACTCACTACAGAGCATCTCATGATAAACTAAGCATACACCCATCAATAAGACATGTCATAGAAGCTATACATGGTGAGAACAACATCATAGCATACACGGATCAACTACAACGACCTCGTGAAAATTAAATCTCATGCAAACAATCTGCCAGGAAACATTTTCAAGCAAAAGTAGAGCACCAAAATGACATGCTAGTCTACTCCATAAATGCCAACAAAGGCATGGATGGATATAGCACATCCATATGTTCAAAACACCCTTACTGATCATGCTCAAAAAGGGCATAGATCTCTCTGTAACAACATGAACATATGGCATAAAAATAACAGAAGGACATGACTTAGTGAAAACACTAAGTTCCTGAAATCAGCAACATCATCATCCCTACTTTGCATGCTTGTTCTAGTCACCACATAACTCACAAAAATAAATGGCATACACCCCTGGAAAGATGGCATGGCATAGTTCAACACACATGTAGGACTCAAGTTCATAAGGTGCACACATAAATCATGGCAAAAATGATAAAAGTGCAAGTTCTGTTAAGAAACAGAAACTAACAATCTGAAGCCCTCTTCCACCAGCATTTCGGACATCAAGATGAGCTCAAATGCAAATGATGCAATGCAATTAAATGATGTACTCTTCGAGGCGAACAAATTGATATATTATACGCCCAAAACGGAGCCACGGGTGCGGAGATGTGATGCGATGAAAATGCACGAAAATTATTACAGAAAAAGGACTTGGTGGATACGTGGGGGGGGGAGAAGAAAGTCAACCTAGGGTTTCCTGACACGTGAACCGAGGCGTGGCCGGAGCGGCTCACCGGAGTGGAAGTCGGAGGCGGAGAGAGGGCGCCAGATCCGGGGCGGAGTGGCGGATCTGGCGCGGGCGAGTGGTGGCGCTTGGCGGCGGCGAAGCAACGGCGGCGGCCAGGCAGCCGGCCAGGTGCCGAGGAAGCGTGTGAAGCCGAGGCGAGGTGTGTGTGTGGCGAAGGAGGCGGCTCTGTGGGACCGCGGCGGCGGGGGGCGGGCGCGGCCAGCGTGGTATGAGGCCTGGCGCTGGGCCTCATGAACTGGCGGCCGGGTGTGGGGTGGGCGGCGGTGCCCACGTGCAGCAGCGGATTCGTCCGCGGCGCGTGGCGACGTGTCGGCGCCGGGCGGACGTGTCCGCGCGGAGGAAGAGGGGCTAGGGTTTCATCCGGATTCGGGGAGGGTCTTTAAATAGGCATAGAGGGAGCTAGGAGAGTCCAAATGGGGTGTAGTTTTACGCCCACGATCGTGATCGAGCGACCGAGGGCATGGAAGGGAGTTAGATGGGTTATTGGGCTGTTTTGGAGGGTTTTGGGCTGCAACTCAAAAGAGGCCTTTGCGAGAGTGCGGTTAACCGTTGGAGTACCAAGCGAACTCCAAATGACCCGAAACTTGATAGGTGGTCTACGGTGATATACCAGGGCCACTTGGCAAGGCTCGGTCCATTCGAGAATGTTCAACACCCTTTACGGAAAAATGTAAAAGGGGACGCTGGGGAACATAGGAGTGCGGATTGCAAAAGCAGACAACGGGAAAATGCTCGGAATCATGAGGCGAACACGTATGCAAATGAGATGCACATGATGAGATGATATGAGATGCATGACATGAACAAAATGCAAAACGAAAACAAAACCCAACCACGGAGGGAATATCATAGCACATATCCGAAAATGGCAAGAGTTGGAGTTACAAATATGGAAAATTACATCCGGGGTGTTACAACACTCCACCACTACAAGAGGATCTCGTCCCGAGATCTAGGACTGAAAGAACTCCGGATATTCGGAACGGAGGTGATCCTCGCGCTCCCAGGTGGCTTCTCGGTCGGAATGGTGTGACCACTTTACTTTTAGGAATTTGATTGACTTGTTGCGAGTCTTGCGCTCGGTTTCTTCAAGAATAGCAACGGGGTGCTCATGATAAGAGAGATCTTCTTGGAGGTCAATTTCTTCAAAGTTGATGGTGCGCTCAGGAATCTTGAAGCACTTATGAGCTGTGACACGTGAAACACATCATGCACGTTTGCAAAGTTGGATGGAAGCTCAAGTTCATAGGCGAGATCGCCTCTTTTGCCAATGATCTTGAAAGGACCCACGTATCTAGGGGCAAGCTTCCTTTGATACCGGGCGGCGAGTGCCTTTCATTGGAGAGACGCGGAGGTAGACATGGTCTCCGATTTCAAAAGCCACATCACGGTGCTTGTCATCATAATAGCTCTTGGCGCGATTATGCGGCTTTAAGATTCTCACAAATGACTTTGCACATTTCTTGACTTCGTGATCAAGTCGTTGCCAAGAAGTTGGCGTTCACTGTCTCGGACCAATTGAGAGGAGTCGGCACTTTCGCCATAGAGAATTTCGAATGGGGCCTTGCCGAACTTGCTTGGAAGCTATTGTTGTAGGAGAACTTCGGCATATGGAAGACAATCTTCCCACTTCATGCCAAAGGAAATGACACAAGCCCTGAGCATATCTTCAAGGATTTGATTGACTCGCTCGACTTGGCCACTAGTTTGAGGATGCAAAGCTGTGCTGAAACGAATGTTGGTGCCAATGGCCTTCTGAAAGGAGTCCCAGAACTTAGAAGTGAAGATGCTTCCACGGTCTAAAGAGATCAATTGCGGAATACCGTGCAAGGAGACAATTCTGGAGGTGTATAGCTCTGCCAGCTGAGCTGCTGTGATAGATTCTTTGACCGGAAGAAAATGAGCCACTTTAGTAAGCTTGTCAATGACAACAAAGATAGCATCATTTCCACGCTTGGACTTAGGAAAACCAGTCACGAAGTCCATCTCGATATGATCAAACTTCCATTCCGGAATAGCAAGAGGTTGGAGGAGACCAGCGGGTCTTTGGTGTTCTGCTTTCACCCTTCTGCAGACATCACATTCATTCACGAATTGAGCAATTTCTCGCTTCATTCTAGTCCACCAATACGACTGCTTGAGGTCATGGTACATCTTTGTACTTCCAGGATGAATGGATAGAAGAGAATTGTGTGCCTCATTCATGATGACTTTTCTCAGATCGCCTTTAGGAACCACAATACAATCCTCGAAGAAAAGAGTATCTTTGTCATCAACACAATAGCACTTGTATTCGGAAATGCCCTTGTCAATACCACGTTTCACCTTCTTCACCATGACATCCAGGAGTTGTGCCTCACGAATATGATCTTCCAAAGTAGGAGATACTATGAGGTTGGCAAGAAAGCCTTGAGGAACAACTTGAAGATTCAGCTTGCGGAAAGCTTCACAAAGATCCGGTTGGAAGGGCTTGAGAATTAGGCTGTTGCAATAAGCCTTTCTGCTCAAGGCATCTGCAATCACATTCGCCTTGCCAGGAGTATATTCAATACTTGGATTGTACTCTTGAATCATTTCGACCCATCGAGTTTTCCTGAGGTTGAGGTTTGGTTGAGTGAAGATGTACTTGAGACTCTTGTGATCGGTGAAAATGTCCACTTTCCTTCCCAACAAGAGATGTCTCCAAGTTATCAATGCATGGACAACTGCCGCCAACTCAAGATCATGAGTGGGGTAGTTCTTTTCGCTGGGCTTCAACTGACGAGAGGTATAGGCCACAACTTTCTTCTCTTGCATTAACACAGCACCGAGACCTTGCAAGGAAGCATCACGAGAAAACTTGAATGGCTTGGATTCATCGGGAGGAGTCAAGGCGGGGAGCTGTAACTAGCTTCTCTTTGAGGGTGTTGAAAGCGACATCACACTCAGGCGTCCAGACATACTTGACATGCTTCTGGAGGAGGTTGGAAAGAGGCTTTGCAATCTTAGAGAAATTCTCAACGAATCTTCGACAATAGCTTGCAAGACCGAGAAAACTGCGGAGCTGCTTGACATTCTGAGGAGGTTCCCAATTCAGAACTGAAGACACCTTCTCGGGATTAACAGCGATGCCCTTGGCGGAGATGATATGACCAAGATAAAGAACTTCATCAAGCCAGAACTCACATTTGGAAAACTTCGCATAGAATTGATGCTCTCTGAGCTTGTCGAGCACCAATCGCAAATGTTTGGCATGATCCTGCTTGTTCTTGGAGAAGACCAAAATATCATCGAGATACACCAAGACGAAATCATTGGTGTAGGGGTTGAAGATAAAGTTCATCATGCGAGAGAATGTTGGAGGAGCATTGACAAGGCCGAAAGACATGACAGTATATTCATAAAGAACCAAAGCTTGTTCGAATCTTTGTCTTGGGAATATCTTGTTCATGAATGCGAATCTGATGATAACCCATACGAAGGTCAAGCTTGGAGAATACTTTAGCACCTTTGAGTTGCTCGAATAGCTCATTGATGTTGGGAAGTGGATACTTGTTCTTGATTGTCTTCTTATTCAATGGACGGTAATCAACACAAAGTCGGTTTGTGCCATCCTTCTTCTGGACAAAAAGAACTCCACATCCCCATGGAGATGAACTCGGTCTGATCAAACCCAGACGCTTTTGTTCATCAAGCTGTTTCTTCAATTCTTTCAGCTCCTTGGGACCAAGCTTGTAAGGACGCTTGCAAACGGGTTCAGTGCCGGGCTCAAGATCGATAACGAATTCGACTGGCCTATGAGGAGGCATACCCGGAAGCTCTTCTGGAAAGACATCTTGGTACTCACAAACGACTGGAATTTGAGAGATAGCATCCAACTCTCCCTTCTCGTTGAGAGAAAACAACCGAATGGTTTCATCACGAGCGGCATAGATGATAACATCCTCAGAAGGGTGTGTCAATTGAATCTGCCTGGCAGCACAATCAAGTTGAGCTTTGTGCTGAGAAAGCCAGTCCATCCCGAGAATTAGATCAATATCCTAGTCACCAAGAACAATTGGTTTAGCCAGAAATCTATAGTCGCCCATCTTGATTGTGGTATCCGGAACTACCAAACTAGAGCTCAACCGTTTACCCGGAGAAACGACATCCATGGGTTTAACCAAATGTGAAGAAGTGAATTCATGCTTGGCAAAAAACGGTCTTGACATGAAACAATGCGATGCACCAGTATCAAATAAGACTTTTGCAGGAATAGAGTTAACTGGAAGGTTACCCATGATCACATCTGAAGAATCCTCTGCCTGAGCTGCATTCATCAAGTTCACCTTTGCATGCTTGGATTATGCTGACCTTTGCATTGCTTGAAGACCTCACAGGAGGAGGAGGAGGAAGGCGCCTTTGGTTATGGCATTTGTTCGCATAGTGACCCTTCTGCTGGCACTTGTTGCAGGTCACCTCTGAGAGCGGACGGTGATAAGGAGCATTTGACCTTGGAGCTTGAGGCTGAGACTTGTTATGGTAGCTTGGGTTGGGTGGGTGGGAAGATCCACGACCACCGAGTTCTTCTGGCGATATAAGGCTGACGGAACGGAGGAGGAGGAAGGTAGAACTTTTGCTGCTTAGCTGCCACTTGAGAGGAAGAAGAAGACTGAACTGCATCCCCGATTCTCTTCTTTGAAGCCTCACACTTGAGTTGAGCACCTTCTTGCTTGAGTGCCATATTATAGAATTGATCAAACTGAGTAGGCTCAATAAGAACAAGAGCTAACTGCAGATCCTCTCTAAGACCACCTCTGAACTGATAGATCATACTTTTCTCATCAGGAACGTCTTGTTTAGCGAAGCGAGCAAGTTTCTGAAACTGTATGTTGTATTCGTACACTGACATGTTTCCTTGCTTGAGATTGCGGAACTCCTCACACTTGCTCTCAACAACACTGGTAGGAATGTAGTGAGCTTTAAAGTCCCGACAGAAATCAGTCCAAGTAATCACTCGACCTCCTCTGGAATCCTTGTATTCTTTGGAACCAATCAGCAGCTTGATCCTTGAGCTGAAAAGACGCGAACTTGACGTAGTCCTCAGGTCTGACATTGCTGCATTCGAAATGCTTGTTGATATCCACGAGCCAATCGTCGGCGTCTGTGGCCTCGGCAGGGAAGCTGAAAGACTTTGGCTGATTTGCAAGGAATTGGTTGAGTGTAGGAAACTGTGGCTGATGGAAGAATTGCCCTTGACCTTGATTCCCTTGGTTACCTTGGCCTTGGTTACGCTCTTGCATCAGCTGGATCAACAACTGAGCGTTGGCGTTAGTGGTTGCCATCGAAGTTTGCCATGCCTCCGGAGGCGGAAGTGGAGGTGGAGGGTTCGCCTGACTCCCATCACTGCGTTCGGATTACGACGCAGAGGCGGAGCCATCTGAAGAGGTGACATCCGTTAGCATCTTGATTGTGAGATAGACAAGTTGAATCAGCGGATTGAAATTGCAACATATAGTCTTCACAATAAACATTGAACAGGATGAGCGAATGAATTCCAAAGTAAACATCACGTCCATTAAGGTGAGAAGCCACTTGATAAGAGATTGATGAATGAAAATAAAAACAAGGTATGAATGGAACAAATAAGTGGTAAGGATTACCCAATCACAAACCAAATATCTACGGAAGAAATGCTAGAACTACTTGAATCCCACCTATAAACTCCCGAAACTTTCCGGTTATGCAATCAGGTGTTGGGGATACAGGGGAAGCGATATATCTCACCCAAACTAACAATCCCTACATCCAGCTGTATCCATCCTTCAACACATAACCAAGAAACCTTCAGAAATCGTGTACCTCAACCTTCGAAAAGCATCCGTTATACGAGTCATGGCAATACTCCCGTACTCACCACAGTACTGGGTTAGCGGGGTTATCTCACGAATGGACTATATAAAAGAGATTTTCGATGTCGGCGTACTAAACTCAGGTATTCCAGAACTGCAACGATAAAATTATGACGACAACACCTCAGAGCTCAACTCCCCGGGACACCTCCACTAAACCCCTGCTGACGGGAGGCACCAAGACAATGTTGTCATCATAAAAGCATCGGAACAATTCCAAGATACCCGCGTGATCCTAAATTTTTTTTTAGTGAAATTTGAGGAGAGGAAAGTCAAAATTTCTACGTCAGGAGACCTCACCAGAGCGACGAAGGGACTGAGGAGTAAAAAGAATTCCTAACTCTCAAATATATATAATCCTAAATGACTCAAAACATTTTTTTCTAGACACAACTCGGCCGCTAAAAACGATCAAGCAGAGGGGCTCCTAAGGTCGGGGATGGCTCTGATTACGAACTTATAACGCCCTCGATGCGGCTATATCTCCCACGTGTCGAAGCACGACTTAGAGGCATAACCGCATGGAAAGCAATGTCGCAAATGAGGTAATCTTCGCACAATCCATGTAATAAATAAGGGAAAAGAGATACATAGTTGGCTTACAGTCGCCACTTCACACAATACATAAATAAACATCCATCATTCAGCTTACACTCAAGGTCCGACTACGGAACCAAAATAAAAGAAGAATACCCCACATGCAACACAGATCCCCAATCGCCCCAACTGGGCTCCACTACTAATCATCTGGAAATGAAACATAGTATCGACCAAGGGCCTCATCAAATTCCCACTTCATTTCGTTAAGCATACCTCTCGCTGGTATCATCGGTACCTGCAACTATTTTGGTAGAATCTGTGAGCCACGGGGACTCAGCAATCTCACACCCGCGAGATCAAGACTATTTAAGCTTAAGGGAAGGCTGGTGTAAAGAGGAGGGGCTGCAACAAGCGACTAGCATATATGGTGGCTACATCGCAAAAGAGAGCGAGAAGAGAAGCAAAGCACGGTCGTGAAGCTATTAGCGATCAAGAAGTGATCCTGAAACTACTTACGTCAAACATTACTCCAACACCGTGTTCACTTCCCGGACTCCGCCGAGAAGAGACCATCACGGTTACATACACGGTTGATGTATTATAATTAAGGTCAACTTCAGGTTTTCTACAACCGGACATTAACAAATTCCCATCTGCCTCATAACCGCGGGCACGGCTTTCGAAAGATAATACCCTGCGGGGTGTCCCAACAGCCCATAACAAGCTCTCGCGATCAACGAAGAATAGACCTTCACCCAAGACACTCGATCAGACTCGGTATCCCGGTACATCAAGACATTTCGACAATGGTAAAACTAGACCAGCAAGACCGCCCGATTGTGCCGACAAATCCCGATAGGAGCTGCACATATCTCGTTCTCAGGGCACATCCGGATAAGTCAAGCTACGAGTAAAACCAGGCCTCGAGTTTCCCCGTGGTGGCCCCGCAGGCTGCTCGGTTCGGACCAACACTCGAAGGAGCACTGGCCCGGGGGGGCTAAAATAAAGATGACCCTCGGGCTCGCGAAAACCGAAGGGAAAAAGGGGTGTAGGTGGCAAATGGTAAAACCAAAGTTGGGCCTTGCTGGAAGAGTTTTATTCAAAGCGAACTGTCAAGGGAGTCCCATAAATCACCCGACCGAGTAAGGAACGCAAAATCAAGGAACATAACACCAGTATGACGGAAACTAGGGTGGCAAGAGTGGAACAAAACACCAGGCATAAGGCCGAGTCTTCCACCCTTTACCAAGTATATAGATGCATTAAATTAAAACAATAGATATTGTGATATCCCAAAATATCCGTGTTCCAACAAGGAACAAACTTCATCTTCACCTGCAACTAGCAACGCTATAAGAGGGGCTGAGCAAAAGCGGTAACATAGCCAAACAACGGTTTGCTAGGACATGGGTGGTTAGAGGTTTGACATGGCAATATGGATGACATGATATAGCAAGTGGTAGGTATCGCAGCATAGGCATAGTAAAAGAGCGAGCATCTAGCAAGCAAAGATAGAAGTGATATCGAAGGTATGGTCATCTTGCCTGCAAGGTTCTCAGAGTTGTCGAAGGCTTGATCCTCGTAGGCGTTCTCAACAGGTTCCTCGTTCACGTACTCATCTCCCGCTCTACCCAAAGCAAGAACACAAGCAACGGAACCACAATCAAACAAGGAACAATGCACAAGCAATATGATGCAATACATGACATGCTATGCGAGACGTGATATGCAATGCATATGTGTGCTCCGGAAGGAAAATGATGAACAAGGCATCATCTTGGCAAACCAAGTATGCCGCTGGAAAGATGAGATGATTTCGGGTGAAATCGATATAAAGATCACCGGAATCGGATGCACGGTTTGCAAATGACAAGCGAAACAAGAATGACGCAAAACTGCGTTTAACAGCCCGATGCTACTTAGCACGCAACAAGAAACTATGCTACAGCACCCCAACATACAAACAAAGCATATGGCAGCGATCTACAGGAAATGCTTATCAAAAGAGGAACACTGAGCCACGGCTAAATCACATCATAACATGTTCAAACAAGCATGGTGAAAGTGCAAAAAATATCACGTTCGAAGACTTAGTGAAAATACTAGCATGCCAGAAATTAACATCAGGAAGGCATGTTTAGAGCAAGCAAACAACATGCTACAGGAACTTATAATAGCAAAACAAGGCATGACATGATTCTACTCAAAGCATATATCAATAGTCCCTTACTGACCATAAGCCAAAAAGGACTAGAGGATATGATGGCACCCATGTAAACATAGCAAGTTTTATTACAGATTTCAGACTTAGCAGAAAAACTGGGCATGGCAAAAACAGATATCAAGTAGGCACGTTCATGAGCTCGATGCACTCACTACAGAGCATCTCATGATAAACTAAGCATACACCCATCAAGAAGACATGGCATAGAAGCTATACATGGCAAGAACAACATCATAGCATACACGGATCAACTACAACGACCTCGTGAAAATTGAATCTCATGCAAACAATCTGCCAGGAAACATTTTCAAGCAAAAGTAGAGCACAAAAATGACATGCTAGGCTACTCCATAAATGCCAACAAAGGCATGGATGGATCGAGCACATCCATATGTTCGAAACACCCTTACTAATCATGCTCAAAAAGGGCATAGATCTCTCTGTAACAACATGAACATATGGCATAAAAATAACAGCAGGACATGACTTGGTGAAAACACTAAGTTCCTGAAATCAGCAACATCATCATCCCTACTTTGCATGCTTGTTCTAGTAACCACATAACTCACAAAAATACATGACATACACCCCTGGAAAGATGGCATGCCATAGTTCAACACACATGTAGGACTCAAGTTCATAAGGTGCACACATAAATCATGGCAAAAATGATAAAAGTGCAAGTTCTGTTAAGAAACAGAAACTAACAATCTGAAGCCCTCTTCCAACAACATTTCGGGCATCAAGATGAGCTCAAATGCAAATGATGCAATGGAATGAAATGATTTACTCTTCGAGGCGAATAAATTGATATATTATACGCCCAAAATGGAGCCACGGGTGCGGAGATGTGATGCGATGAAAATGCACGAAAATTATTACAGAAAAAGGACTTAGTGGATATGGGGGGGGGAGAAGAAGGTCAACCTAGGGTTTCCTGGCACGTGAACCGAGGCATGGCCGGAGCGGCTCGCCGGAGTGGAAGTCGGAGGCGGCGGCCGGAGGAGTAGGGCGCCGGATCCGGGGCAGAGTGTGGGATCTGGCTTGGGCGGTGGTGGCGGCTTGGCGGCGGGCGGCGAGCACGGAACGGCGCGGCGGGCGGAGGCTGGCCGGCGTGGCAAGGCGGAAGCGGAAGTGAGGCGGCCTTGTGGGATGGGCGGGAGGCACGGGCGTGGCCCGGCGCTGGGCGCGGGAGGGCCTCGCAGGCTGGTGGCGGGCGGCCGGAGGCAGTGGTGGCGGTGCCACGTGTGTATGATTTCGTCCGTGGCGTGGCGGGACGTGTCCGGCCGGGCAGACGATGTCCGCGCGCGGAGGAAAGAGGGCTAGGGTTTCATCCGGATTTCGGGGGAGGGGTCTTTAAATAGGCATAGAGGGAGCTAGGAGAGTCCAAATGGGGTGTAGTTTTCGCCCACACGATCGTGATCGAACGACCGAGGGCATGGAAGGGAGTTAGATGGGTTATTGGGCTGTTTTGGAGGGTTGTTGGGCTGCAACTCAAAAGAGGCCTTTGCGAGAGTGCGGTTAACCGTTGGAGTACCAAACGAACTCCAAATGACCCGAAACTTGACAGGTGGTCTACCGGTGATATACCAGGGCCACTTGGCAAGGCTCGGTCCATTCCGAGAATGTTCAACACCCGCACACGGAAAAATGTAAAAGGGGACGCCGGGGAACATAGGAGTGCCGGATTGCAAAACGGACAACGGGGAAAATGCTCGGAATCATGAGACAAACACGTATGCAAATGAGATGCACATGATGAGATGATATGAGATGCATGACATGAACAAAATGCAAAACGAAAACAAAACTCAACCACGGAGGTAATATCATAGCTCATATCCGAAAATGGCAAGAGTTGGAGTTACAAATATGGAAAATTACATTCGGGGTGTTACAGGCCGTCGGCGACCTTCGCCCACTGGCCCGAGGACGACGTCGACGTGGAAGTCGTCCCGCACCGCCAGCCGAGAGCCGGCCCCTCCGGCCAAGCCGGCGCAAAGAGGCGCCACGCCGGGCCGAGTGCGCCCAGCGGCAAGCCAAAGAAGGTCAAGGGAGCCGCCGCCACGACCAAGCGGGAGGACGCGGCTGCGAAGGCCAACCGCTTCCGAAAGGAAGTGAGAAGGCCGCCGCTAGTTTCTTCGTAAGTCCTTTTACTCTTTCATTTTCTTGCTGGATCTTATCCGCCTCTTATTTGATCTTCCCTCCAATCTTCTCCAGAGCTCCCCTCTCCCTTGAGAGAGCCGCCGTCCCCTCCGTCATGGGGTCGGTGGAGACGTCCGCCAACACTCGGCGGATTGATCCCGCCGCCGACCTTCGGGGCGGACGGAACGGCAGCAGGAGAAGCGCGAGGAGGAGGAGGCCGACCGCCTGGAGAAGGCGGAGGCCGAGAAGGCGGCCGCCAACGCCCAGCGACGCCTGGAGGAGGCCGAGACTGCGGCCGCAGTGAAGCGGCATGCAGAGGAGGTCGCACGTCGCCGAGCGGCGATGCTTGTCCCCCCGCTGTCGTCGGCGCCGCCGGCTCACGAGTTCACGGGGTAGACCGGGGAGGTCGGCACCGCGAACCCTCTCGCGGAGGAGGGCGGCGACGTCTCAGGCTCGGATACTCACGCGCCGCCTCCGCCGCCCCCGCCGCCTCCGTCTTCGAGGCCGCATGGCAAACAGCCGGTGGACCCGCAGGATCCTCCGACTGCGGACGACGCCGAGGCGCGGCTGCTTCTTCAAGTCGCCGCGCCGACGCGCCGCCGGATTGAAAGGACGAGCTCAGTGCCGCGAGCTCGGGAGACTGGCGCCGCAAGTTCGGCGAATCTGGACGTCGAGGCCTCCAGTGCCGCGCCCACCGGCTGGCTGCGGGGAGGCGGCACCGGCCCACTGAACCAGGCCCTCCTGAACCTCCGTCCGGGTATGTTTCGTTTCTCCCTTTTTATTTCTGTCTTCTTCGTAGAGGCGCGCCCGGCCCTGCTGAGTGTAATCCCGAGTTCGGGATGGCTGCTGAGCAGCGGCTCGGAACTCCTTACGTAAGCTCAAGACTAACCCGCTTTGCGGCTTTGCAGGAATACCACAATCTCCGCGCCACTGCCTTCAACCGCAACGTTGAAGAGCTGAAGAAGCGGACCGCCGATCTGACGGAAAGCCGTGGTGAGCTAATTCTTCCTTCTTCGCGGGGGCGCGCTGGCGCACCCGCGGGCTGTAGTCCCCGAGATTCGGGCCGACTGCTGAGCAGTCGGGCCGGATCTCCCCGGCGACCTGTCTTCCTTCTTCTCCGCGGGGGCGCGCTGGCACACCCACGGGCTGTAGTCCCCGAGATTCGGGCCGACTGCTGAGCAGTCGGGCCGGATCTCCCCGGCGACCTTCCTTACTAATGACGCTCTTGTCTTTTTCCTTCGATCTTCAGGCGCCAACGCCACCCTCCAGGAGCAGCTGGGCGAGGCCAACACCGCATGCCGCGCCAAGGAGGAGGAGTGTAATAAGCTCGTCCAAGAGGGCGACCTGCTGGCGACGCAACTGGCCGAGCAGAAGGAGCTGCTCCGGAAGGCGCAGGAAGACGCCAAGTTGCGGGAAGATGCCCTCATAGCCGAGTTCGAGGTCGAGCGCTCCTCCTGGACCGACCGGGAGGCGATGCTGACCTCCGGCTACCACGAGCTCAAGGACAGTGTTGACGGTAATTCTTTTTTCTCTTCTTTGGTCTTCTGACTCAGTATCGGGCTGATTTTGGGTTTTCTGACTGTCTTCTTTCTTGTCTTGGCAGACTTCTTTCCCGGCCACTCGCAGGCCGTTCCTCTGGCCATCGAGGCGGCTCGGGAGGAACGAAGGGCGAAGGGCGAAGTTATTGCCGCCAACGCCCCCCGAACCATCGATGAGCAGCTTCTGAGCATCGGGGTTCGTCTTAAATCTGCTCATCGCTGCGCCCGTCTTCAATCGCGGCGCCCAAGTGGTTGCCGCCACAGGCCGGAGGTGCCGACTCTTCGCACCGCCAGCCAGACAGCCGACTGGCTGGAGGTCGCCGCCGGTCGCTTTGAGGCTTGGAGGGCTCCTCGGCTCGGGCGAACACGCCGAGCCTTGGAGTTAAATCAAAGGTGGTATCGAGGCTGGACTGGACCGTCGGCAGCGTTCGGTCGAGGCCCAGCCGAGCTGGAGGTCGTAGAAAGCGCCCTCGTCGGCCTTGGCGCCATCGCCGAGTACCACGGACACCGGTGTATTTGTGCCCGAGCGGACCGGGCGGCGAGGAGGTACCGCCGGAGTGGTTGGGATGCACCGAGTCTGAGGAGGACTCGGCGGAGGTGATCGGCTCCAGTGCCGAGGAGGAGGACGAGTCGGAGGACGGAAGCGAGGAGGAGGCGCCAGAGGGCGAGGCAGGCGGCCAGCCTCAGCCTGATCGCGCCTCCAGCAATGAGCCGCACAAGGACAAGGCGACTGTCGCCGGAGGCGACCAAGCCGAGACCGCCCAGCCGACTGCCCCGGCATCCGACACCACCGTCACCTCCGACCCTCCAGCTCCGAAGGCTGCCCCCTAGAGTGCTTTAGTTTATCAGTCTTTGTTGTTCTTTAAAAAACTTGTCAGTTTCGAACAATTCCACTCGCGGGGTGTATTCGGCCAAGGGCCTTATGTAAATATTTATCTAATTTCCGCCTTTCCTTGCTTTTTTGCTCCTTAGACTTTTCTCCTTTGCCGCCTTCCCTCGGTTTCCACCTTGCCGGATGGGCAGCCGCTCTGCGGACTGTCGCCGGGTCAAGTGCTTGGCTACCTCGGGGAGGCAAGTACTTAGTTGTTTAGAGTATTTCAGCAAGTTGGCTAGAAACCGACAGGCCGACTATCGAGAGTCGGCTATCCTTGATGAAAATTGAGATGGCGAGCCGACTGCTCGCGAGTCGGCTCGGCAAGGGGAGGCTTGTAGCCGGCTTGGGCTATGCGTTGCTCTTAAGTCCTTAGCCGTTTTTCATGTGTACGCTCGTTCTTTCCTGCCCCCTGCCCACCGACAGTCGCTCTGCGAACTGCGGCTTTCGGCAGGAGATGGCTTTGAGCGCGACACATTACTTGTCTGACTGCAGGGAGCATTTCATAGCGCAAAACGGCGAGTCCCCAGGCCGACTAGTTGGACCCGGTGCCAGACAGTATGATAAAAGGGAACAGCATATTCGGAAGCGTAATCCATATCATACAGATAATCAAAAAGGCAGTCCCCGAGCTCGTCTCGGGGGGCCTAAGGTCTTAGTACTTTAATACAAAAGAGGGTAGCGTGATACATACTGCATCAACTGTAAAATCTTCGAAGAAGATTCGCGTTCCACGGGCGCTCTGTTTCTTTGCCAGAGTCGTCCCTCTTGCGTGCTCGAGGCTTCTGAGCGTCGATCAAATAGTAGGCGTCGTTCCTAGCACCTTGCTGATGATGAAGGGACCTTCCCAAGGCGCCGACAACTTGTGCTGGCGGCCGTTCTACGAATCAGCGGAGCACAAGGTCGCCCTCTTGGAGCGATCTTGGCTTGACCTTGCGATTGTAGTATCGGCGCGAGACTCTGCTTTGGTAGATGCGGACCGGACCGAGTGCCAATAGTCGGCCCTCTTCTAGCAGATCGGCGCCGTCTTATCGTGCTTCTTGGCTTCCTCTTGGTTTACATGGAGACTCGCGAGAGTCGAACTCTATATCGTCGGGATGGCGGCTTCGGCACCGTGAGCGAGGAAGAAAAGCGTGAAGCCGGTTGACTTGTTTGGGGTTGTCGCGCAGACTCGAGGGCGGCAGCAGCTCTTCGACCCAACAGCCGGCCGAACGCTCGAGTGGTTCGACCAATCGAGGCTTGATGCCAGACAGGATGAGGCCGTTGGTTCGTTCCACCTGGCCGTTTGACTACGGATGGGCAACGAACGCTAAGTCCAGTCGGATGCCCTGCGTCGCGCAGAAACGAGCCAAAGCGCCCTTGGCGAAGTTGGTGCCGTTGTCGGTGATGATGTTGTGCGGTATGCCGTACCGCCCTGTGATGTCGGCAATGAAGGTCACTGCTGTAGGCCCGTTTAATTTCTTGATGGGCTTTGCTTCCACCCACTTGGTGAACTTGTCCACCGCGAAAAGCAAGTGGGTTAGGCCGCCTCGGGCCGTCTTGAATGGTCCCACCATGTCCAGGCCCCAAACTGCGAAGGGCCAGGCAATGGGGATTGTCTTCAGCGCAGAAGCCGGCTGAAGGGGCTTGGAGCGGAATACCTGGCACCCCTTGCATTTCTTGACTAGTTCTTTAGCTTCTTCCAGGGCAGTCGGCCAAAAGAAACCGTGCCGAAAGGCTTTGGCATGAGTGCCCTCGAAGCCGCATGGTGGCCGCACTCGCCCTGATGGATGTCTCTGAGGATCGCTTGGCCTTGCTCTGACTCTACGCAGCGCTAGTGGACACCAGTGACACTGCGCCTGACTAGCTCTCTGTTGACTATGGTGTAGGCTGCTGCTCGGCGTTGTACTTGTCGAGCCAGGGTCTCGTCTGCTGGTAATTCCTTATTTACTAGGAACTTGAGGATGGGCTGTGCCCATGAAGGTGCTGCTATCTCTTCAATTGCTACCACAGCGACTTGGACAAGGGTGGCTGGGCTGGGAGGCGGCGGGTTGGAGTCTACCACCGCTTGCTGGACTGAGGGAATCTCTGGGGCGACTGGGCAGCTCCCGGGCCGACTGGCGCAGTCCCCGGGCCGGGCTCGGAAGTCCCCAGGCCGACTGGCGCAGTCTCTGGGCTAGGCACTGAAGTCCCCGGGCCGACTGGCGCAGTCCCCGGGCCGACTGTGGCTTTCTTGAGGTCGCTCGCTGGGGCTTTGGAGTCGGATCCGACTATTTCTGGCGGAGCCGGCACGAAGATGGAGTCAGATTCTGGTGAAGGCTTGATGGACGGCTTGAGGAGGCGCTGAAGGGCGACACCAGAAGGTATCGCTTGGCGAGTGGAGCCGACTCGTGCCAAGGCGTCTGCTTGATCGTTGTCGTTTCTCGGCTTTGAAGGTCGCACCTCGAAGTATCCGCTGAGTTGCTGCACCAGGAAGCGGTAGCTTGCCATGTTTGCGTCTTTGGCGTCCCAGTCGCCGGATGATTGCTGAACCACCAAGTCGGAGTCGCCATAACACAGGATCCGGCGAATGCCGAGTTCTTTGGCAAGCCGGAGCCCGTTGATGATTGCTTCATATTCGGCGACATTGTTGGAGGCGGCGAAGTGGATTTGCAGCACGTACTTGAGCTTGTCGCCCTTGGGGGAGGTGAGGACGACGCCGGCTCCGAGGCCGGTGCGCATCTTGGAGCCGTCGAAGTGCAGCCGCCAATGAGTAGAGTCGGGCGCTGGCGGCAGGTACTGGGTCTCGGCCCAGTCGACGAGGAAGTCGGCCAGCGCCTGCGACTTGATGGCGGTGCGAGGTTGGTAGTAGATGGTGTAGGGGGCTAGGTCGATAGCCCACTTGGCCACTCGGCCGGAGGCATCTCGGCTTCCAATGATCTCGGCGAGTGGAGCGGTGCAAACCACCGTGATTGGATGCTCTTGAAAGTAGGGCTTCAACTTCTTGGCGGCAAAATGCACGCCGTAGCACATCTTCTGGTAGTGAGGGTAGTTCTGCTTGGAGGTAGACAATACCTCGCTTATGTAATACACCGGGCTCTGGACCGGAAGCGCCTTGCCTTCCTCCTTGCGCTCGACTACAATGACCGTGCTGACTACCCGGCTGGTAGCGGCGATGTACAAGAGCATGGGATCTTTGGGAGTCGGAGCCGCCAACACAGGGGGAGTCGCCAGCATCTTCTTCAGTTGGAGAAATGCCTCATCTGCCTTGTGGTTCCACTCAAAAAAGGTGGTCTTCTTCATCAGTTGATACAAAGGCAGAGCTTTCTCGCCCAGCCGACTGATGAATCGGCTGATTGATGCCAAGCAGCCGGTGAACTTCTGCACATCCAACAGTCGGCTGGGTACCTCCATTCTCTCAATGGCCTTGATCTTCACAGGGTTGCACTCTATGCCGCGTTCGGAGACCAAAAAGCCGAGGAGCTGGCCGGCTGGGACTCCGAACATGCATTTCTCAGGATTGAGCTTGATCTGGAATCGGCGCAGGTTTTCAAAGGTCTCTTTGAGGTCTTCCAGTAGTGTCCCATGCTTTTTCGTCTTCACCACCACGTCATCCACATAGACATGGGCATTTCTGCCGAGTTGCTTGAGGAGGCACTTCTGCATGCAACGCTGAAAGGTGGCGCCAGCATTCCTCACGCCGAACGTCATTGTCAGGTAGCAGAAGGCTCCAAAGGGCGTGATGAATGCGGTATTCAGTCTGTCTGCTGGATTCAGCTTGATCTGGTGATATCCTGAGTATGCGTCTAGGAAACTCAACAGCTCGCATCCGGCTGTGGAGTCTATCACCTGATCGATCCTTGGCAGAGCAAACGGGTCCTTCGGGCAGGCTTTATTGAGGCTGGTGTAGTCTATGCACATCCGCCACTGCTTATTCTTCTTCAATACCAGATGCGGGTTCGCTAACCACTCCGGAAAAACACTTCCATGATGAATCCGCTGCTGCGGGGCGGGCTATCTCTTCTCCAACGACTCTTCTCTTCTCTTTTGACAGGCAGCGCAAGGGCTTCCTGACGGGCTTCACATCCGGCCTGACGTGTAGCTTGTGCTCGGCGAATTCCGACGGTACACCCGGCATGTCCTTGGGGGACCATGCGAAGATGTCCCGATTCTCACGGAGGAAATCGACGAGCTCGCCTTCCTATTTGCTGTCAAGGCCTGTGCCTATGACAGCGTATTTCTCTGGGTGTTCCGGGTCCAAGGGTATCTTCTTAGTTTCTTTAGCCGGCTTGAATGATCCTTCTGCTTCCGACTCCTTGGGGTCGGGCGACATCTCCGGCTGCTTCCCAGCCATCGCCATGACACGGTCAAGGAGCCGCTTCTCGGCCGCGATCACCAAAGACTCGGCCAGCCGACTGCTCTCGGCCGCGCAAGCAAACGACTTCCGGTAGTCGCCGACAACAGTCAGAATCCCCTTGGAACTCGGCATCTTCATCTTGAGGTAGGCGTAATGGGGAACGGCCATGAACTTGGCCAAAGCAGGTCGGCCAAGCAGTGCGTGGTACGGGCTCTCCATGTCCACCACCTCGAACCAGACTGGCTCTCAGCGGAAGTGATCTTTGTCTCCGAAGAGGACGTCTATCAGAATCTTGCCGATTGGTGAGCAGGAGAGGCCGGGTACGATTCCATGGAATACTGTGCGGCTGCTCTACAGCTGCCTTCGCCTGATTCCGAGCTTCTCCATTGTGTCCTTGTACACGATGTTTATGCTGCTGCCTCTGTCTATCAGGAACCGCGAGAAACGGGCGGCCCGCCTATCAGTGGCCAAGGTCGCACCTAGAGCCAAGGCGTAGAAGCCCGGACTCGGCATCACCTCTGGGTGATCTGCCCGACTCCAGCTGATAGGCTTCTCGGACCAATGCATGAACTCAGGAGCCTCTGTTGCCACTGCGTTGACTTCTTGCTGTTGTTGGCGCCTGCTGCGCCGATCATCTGCCAGACTGGTGAACACTACGTATGCCCTGTGCTCTTCTGGAAACTCGTCTTGGACCGCGCCCGTGGCCGAGCCGCCGCTTCGGGCGGCGGGCGGAGGCGGCGACCCAAGCAGCGGGCGGAGGGGCGAGGCCATCTCCTTGGCGATCTGGCGAGCAGCTGGCACTTTCTTGTGGTGTGGTTCGACGGCCAAGGCTGCTGTGGAACTTGCAAGGACTATCCAGAGCGCTCATAGGAAAAAGCGGCAACCAGTTGGACTTGCCGCCTTTTTGCCGCTTGGTCGAGGCTGCCCTCGGTTCTTGATCTTCTCTGCTGCGACCTGCCGACTGTTGGAAGTCGGCTGTGGGGCCTTGGCGCTTGTTGTCGTTTCTTTCTTTGTCGGCTGGCGTCTCCACCGGGGTTACGGGGGCCTGGGAATCACCTTGCCGGCTGCTGACTTGGATCTCCGTCTTCATAGAAGAGTCGGCCGTGGCGTGCTTATGCATTATGACTAGTAGTTAAATCGAGGTTTCGGGCTCGTCACAGAGGAGCTTGTGCTTGAGGAGGGTGCCCTCTCGGCACCTGGCCGTGAAGTACTCGATGGCCTGCACCTCGTGCACGCCCTCGCAGGAGTTTTGAAGTTCGCCCCAGCGCATGAGGTAGTCGCGTGTTGATTCTTCAGGGCCTTGCACGCACAAGGAGAGCTGGCGCGGCTTGGGAGGTCGCTTGTACGTGCTGGTGAAGTTACGAATGAAGGCTTCGGTGAAGTCGACCCAGCTATTGATGCTGCGGGGCTTCAGGCTGTTCAGCCATGTCCGGGCCGTGCCCTGGAGCATGAGAGGAACATACTTCACGGCGACTCGCTTGTTGCCGTTGGCTATGTTGACAGCCGTGGAGTAGTCTATCAGCCAGTCCTCCGGCTTCACGGAGCCGGTGTACTTGGGCGTGTCTCGGGGAAGCGTGAACCCTTTGGGGAAAGGCTCGTCTATGATGCGGGGCCCGAAGCAAGGCGGACCAAGCTCATCTTCTTCTTCTAACACCAGGGATCGGTGGAGTCGGTCGATCCGATGGCGGGCGTCATTCTCTCCGACTCCCTCTCGGCGGCCTAGACGACCTCCGAGAGTCGGATGCTCAACATGCGGCGGGCTTCGCCGCTCTCTTGAGTGGGGAGGCAGATAATCATCTCGCCGTTCCACTGCTCTGGGGCGGCCGTCTTGGTCGCGCTCGATGGTGATGCGCGTCCGGCTGTGACTGACAGCCGGCTCCTTCTCTTTCATTCCGCGGACTCCGCCAGTCGGCGTCCGGGAGGTCGCGCCTTGATCTCGGCGAGGGGGTAAGTCGTTGTTTGGCTGCTGCAGCGCGTTCGCGCGGCCGCCTGCCATGTTTTGCGCAGCAACGGCATCGAGGAGCTGCTGGACTCGCTCCGTCATTACTCGGCGCTCTTCGCCTTCGAAATTCTTCAGTTCTTCGGTCGCCGCTTGGGCGGCGCGGATGTTCTCTGTAGGGGTGGCGTACATGAGGCATTTCGCCCCGAGCAAGTCGGCGATGGCTGCGCCGCGCTCTCGGACCGCACCTAGACAGCTCGGCCCAGTCGGAGCCGGCGAGCCGCCCACAGCGCGATCCACCTCGCGTTGGTATGCTTCTGACAAGCGTTTCATGCTCGCCAACTTCTTGGCGCCTTCGATGATCTGAAGGCGGCGTTCTTCCAGCGTCTCAGTGTCCGCGTCCTCTGGAATGGGCGCGGTCAGGTCTTGCAGGGCCGCCGGCAGCGGGTCCTGGCTGTTTTCGCCGGAGTGCTCGCCATGGGTGATGACGAGCACCTCCGTGACGGTGCTTCCGCCACTGTCCTCATACGGAAGCGGCTCGTCGTAGACCACCACGTTGGTGGGGAAGATATCAAGCGATACGGCGTCGGAGTCGACCAGCATCGGGTCGGTGGAGCCTACGGACTCCAAATCTACGGCGGGCTCGCCGGCGACGTGGAGTTGGTCGTGGAGGCCCGCGAGAAGGTTCTCGGGGCCACCCGTGCCTGCACTTGGTGCAGGCTCGTCGGAGAGGCGCACCTCGCCGATGAGCTCGGCGAGGCCGCTCGCAGCGCAGGCGGCTTCGGCGCCGCGGAGCGTGTCGATGGAGACTCCATCTGGCGAGCCGGGCTGGCTGCGCTCGCCAGGGAGGGAGAGGGTTCCCGTCTAGAACAGATCTCCGGACGACGGTGCACCTCGCCCCACGGTGGGCGCCAAATGTCGGGGGTTGGATGCGACATATGCCAACGGGTGGCTTATCATGGTGGGGGCGAGTAGAACGTCGCCGGTGCCTGGAAACGGGATGAGGCGCAGACATGCACGCCGGCGAATCTTACCCAGCTTCGGGGCTCTCCGGGGAGATAATACCCCTACTGCTGCTCTGCGGGGTCTCCGCATGATCACTATCAGTGATAGTACAAAGGTGCTCCTTGAGCTGTTTCGGGAGGCCGGAGGGAGCAAGGCTGGCTCTCTCCCCTACTTGCTATGTGTCTAAATCTATCAGGGCCGAACCCTTTGCATGGGTGCCCCGGGGGGTTTATATAGGCCTACCCCCGGGGGTACAATAGTAATCTGACTGGGCGTGGCCCCCAGCCGTCTGTCTCTCCCTAAGCCGTCCTCCCTGCCGGCCACGGGCCCCATGATGGCGGGCCCAGCGGACATCTGAGAACACTGTGCAGCACTCCTGATGACGCAGGCTCGGTCATGGGGTCGTGGTACAGTGCCGCCGTCTGTTAGGCGATCACTGTCGCCACTCCTCGTCCAATCTGGTTTATGGCTTGTGGGGCCCTGACTAGGAAGCGGCCGACTCTGGGGAGGCCGACTCCCGCAAGGCCGTCTTCGGGTTCTCCGGCCGTCTTCTGCTCCCCCACTGACAAGGGGCCCGGCGATCTTCGGGCCGTACAGGCCGCCGTCGTGGGCACAGTGCCTCGCGCACTGTGGCTGAGGTCAGGGGGGGCATGGCAACAGTGTCGTGCCTCACCGGAGATCTCCTGGCGATACGGCTCACTGTAGCCATGCCCGCCCCTCATGGGTCGGAGGGGACGGCCACCTCGGGGCCGTACCCTGCATCGGTCTTTGAGAAAGGTCACGGGCCGACTCTCATAGTCGGCCCCCTGAAAGGTCGCAAGCCCGGAGTCGGCTTGCTTCAGAGTCGCCATTTGGGGACTCAGCTCCCCCGAAGGTCGCCAGCTGGGACTCGCGATCCTCAAAGGTCGCCAGCTGGGACGCGGGCGGAGGGGCGCGGCTTGCCCCGATGTCTTGAAAGATCTTGGGACCCGGGTCGGCCTACCCTTGGCCCATTACTCCGACAAGCCCCTTTTGGTTCGGCGGGGGGATGGTCACGTTGCACAAAGAGTAGAGAAGCGTAACACAGCAGGACAGAGATCACGCGGGCAGTTTTTACCTAGGTACGGGCCGCTGCGAGGCATAAAACCCAACTCTGCTTTTGGTGGATTGATGGTGGATAACGGTGGAGAACGTGGTGCTCTTGCCCGATAGGGTTGCCTTAGGGCTAGAGTTGCTACGCGCGTATGAATGTGCGAGGGTCCAAATCCTTTCTACGTTTGCCATGGTCCTCCTTTTATAGATCAAGGGGTCACCACAGTACATACTGATTAGATAGCAAATAGTGCTATCATACCTAACTCTGCAGGTGGATAGAGCACATTAAATGTGCCGCTTAGTATCATATCACAGCGTGCCCGGCAAACCTTGTCGTGCTATTTTGACAGCTTTGCGCCTGCTTGCTTGACACGTGTCTGGATGGGTGTCATATGGGAGTGTTTTCTGTAGGAAGTGGCTGCCATGTGGCAGGGAGCAGCCACTTAGTCATTTAGGAGCTTGACACTGCACTAATCGATGACTTGCATCACTGTGTAGTCGTGCGGTGGAGTGGTTTGCCTCCACAAGTCCCGGCATGCCCGCCGGGACGATCTGGAGGCTTGCTTCCGGGGCAACCCCATGCTCGCCAGGCATGCCTGCCTGGAAAGGGAGGTTTTTCCCTTGGTGATATCTTGCCTTCTCTTGCTTGACTTGGTCTTCCCAACCAGCTCTCTGATTCGTCAAAAGAGCTGATCCCTTCGTGCTTGATTTTATCTTGGTGTTGTAATCTTGTTCTTAGGCATGTGCACCATCTGGGTAACGGACCCAGGGTTTGTTGCACCAACATCGTGAGAATAACCCACCTAGCATGGAAGGTACTGACAGCCCCCAGTTGCTACATGAGCGATTCTGGCATACAAAACAGATTATTATTTGAAGGTTTAGAGTTTGGCACATGCAAATTTACTTGGAACGGTAGGTAAAAACCAGATATAGGTAGGTATGGTGGACTCATATGGAACAACTTTGTTTTTATGGAAGTAGATGCACAAGCATTATTCCTGCTTAGTACAAGTGAAGGCTAGCAAAAGATTGAGGAGCTGCCAAATAGAGACTGACAACAAACATAAACATGCATTGAGATTAACTAACATTGAGTGCAAGCATGAGTAGGATATAAATCACCATGAACATAAATATCTTGGAGGCTATGTTGATTTTGTTTCAACTACATGCATGAACATGTGCCAAGTCAAGCCACTCGAATCATTCAAAGGAGGATACCATCCTATCATACTACATCAGAACCATTTTAAATGCATGTTGGCAGGCAAGATAGACCATTATAAACTCCTAGCTAATTAAGCATGGCATGAGTAACTATAATCTTTAATTGTTATTGCAAACATGTTTCATTCATAAGGGTCTGAATCAAGAACAATGAACAAATCATATTTACAAAAGCAAAATAGGTCGAGTTCATACCAGCTTTTCCTCATCTCAATCATTTAATCATATATCGCCATTGTTGCCTTTCACTTGCATGACCGAAAAATGTGCATAATAATAATAGTGCACGTGCATTGGACTAAGCTGGAATCTGTAAACATTTATTTATAGGAGACGACAAGGTAATATGGGCTCTTTGTTAGATCAACAATAATGCATATGAGAGCCACTCAACATTTTCAACGTGGTCTTATCCTCTCGACCCAAGAAAAGAAAAATAATTTCAGAGAATCGTACTAAAATATTTTTGAGTTTTTGTTTTTCTGAACAAAGTAAAACAAGAATGAGAAAAACTATTTACACGAGGAAAGCTCCCAAAAAGCAAAAGAAGAGTGAGAAATCTTTTTTGGTTTCTTTTAATACTACTACTAAATAAACTAGAAAGAAAACAAAAAAGGAGCGAGAACTAATTTTTTTGGATTTTCTCAAAGTTTTTTCAAACACACAAGAAGAAAGCGGGAAAAAAAATAAACTAGCATGGATAATATAATGAAAAAATATGAACACCGAAAATTGAAATGAGTGTGTGAACATGAATGTAATGTCGGTGAGAAATACGTACTCCCCAAAGCTTAGGCTTTTGGCCTAAGTTGGTCTAAGACACGGCTGACCTGGATTGTATCCAAAATCGTAGTTGGGTTTGTACTATGTTGCGACAGCCCCCGCTTGGCGGACTTCTTCATGGAGGCGAGCGGCCTCCTCTGCTTTCTCACACTCGTCCGCCTCTACCCTGGTTATGAAGTATCTTCGTTTCCTCCTGCAAGTTAAAGAAGGCAGGAGCGGGAAGCGAAATATGGGAAGCGTGCTACCTGTCAAAGATTAGTCGGTACATGAGGGACTGTTCATTCCTATCAAGAAACTGGTAACACACCATAGCATTTTAATCAGGGAAAGCTGGTGGTAACTCGATATCATCCTCCCTTATGGGTACCCCAAGATAATTACCTAAATGGGTGGCATAAATTGCACCAAAGAAATCTCTGTCTTTAGCATTAAGATGTAACCTCCTTCCAATAATACCCAAGTTGTATTGTTTATCACCTAATACCGCACACTTGAGGATACTAAGATCTGGAGCGCAAAGGTGGCTATGATCATGTTTACCATTAATGCACCTACCTATAAAGAGAGCAAAATGATGTATATAGCAGGAAAGTGAATGCTCCCTATGGTAGCTTGTGTAATATGTTTAATTTCACCCACACTGATGCTGGCAAGGAAATCATTATAATCAGTTTTACAAGGTTCACTAAGAATACCCCATTGTGGAATCTTGCATGCATCATTAAAATCGTCTAGGTCCATGGTATATGATTTATCATAAAGATCAAATAAAACGGAGTGAGTAGTGCATTTGGACGTAAACTCAAATCTTTGCACAAATGAATCAGTAAGGTAACAGTGCTGCTGACACTTATCTGAAACGAAGTCTTCAAGGCCACCAGTTTGTACGTACGCATCAAATTCCTCCTTAAATCCTACATGAACCATGAACTGATCCGACGGTCATTTGCAAGGCCGTACTAGAGCTTCCCTTGGTGGTTCAAAGTTCGGCTCACGAATTGCAAGACTGGGGCTTGCTTCCTCGAGGAAACACCTTGGTATATCTTCCTAAACATTTTGCTTCCTCTTAAAAATTTCTGAAATTTTTAGTGACTCAAAATAAAAGTGAACCAAACACAACAAGATTGATAGCAACTACTCCTACAAGTGTCTAGAGGCTCTATCATGCATCAAAACTACTTTGGACCATATAAATTTGACATGCAAGCTCAAGAACAAGGTCACCATAGCATCAAAAATTTGCATTATATAAAGCACTAGAACAAAAACTAATTGGACCATTGGAGGAGTCACATACCGAAGAACAATCTCCCAAAACAGTTTTGTGAATGGAGCTTTGAGCAAGGAGATTGAAAATGGCAGCAACATGAGCTAGAACACGGGTTTGAGCAATGGTGGGATTTTTTCTGGAGGAAGACGAAGTGAGTGGGTGCTGGAATAAGTGAGGTGGACCCACATGGGACCCACAAGCCACCAGAGCGCACCCAGGGGGGTGGGCGCCTCCCAGGCCTTATGGCCCACTGGTGCAGCCCCCTCGTGTGTTCTCAGTACCAAACATTCTTAAATGTTCTATAAAAAATCACACTAAATTTTTAGGGCATTTGGAGAACTTTTATTCGGGACATTTTTTATTGCACGAATAATTCAGAAAATAGACGAATAATAGTATTGTGCTTTATTTAATCTAAATAACAGAGAGTAAAAAGTGGGTACAGAAGGTTGTGCCTTCTAAATTCATTCATCTTGTGCCCATCAAAAGGAATCCATTAACAAGGTTGATCAAGTCTTCTGAACAAACTTCTTCCGAATGACATGAAACCGGAGAACTTTTGAATGACACTAGGTTACCTCCACAGGCATATGCATGTTCCCAACAATAAGAATATCACACTACTGCAGGATGCTGCTAACGCGACACTACAATTAGAGACCCTTTGATGAAACTATGTGCGATGCATTAATCGCAAATGGTGATGTAAAAAACCGTCAAAAAAGATGCAAAATGTTTGTGATGAATGATACATTAACCACGGTTCAGACCTTAGTTGTGTGTGCAATGCGGAGCATATGGATGATCCATATAAACTATTTGCGATGAGATAGAACAACAGAAACGGGCAGCCAGATCAAGGTGTGTGCAATATATGGCATAGAGTTCACTCTGATGAACCGTCTGCGATGATCGAGGTGAACACAAACGATTCGGCGTAACAAGATGTGTGTGATAACCGGCAAACAAATCAGTAATCAGAATTATGTGCGATCATTATAGACAACCCATATGGTCTTTTTTTGTGAATTGTGTGCTTGTCAGGGCAGACAGTTCAACAAACCAACCTGTAGGCGATAATGTAGAAAGGTACCTGTCGAATACATATTACTAACTGTCTGCGATGAGATTGATAGGATAAACAGAGGTAACACATTAATTGGAGCGAACGGAAATAGAGATATATACAGTCTGCTTAATTTAGTCCTTCTTCTTGTTGTTGTTGTTGTTGGATGGCCTCGCGACATCGTCTTGGCGAGGACGCTTCTCTTGCCGCTGACCGTTGGATTTTCATCTCCGCCGTCGTCGTCATCATCGTTGATGTCATCGTCCTCCTCCTCCTTGTTCGACCATTCCTCCTCCTCCCAATCGTCGTCCTCTTCTTCGTCCTCCGACGTCTCTTCGTCCGTCTGGTTGTCGTCTGACAACTCCGGAGGCGGCTTCCCTTCCATGATCCGAATATAATCGAGGTCTGGGCTAGACGCCGGACTCATGGAAGATGACCGAGATGATTTCGACGTTAACCTATCATCGAGCACTAGACTGCTGGCCAAACTGTCATCCTCGCTATCGCTCGACATGGCTGTGGTCGTATAAAAATCGCGAGAAAGCGAGATTGCTGATTGTGTGCAAGTGTGTAGCGTGGCCTGTCGCGGACGATGAAGATGGTGGACACTTAAGTTGGGTATGTAGAGAAGAGGAAATGCAAACTGAAGCGGGGGTTGACGTATTATCTTACCACTGATATAATCAACCGCAATTATTTGTACCCAGTCGCTAAAATTTCCCGGGGTTGCGCAGGACTCCTATTGGCAGATTTTTTTCTTCAGGACAAAAACAAGGAACGAGTTTTGGGATTATGCACCGGTAACGGTACGAACGGAGTAGGACAGTTGGCAAGCAATACATTGAGCTCTTCTTATTGATGAAGCTAGTAATAATCAAACTACAAAGGAAAAGAAAAAAAGAGAAAGGAAAATATTTGCACGAATCTTCGCGTAACATCAATGGCATAGGACCTAGATGTGTGTTACTTAGAGCACATCTAGATGTGCTTTAGCAATACTGTGAAACAAAACCCCTAATCATCATTGCAAACTGCCCATAGAACATGGCTAATGCGACAACCACAACTACACATGCTAGTTCTTTCTTGTCTCTTGCTTTCATCTATTGCCTGTGATTGATTCTTTCTTGCTTCATCATACTGATTGTACATTCCAAATCAGCCAGTTTCTTATTCAGCTTGACGTTATCTTCTGTGATCTTGGTGATAACACTTCGAGCCCTGCCATGCCATTCTTCATCCAACCAGTTAACAAAGGCACAAGCCTCATATCCCTGCCAATGTTAAATAGTATTCAGGATGAGCGGTGGCATTAACTCAAGTAAAATGATGAACTTAGCACTAACCTCTAAGGGGTAACTGATAAACCACCTACCAATGTCGAATGCCTCGGTGCATACACGTCGAGCGGGAGTGTTCTCGTGCACACAACTTGGCTTTGGTACTTCTTGGTGGTGCAAAACTCGGAGTCAAACTCGTGTTGCGGGAGTCTGGAGTCATGCTTCGAATCCGGTGGTAGATCGCTTTCCTGGTTTGGTGGTGGTCATTCAGGACGGATTTAGCAAGGAGCTACTTTGGACATGCTAAAAAGATCGGGATAGATTGGAACCTGACAGGACGATTCGGATCCGTAGTACACTCCCTTCTGATGACCTTAGGCAAGTGCTGGGCGTCTACCGCTCGTGGTGGTGATACGAGCAGGAGCAACCGCAACGAAACCATCAGCACCACTCATCTGCATTCCCCCAATGTCAGCGCCATGCGAGGGAATTTGGAGGCTATATAGGGATTTGGGGGAAATGGGGGAATTGTGGGGATAAGCTAATGGTCGGGAACTACTTATGGCACTATATGTTGTATACGGCACACTGTTTACACATGTCGTTTGTGTTAGGTATTACATCTTCACACGTGATTTCCGCACCAAACCGTGTTAGAAGACATCGTAGGTGAGAGACGGTTGCCGTTGCATAACCGTATGTGATGTACTACCCTGTACATATAATTGAGTTACAATGATACCGTGTAAACAACCACTCTACGGATATTCCTCAAAAAATAGAACAGTCGCTCTGCATATAGAGATGGCAGCGTGGCCTAGGCAGCGGCTACCAGAGAAGAGGTCAATCCTCGTTCAGTGGGTGGTGGCGGCGTCATAGGAGGTCAATCCTCTTCTGCGGTGGGAGATAGGAGGAACTCAACCATCGAGGTCGACGGCGGTCTGATTCTAGCACATCCATTGTGGTCGATGGCGGGATAGTGGATGTCAAACTTCAGGCGGCAGCCGCACTTAGCTTTGCTCCTCGACCCTGCTATCTCGGCGTGCCACCACTGTCACATCCCTGGTCCTGGTATGCAGTAGGCTAGCCCTTCATGTGTGCATCATGTTTAACTTTTCAAATGAATTTGAAATGGGGATGTTCAAACCCTAGCACCAAATGGAATTCAAATAGGTTCAACCTAAAAATAATTTTAGTGAATCCAAATGGCTTTCAAAAATGTTCATCATTTCTGGAAAATGCTAGAACCATAACCAGAGGTGTTGCACATTTTTCCATGACATATTTGGTCACTGAATTAAATCATATGTACTTTGCATTTGGGCATTTAAATGCTAGTAAATATGTTAAATGCCCAAATAATTCTGAACTTAAGTGTGGGCTACTAGGAATAATCCCAACAGAGCCCACAATTATTTGCATGATTTTTGGGATTGATCTAGTATTTCTAATAAATCCACAAATTTACAGAATAATAGAAAACTGTAAGAAAAACAGAAAGAAAGAGAGAGAGAGAACAGCACCTGGGCCTCTTACTCCGGCGCCACCCACAGGCCCACTGCTGCCCAGCCCAGCCCGCCAAGGCCACGAAGCTGCTTGGCTCGGCCAGGCAGGCAGGCAGGTGCTCGGCGGCGAGCACCGCATGGGTGCCACGCACCTGGTCGCCGCCTCGCCGCTCCCCTCGTCGAGCCGCAACGTGGGACGAATCCCCTCACTCCCCCCGACCCCGCCGGCACCCCATTCTTCCCCCCCGCTCTCTCCCTCGTCCTCCCCCGCTCTGGCCGACGCGTCCGTCGCCGATGCCCGCCACAGCCGCGTCCAACTCCGTCCCCGCGCCCTCTCACCGTGTCCGGACGGCTCGTCGCCGTCGGCTACGTCGACTAGCCAAGCCGCACGACGCCAGAGCCCCTGCATCGTCCTCGTCGCCGTCGTCTTCAACCTCGGTCCGCCGTGATCGCCTCCGCCGCCCCGTTTGCTCCTGTCATCCCCCGAGCTCGCCGTCCACTCCATGACGATCACCGTGAGCTCCTGCCTATTCTCTCCCTCTCCGTTTGCTCTGTCGCGCACCGTAGCAACCACACCGCATCCACCCGCACGCGCCGCCGCCTGACCACGTCGCCGACGTTGCTCCGGTGACCATATGGTCCCGGGCTTGAGCCCATTGCACTCCCCGCATCGCGTAGGTGCCATAGTTGCTAGCGCCGCCCCACCTAGGCCACCGCAGCAACGAGCCCGAGCTCGACCGAGCTTCGGCCGCCGCCGAGCTCATCGTCGGCGCCAACTCCGACCACCCCGACCCCAACTGACTCCGCCAAGAGCCGCGGCTCGTCCCCAGCTCCACTTCAATGCCTTCCGCGTCCCATTTGGTGGCCGGAACGGCCAAAACCACTTTCCGCCGCGTCTGGTCGTCGCCGGCGGCTAAACGCCGGGAAGTTGACCCGTTTGATCACGACCATTGACTTGCGGGCGGGTTGACCTTCGGTCTCGACGTGGGCCCTCAGGCCACTAATTAAACTAGGATTAGCAATAGTTTAACGCTAACTAAATTTAGTTTAGTTAACCACTGACACGTGGGGCCCAGTGGTCAGTTTGACATGGGCCACCGGTTGACCTGCTGACCTCAGCCTTACGTCATGCTGACGCAGTAAATCTTTTTCTGGATTTATTTTTATTCAGGAAATTCCAGAAAATAGTACAAACTTCTAAAATTCATAGTAATTCAACTGTAACTCCAAATGAAACAAATTATATATCAAAAATGATCAGAAAAATGCAATCTATCCATCTGTACCAGTTTCATGCATGTTTAATCAATCTAAACCTTCTGTTTATATCAAAACATGATAATGCATTTTATTAATTCATAATTTCAATTTGAACTTGAACCTTGGGTTCAAACTAACCCAAACCCATCTGGTTCTAGTTGCATTAGCCCAACACACTCATTTTGCCATGACATTATCATGCATCATATTTGTTGCGTTGCATTGATTGTGTTCCTCTTTATTTGCCGGTAACTGTCCCCTCTCGATAGATGTGGTTTTGACGATGAGTTCGATGACACCGATGAAGAACTATATTATCTTCAGAAGTGCCAGGCAAGCAAAACCCCCTTGTTCATTCCGATATAATCCCACTCTCTCGCCTCGCTCTCTTTATTGCATTAGGACAACAACGATTCATCTCATTACTTGCTCATGTAGCTGAACCCTTTATCCTTTGCATGACCTGTCATTCCACAAGAATAGATGAAACCCACTAGCATGAGTAGGAGTTGTTTGAGCCTGTTGTGCCTAGTCATTCATGCTTGTTTGTCATGCCTGCACGCCTAGAGTTGAGTCAGTCCGATTCATCGGGAATGAATCGAGGTGTGTGAACATGTCCCTCTTGTGTGTGCGCTAAGAGTGTGAACACGATTTGGTAAAGGTATCGGTGAGAGGCCATGTAGGAGTACATGGTGGGTTGTCTCATTGAAGCCGCCCTAGGAACTGAGTTCGTGTTTGTGATCCATGATTCAGCTACTACCATGCATTGGGCCTCAAATATGACCCCGCCGACTTCTTATTCACCTTGTCCTCTGTCCGGGAGTTGCAAGTAGTTTCGTGTTTGTAGTATTTGGAGGCCGCAGGCGCAAGGTTGACCGTAGGGGTGGGCTGTGATGCGGTAGGCACGTGGCCGGGTAAACCGGGTGCCCGATTGGTGTCACGGAACCCTGTTCACATCGTTTGGGGCTGTGAGTGAAACTTCGGCCGGAACTCCTCATAGATGGAACCCAAATAGGCGATAAACCTGGACTAGAGACTTGAGTGTCTAGGTAGGTCGTGGTCTACACCCACGTCGGCTTTCGCTTTAAGTCTGCCGAGCATATGTCGTGTGCAGACGCTAAGTGGTGGAAACATGTATGAAGAAGTACACCCCTGCAGGGTTAACATCATCTATTCGAATAGCCGTGTCCGCGGTAAAGGACTTCTGGGTTGCCGATAACAGTTCATAGACAAGTGAAAGTGGATACTCTAAAATGCGCAAGATAAGCGTGAGTGCTATGGATGGCGTACTCGTAGGGAGACGGGTGCGGATCCATAGTGGTGTATTGATATGGTGAATATGTGGACTCGTAGCGCCACCTCAAAAGAGTTACTTGCAATGTAGTTTAGGATAGCCACCGAGTCAAAGCTGGCTTGCTGCAGTTAAACCCCACCATCCCTTTGTTGATAATGATGCATATGTAGTTAGTTACGATGTAAGTCTTCTTTGGGTACATTTGTACTCACGTTTGCCTATTTTATGTTTTTGCAGAGAGACTTCAGTCTTGCTAGTAGTTCCACGTGGACTTCGATGTTTAGCTTGTTACCTCAGCTACGATCTTGTGCCCTCGGCAGGATCTGGTAGATAGTCAGGCTTCTAAGCCTTTTTCATTTGTAGATGTCTGTACTCAGACATATTAGCTTCCGCTTGTGCTTTGACTTGTATGCTCTGAATGTTGGGTCGTGAGACCCATGATTGTAATATCTCGCTCATCGGAGCCTAATGGATAAATACTTGAGTCATAGAGTCATGTTGTGATGCCATGTTGTATTTGCACATATCGAGCATATTGTGTGTATGTTATTGAAATGCTTGGTATGTGTGGGATCTGACTATCTAGTTGTTTATCTTTAGTAGCCTCTCTTACCGGGAAATGTCTCCTAGTGTTTCCACCGAGCCATGGTAGCTTGCTACTGCTCCGGAACACTTAGGCTGGCCGGCATGTGTCCTTCTTCGTTCCTGTGTCTGTCCCTTCGGGGAAATGTCACGCGTTGAGTACCGGAGTCTGTTAGCCCGCTTCTGCCCGGTTTACGGAGTCCTGCTAGCCTAGTGCTACAGCCCGAGCTCACTCGCCGATGACCGACACGCTCGATCTTTGGGTCATGGATGCTCGTCCTCGTAAGTCTGTGCCACTTTGGATTTACGACTAGCCATGTCAGCCCGGGCTCCTTATCATATGGATGTTAGCGACAATATCATATACGTGTGCCAAAAGGCGCAAACGGTCCCGGGAAAAGGTAAGGCAACACCCGTGGGAATACCGTGCGTGAGGCCGCAAAGTGATATGAGGTGTTACAGCTAGATCGATGTGACATTGAGTCGGGTCCCGACAGCTTTGGTATCGAGCTTGATCGCTCTGAGGATTACCAAGCCAAACTGGTCGAAGTTGTGTCTAGAAATGCTTTAGTTATATGTAGGGGAATTGATTGTGGGAAGGGAACGTAAGGCTCTTTTTACTCCTTATACCTTATGCCCTTCTGATCTGAGTCAACCTCTTCTCTTCTACGGGGTTTAGGAACTAGGCCTTCTCATCTATCTATCAGGATGACGCGTTACTAATCCATAGACTTATAGAATTGTTAGTTTCAAATCTCAGCTCAGTTTTACTACTTCCGCATGTTCATAACTGTTGATTTCGAAACCTTGGTATTGTGCTTCGGAGTGGCTATGCCACCATTTTGCAGTATGTCTCCAAACTTTTTGAGCATTTACAGCCGTTATGCTGTCCGAATCATCCCAGGTTTCTAAACAATCTGATGCACTTGCAAATCTTTTTCCTCCGGTTTTGATGTTCCTTTGGGCCAGGTTAATCACACTAAATGCTGAGTTGAGGTATTCTATTGCCTCGACATATATGTTGGAATTACTATTATGACCCTAGGTGTCTTAGAGGATCATCTAGTAGTCTAGCCATGTTTTGTGTTTCCGGTGTGATGATTTTGGCCACCATTCTTGAAAGCATTCCGTGATGCCATTTAGTAGTAGGTATTCCACTTCTGGGTTTTGAACCCGAGATTCACCCTACTTACTTCATGTTGATAGTAATTGCTAGCTCCCTTAGGTTATTAGTAACCTTTGCATTAGTCCTTGAGGTCCGTGGTATTTCCTTCTTCCAAATACTATGAACCACTTATGGCAGAAGTTTGTTGGATCAAAGATGACAATAAGAGTACTCCCGAAGAGTTATCCATGCTATTTTGTGACTCTGCCAGTTCTACCCTTTCCGCATGGGTTATCCGGAAGAAATGTTGAGCCACGCTCGACATACCAATCTATGCATCCACAACTCAGAAAATTATATATTCCTTTGAGTTGTTCTCTTTAGTTGTGTCCTGACCGTCGTCTATCATTTGATAGTCAAGATTATGTGTGCATTCGTTCATCGGTGCCTATTATTCTTGTGGTCCGTCAAGCCATTCTATTCCAGAATGACTAGGAGAAACAAATTCCAGAACCTCATCCATATCTAGGATTGGGTCAAAGCAATTGTAATTCGCAGATCACATTGCTAATCGAGCTTTTGCTCTATTCTACCTTGGAGTGTTACCATCTTGACATTAAGAATATCATGAGAATTACACACCATCCTATGAACTCTTGATACAGTGATACTTCTTGCCATCATTATTCATTCCTCGGTTTCCATGTTATTGTAACCGGAATACCGACAAGTGATTCGTGATGTGTGAAATCAATACTCCTAGCAACTTTGTTGCTTAGTAGTTAAAGGACATTAACCTCACTCTTAGCATGTTGATTTTTGAATCACCACCCTAAGTTGATTGTGCTACCTAGTCCTTATTTCTGGTGCACTTTTCGATCAATGAGTTAGGATTTTGTCAAACCCTTGCTCTATTGATCATATCGTCTTGCCCTGAAAAGCAAGATTGTTCTCGAGCTTAGTAACATATCGGTGGTTCGTGATGTTCCGAATATCTTCCGGAAGTATTACCAGGTTGTCACCTGACCGCTATGTTGAGTTCGTGATCAAGTTGGTTTATTCTTGTAAACCACCCTTTCTCCAAGAATCTGTGTTGGATACCCCTGAGCTAGTTGGCTAAGCTAAACAACAACTTGGAGAGTTGGAAGATGATAGCTTGTCCGACTCAGCTCATTCCAAAGGGATATCTCTCTGTGTATGTGTGTTGAAGAAAGATGATATCTTCATTGATTGGTCCTCGTGATCAGTTGTTAGAGCTATTGTCTTGCCAAAACTTTGATTTGAGTATGGGCTATCCTCAAATCAAATCAGAACCAACGATGTTCGTAATGTTGTCTTACTCGTGGATTTTCCTCGAGCATACACCATTATATCTTTTGGGTCTGACCAATGCTATCACTTGTCCTCATAATTATGGAATTCCATCTTCATGGAAAACCAGGATGAATAGTTGTTGAGCCCATCGACAACATCCTTGTCCTCTCCTTAATTTTGTTGAACATTAAGCTAGTGTTGGAAACTTTTTAAAGCATTTGCTCATGCTAGCTCATGAAGCATATGTTCGGATGTAAGAAGTGACTTCCTCCAGTTCATGTGCATTTGATGTAAGTTGCCGTCGTGGATTCGAGAAAGTCAATGTTGCCTCCTTTGGAATCATCCCAAATCATTCATGCATACGTGCGAAGTATTCTGTGGTTCGAAGACTTGCAACCTTCATTCTATATGTATCCCTAGCACACCAAGCCACTGATTGATTTGTTCAAGGAGAAAAAGTTCCTTCTTAAGAGTATACCTTATGCAAGGACTTTGATATCCTCGATGGTGGTTCCCCACCGGAACTCGGTAGTGTTTTATTGTAAGACTACCATGGGATCATGCTTGTCTTGGACAGCGTGTTCACAGGTTTGTAGCAGAACCGGCTCATGTTTTGGAGTTACTACCATAGTTCATTTCCCGAGAATCTCGCAACGTCATCTCGTCGATTTGTGTTGCAAACTTTCATTTTTTCTTTCCAGACTCGATGAGTCTAGATTATTCTGACACCAACCAGATCTGAATCTCAGGCAGATATGATGGTTGGAACCCTTCTAAGAGCTATGATGTAGGTCCCGACAAGGTTGATGTTCTGGCCGACACACCTAGCCGGAAGATCTATCATTGTAGTATCTTGATTGAGCAAGCCCACCATCCTCTCCATGAGGATTTCGATTGACTTATTATAGAAGTTGCTCCTTATGGATCCTTTGTATTCCGAAGTCCGACCTTTACTTGATGGCCATGTTGATGCTTTTAAGCATGATCGTGGTACCTAGAACGTCAAGGAGAACATTAGAAGCGGAGTGCTAAATGTCCCTCGGTCAATCATCCAGATTTTGTTTCCTTGGCCTCGCTAAGGTGAAATCTGAGAAGGTGTTATCTTCCTTTGCATCTGCATCGTCCATCGCTATTCATCATGGTAGTATGTTGTGTTGCCAGGATCCTTGACACGGAAATTGGTAAAACCTTGATGAATATGGAAATGCTCAAGTTCTTGAGAGCATGCACAAGCATTAGGTGCTATCCTAGTTACTAACCGGGATTGTTCTCAGTTTCCTCGGTTATGCTATAACCATTCCAATAGTGGAATCACTCTCTACTATTGAGTTTCCTCCCAGTTACTAAAATCATCCCTTGTGTTGTTTTCAACAAGGTAATCCACATCATCCATTCTGGCCCGAGAATGTCATTCTCTCGAACTCCTTCAAATGATTGACTGTGAATTGCCTTAGGCTGGTATAAAGAATTTCAATGATCTCTTAATCAAATGTAATTCTTTTTGCCACTTAAGGGGACATTTCTACGAGTCACCTTCCATAAGGTGTCTCGTTGTGGTATCATGGCAATTATTTTCCTCTCTACTTTGAAACCTCATCAAATTGTTTCTTCCGTCCTTCATGATGTGTGCTTTGTCTCTCAGCTCAAGAGATGTTCTACATCTCATCCCGTGAGTTGATCTTGTGATCATTAAAATGATCCATCCTTGTAGAGTGTTTCTGTCCTCGTGTTGGATGAAGATCTCAAAAGCAAAGACGTCAAGATCAATTGAAACACTGAATCAGCATCCTCGAGTAGGACATCTGGATCGTGAAGATCGTGTTAGTTTGTACCCCTCTGCCTTCTTACCTCACGTCTTGAATCTCGGGTCGAGATTCTTGTTTAGTGGGGGTGAGTTGTCACATCCCTGGTCCTGGTATGCAGTAGGCTAGCCCTTCATGTGTGCATCATGTTTAACTTTTCAAATGAATTTGAAATGGGGATGTTCAAACCCTAGCACCAAATGGAATTCAAATAGGTTCAACCTAAAAATAATTTTAGTGAATCCAAATGGCTTTCAAAAATGTTCATCATTTCTGGAAAATGCTAGAACCATAACCAGAGGTGTTGCACATTTTTCCATGACATATTTGGTCACTGAATTAAATCATATGTACTTTGCATTTGGGCATTTAAATGCTAGTAAATATGTTAAATGCCCTAATAATTCTGAACTTAAGTGTGGGCTACTAGGAATAATCCCAACAGAGCCCACAATTATTTGCATGATTTTTGGGATTGATCTAGTATTTCTAATAAATCCACAAATTTACAGAATAATAGAAAACTGTAAGAAAAACAGAAAGAAAGAGAGAGAGAGAACAGCACCTGGGCCTCTTACCTGGCGCCACCCACTAGGCCCACTGCTGCCCAGCCCCTGGCCCTTGGCCAAATGGCTGCTTGGCTCGGCCAGCAGCAGGCAGTGCTCGGCGGCGAAGCACCGCATGGGTGCCACGCACCTGGTCGCCGCCTCGCCGCTCCCCTCATCGAGCCGCAACGTGGGACGAATCCCCTCACTCCCCGACCCCGCCGGCACCCCATTCTTCCCCCCCCCCCGCTCTCTCCCTCGTCCTCCCCCGCTCTGGCCGACGCGTCCGTCGCCGCCGCCCGCCACAGCCGCGTCCAACTCCGTCCCCGCGCCCTCTCACCGTGTCCGGACGGCTCGTCGCCATCGGCTACGTCGACTAGCCAAGCCGCACGACGCCGGAGCCCCTGCATCGTCCTCGTTGCCGTCGTCTTCAACCTCGGTCCGCCGAGATCGCCTCCGCCGCCCCGTTTGCTCCGGTCATCCCCCGAGCTCGCCGTCCACTCCATGACGATCACCGTGAGCTCCTGCCTATTCTCTCCCTCTCCGTTTGCTCTGTCGCGCACCGTAGCAACCACACCGCATCCACCCGCACGCTCCGCCGCCTGACCACGTCGCCGACGTTGCTCCGGTGACCATATGGTCCCGGGCTTGAGCCCATTGCACTCCCCGCATCGCGTAGGTGCCGTAGTTGCTAGCGCCGCCCCACCTAGGCCACCGCAGCAACGAGCCCGAGCTCGACCGAGCTTCGGCCGCCGCCGAGCTCATCGCCGGCGCCAACTCCGACCACCCCGACCCCAACTGACTCCGCCAAGAGCCGCGGCTCGTCCCCAGCTCCACTTCAATGCCTTCCGCGTCCCATTTGGTGGCCGGAACGGCCAAAACCACTTTCCGCCGCCGCGTCTGGTCGTCGCCGGCGGCTAAACGCCGGCGAGTTGACCCCGTTTGACCGCTGACCATTGACTTGCGGGCTCGGGTTGACCCCCTGGGTCTCTGACGTGTGGGCCCTCAGGCCACTAATTAAACCAGGATTAGCAATAGTTTAACGCTAACTAAATTTAGTTTAGTTAACCACTGACACGTGGGGCCCAGTGGTCAGTTTGACCTGGGCCACCGGTTGACCTGCTGACCTCAGCCTTACGTCATCTTGACGAAGAAATCTTTTTCGGATTTATTTTTATTCACGAAATTCCGGAAAATAGTACAAACTTCTAAAATTCATAGTAATTCAACCGTAACTCCAAATGAAACAAATTATATATGAAAAATGATCAGAAAAATGCAATCTATCCATCTGTACCAGTTTCATGCATGTTTAATCAATCTAAATCTTCTGTTTATATCAAAACATGATAATGCATTTTATTAATTCATAATTTCAATTTGAACTTGAACCTTGGGTTCAAACTAACCCAAACCCATCTGGTTCTAGTTGCATTAGCCCAACACACTCATTTTGCCATGACATTATCATGCATCATATTTGTTGCGTTGCATTGATTGTGTTCCTCTTTATTTGCCGGTAACTGTCCCCTCTCGATAGACGTGGTTTTGACGATGAGTTCGATGACACCGATGAAGAACTATATTATCTTCAGAAGTGCCAGGCAAGCAAAACCCCCTTGTTCATTCCGATATAATCCCACTCTCTCGCCCTGCTCTCTTTTACTGCATTAGGACAACAACGATTCATCTGTTACTTGCTGCGGTAGCTGAACCCCTTTATCCTTTGCATGACTGTCATTCCACAAGAATAGATGAAACCCACTAGCATGAGTAGGAGTTGTTTGAGCCCTGTTGTGCCTACTCATTCATGCTTGTTTGTCATGCACGCTCACGCCTAGAGTTGAGTCAGTCCGATTCATCGGGAATGAATCGAGGTGTGTGAACATGTCCCTTGTGTGTGCGCTAAGAGTGTGAACACGATTTGGTAAAGGTATCGGTGAGAGGCCATGTAGGAGTACATGGTGGGTTGTCTCATTGAAGCCGCCCTTAGGAACTGAGTTCGTGTTTGTGATCCATGATTCAGCTACTACCATGCATTGGGCCTCAAATATGACCCCGCCGACTTCTTATTCACCCTTGTCCTCTGTCCGGGAGTTGCAAGTAGTTTCGTGTTTGTAGTATCTGGAGGCCGGCGCAAGATCTTGACCGTAGGGGTGGGCTGTGATGCGGTAGGCACGTGGCGGGTAAACCGGCGCCCGATTGGTGTCACGGAACCTGTTCACATCGTTTGGGGCTGTGAGCGAAACTTCGCCGAACTCCTCATAGATGGAACCCAAATAGGCGATAAACCTGGACTAGAGACTTGAGTGTCTAGGTAGGTTGTGGTCTACACCCACGTCGGCTTTCGCTGAAGTCTGCCGAGCACATGTCGTGTCTGCACGCTAAGTGGTGGAAACATGTATGAAGAAGTACACCTGCAGGTTAACATCATCTATTGAATAGCCGTGTCCATGTAAAGGACTTGGGTTGCCTATAACAGTTCATAGACAAGTGAAAGTGGATACTCTAAAATGCGCAAGATAAGCGTGAGTGCTATGGATGGCGTACTCAGAGGGAGACGGTGCGGATCCATAGTGGTGTATTGATATGGTGAATATGTGGACTCGTAGCGCCACCTCAAAAGAGTTACTTGCAATGTAGTTTAGGATAGCCACCGAGTCAAAGCTGGCTTGCTGCAGTTAAACCCCACCATCCCTTTGTCGATAATGATGCATATGTAGTTAGTTCGATGTAAATCTTGCTGGGTACATTTGTACTCACGCTTGCCTATTTTATGTTTTTGTAGAGAGACTTGATCTTGCTAGTAGTTCCACGTGGACTTCGACGCTTAGCTTGTTACCTCAGCTACGATCTTGTGCCCTCGGCAGATCTCGTAGATAGCCGTGCTTCTAAGCCTTTTTCATTTGTAGATGTCTCAGATTCGGACATATTAGCTTCCGCTTGTGCTTTGACTTGTATGTTTCAATGTTGGGTCGTGAGACCCATGATTGTAATATCTCGCTCCTCGAGCCTAATGGATAAATACTTGAGTCGAGAGTCATGTTGTGATGCCATGTTGTATTTGCACATATCGAGCATATTGTGTGTATGTTATTGAAATGCTTGGTATGTGTGGGATCTGACTATCTAGTTGTTTATCTTTAGTAGCCTCTCTTACCGGGAAATGTCTCCTAGTGTTTCCACCGAGCCATGGTAGCTTGCTACTGCTCCGGAACACTTAGGCTGGCCGGCGTGTGTCCTTCTTCGTTCCTGTGTCTATCCCTTCGGGGAAATGTCACGCGTTGAGTACCGGAGTCCTGTTAGCCCGCTACAGCCCGGTTTACCGGAGTCCTGCTAGCCTAGTGCTACAGCCCGGAGCTCACTCGCTGATGACCGACACGTTCGATGCTGGGTCATGGATGCCTGTCCCTGTAAGTCTGTGCCACTTTGGGTTTACGACTAGCCATGTCAGCCCGGGCTCCTTATCATATGGATGCTAGCGACACTATCATATCGTGTGCCAAAAGGCATAAACGGTCCCGGCAAAGGTAAGGCAACACCCGTGGGAATACCGTGCGTGAGGCCGCAAAGTGATATGAGGTGTTACAGGCTAGATCGATGTGACATTGAGTCGGGGTCCTGACAACCACATCGCGCTTCTCTGTCTGCTGGGTGGAGGTCGCTGCGCGGCTAATTAATTAAGGTATTCTTTTCATGAGTGGCTTAATTACGGTATTCAATTCCTAAGGGTAGTGTTGTACTAGTACTCTATGTTAAATTGACTGGCCATTAATTTTTGTCGTTGCACATCTGGACAACAATATGGAGCACCCTAAGTAAGTATGAAAATAAAACCTTGTAATTTATGCATGCATCTTTGGGCATCAGTTAATCCGTGTATTCATGTTGTTGTTTTGTTTTTAATTAGCATTCGTGCGGTGTAGATGGAACGATCTCAATGGATGAAGAATCAGAGAACCACAGATTTTATCATTGGTGTGACAGGGTTCATGAATTTGGCTGAAAGTACAAATAGGAGAATTGGCGATGTGGATTACATCATGTGTCCATGTACTGATTGGGCCAATACAGAGTCACATGAAGTTGCAGATGTCCAGTGGCACTTAGTCTCTCGGGAATTCATGGATGGATATACACGTTGGACCAGACACGGTGAAGAGCAGGTCATGGATGAACATACCGAGGGCTGCGAGACGCCAAACCCCGATCAGTGTCACATGGATGTTGAATTTACCATCAGGGCAGAGGCGACAAGTTACCAATGGAACACCGGAAAGCTGAAACGCCCGCTGGAAAACCAAGACGTCGATACAGATGACGACGATCTTGATATGCCAGATTTTGCTGCTATGATTGCAGATTTCAAGGGCCCAAAAAGGATATGTGTAGCGACCAGACCTCAAACAGTCCAATCTCTCTGCATCAGTGTCATCCCTGGATCGGTAATGCTGACATGCACAGTACTTGAAGGATTTATAACAGAGTAGAAATCACACACTTATTACATCGAATGTCTCAAAAGAGAACTTATTACAATAAATATGGCATAACGCCATCTAAATACGATAACAGCGAAAGGCTTGGAAGATAAAGTGAGTCCATCAACTCCAACGACATCACTGAGTGAAAGATCACGGCCTAAGGCACCTTACTCGTCGTCTGAAAAGTCTGCAACATGAAAGTTGCAGCCCGAAAATGGGTCAACACATGGAATATGCTGGCAATGTAACACTAGAGAGTAATGAACATAATAATGCTATCACTACATGCATATATGGTTGGTGGAAATCTCTATGGTTACAGTTTTGCATAAAGCCAATTTTTTCCTACAATAAAGGAATAAATTTTATTTAACTATCATGGTGGTTGTTAAACATTGAGAAGGTAATCCCCCTCTCAATCCCAATTAAGCTTCATGATTAAACCCAATCATATTAAATTAAGAGTGGTGAGATCCACATGATAATCCAAGAAACTAGATAGTCAAAACGTCCATAACCGAGGACATGGCTAACCATGATTAGTTTGTACACTCTGCAGAGGTTTGCGCAGTTTTCCCCACAAGACTCGAATATATCCATGGTCGTAGAAACGAGACACGGTCTTTCTGAAACAATAACTCTTTACTCCGGGTTGACAGTTACACCTACTTTCCCCTACATCTGCTAGCCCACCACTGAAAGAGATCATGCAACGTACTCAACTATGCTAGAGCCCATAATAGCTTCTGGCTGCACACGGAAGTTTCTAGCATGAATAATCTTATGATCCCTTTGAGCCTGGGTGGCGGTCCATAGGAAAATCACACGGTACCCCGGGATTTCCAAAAATACAGGCAACACTGGATTCCCCAGGTGCCTCAGTCCACCCATATGTGTATTAAAGTAGCCACCTTAAATTAACCATTAAATATCAATACTCACATCTGTCATGGATACACTCACCCAATCCACGTCTACAAGCATAGCATAGCAATATAAGCAACGTAGAAGTAACTCCCAAAGGTTTAATAATAAATAGGACAATAGGTACTACCTCATCTACTTCCGAAAACCCACATGTTAATCACATCCTAACCATGCAATTGTTTGAGGATTGATCTAATGCAATAAAACTGGGTAGTAAAGAGGTATGATCAAAGTGTTAGTTGCCTTGCTGATCGTCCGTGAAACCTAGAGACTCGTAGTAGCACGCTTCGCACTCCGGGTAGTCTATCACAAACAAACAAGCATACAATAAGCACTCAACTAGAAGCATGTGTAAAACTCAAATAAAAGATCTAACCAGAAAGTTCAACTTAAGAACTCCGGTTTGCAAAAAGAATCAAATCAAACTCAAGCAACGAAACTCAAACTGCTAAAGAAACAGACTTCATTTACTAATCTGGACTTAAGTCAAATTTTACAGTAGCAAAATCTTGTTTAACTTGGTTAAACAGAAAGAGAGTTTCGAGACAAAACTCTAGGCGCTTGAATCGTCTGATTCCGATAAACCAATGAAAAGATAAACTAGAACGAAAATCAGGGCACAAATCGCGATCGAATATAATCGCGGAAAACCCTAGAAAAAGAAAACCTGATGAACAGGCTAACTAACCAACGTTCGCTGTCTGCGGCTAACGAGTGGACACCGTTCGTTAAAACGAACATACGAACGAATGTCCGTTAAATAAATAAACGGAAATAAAACTAATCTATTCTAAAAAAATGAACTAGGGTTTAAATATAAACCAATCGGTTTTTACCTAAACCGAAAAAACTGGCGGCTCCGGATCGGATCGGATTGGCGGCTCCGGCGACGAGGCGGTGGCTCCGGCGAGGCAAGGTGGGGCTGCGGGGTGGCGGCGACGGTGGGGTGGCAGTGCGGCGGGAAGTGCGGTGGCGCTGGGCGGCGCTTAGCGGTGGCGGTGGCGCGAGGCAAAGCGGGCTGGCGGCGGGGCGGCAGGCGTTCTTCTGGCTTTGCCGCGACTTGGGGTGGCCATGTGGGGGTGGGGGCGGCGGCTTATAAGAGGGGAGGGGCGGGGTCGGCTTTGGGCGGCGGCGGTCTCCCGGACTCTGCCGGAGTCCGGTACGGGCACGGGCGCTCGAGGGAGGTGGTGGCCGGCTGAGCCGGCTGGGCCTTCGGCCCGGTCGGTCCGAATCGATTTTTTTTAAAAGGATTCCGCCAAAACATAAATAAATCCTAAAAATAAAAATCTAAAAATGCCAAAACAAATTTTCACCGTCTAAATAAAATATTTAGAACAAGATGAACATTTTCTTGGCCTAAAAATGCAATTTTGAAAACGTGCAATTTTTCTACTTCAAATAAAATTGCAATAAAATCCAAATAAAATATTAAAATGATTTTAATATTTTCCTCTAATATTTAATTTATTTTGGAGATGTCATTTTATCTCTTGTCATATATTTTTATTTCAGAAATGTTAGGAAGGAAAAATAATCAAAACCAATTGATCCTCTTTTCAAAATTTGAGAAAAACTCAAATATGAAAATAACGAAATCCCCATCTCTCTCCGTGGGTCCTTGAGTTGCGTAGAATTTCTATTGAAAATTTGGGATGTTACAATATGATTGGTACAAGGATCTGCCAACCATTGATGCGGACTCGAGGAAAGAATTGTATCCAGGTTGCACAAAGAAATATTCTAGGTTGAGTGCCACCCTGGCGCTTCTCAGATTTAAAGCAGCAAAGGTTCTATCAAACAAGGGCTTCACGGAGATGTTAGGTCTTTCCGAAGAAATTCTTCCAGAAGATAATGTGCTCCCGAGAAGCACGAACAAAGCAAAGAAAATTGTTTGCCCATTGGAACTTGAAGTACAAAAGATAAACGCTTGCGTGAATGATTGTATATTGTACCATGGTGAGTACAAAGATTTGCGTGCATGTCCCACATGCAAGCATACATGATACAAGATGAGGAGAGCAAAGGACAAGTACAAATTGGACGACAAGATGAAGACAAGAATCCCGTTCTAGGTTGTTTGGTACCTGCCTTTAATTCCAAGGTTGAGGCGTTTGTTTGCAAACCCTAGAGAGTCAATGAGGTTGTGGTGGCATCAAGATGAGCGAACTGCAGATAAATACATGAGGCACCCGTAAGATGGGGCTCAGTGGGAATTTATCGACAACAAGTTTGAAGACCTTGCCGAGGATCCTAGAAGTATAAGGCTCGGGGAGTGTACTAACGGGATGAATCCTTTTGGCGATATGAGCACCAATCACAGCACATGGCTGGTGCTTCTGTGCATATATAACCTAGCTCCTTGGTAGTGTATGAAGAAAAAATACATTATGATGTCAATGATTATCTAAGGCCCGAAGCAACTTGGAAATGACATCAACATTTGCTTTCAGCTACTGGTAGAAGAACTGCTGACAGTGTGGATAGATGCGCCTGCTGTAAAATGTTATGATGTTTACAGAAAGGAGATATTCGATCTACATGCAATGCTGGTGCACACCATTCAAGTTATGCCGACATCAGGTAACACATCAGGGCAGAAAACAAAGGGATATGTAGGGTGTGTCACATGCATGGATAGGACAGCTAGCAGATTTCTTCCCAACTCGTGCAAAACCGTGTATTTCCGTCATCGTAGGTTCTTATGGAGAAATCACCCATACCGAAAGATGAAAGCTGAATTTGATGGTATGACAGAGGTAGATGTGGGCCCAAGACCCTATGATGGGGAGGTGGTGCACAACATGGCTAAAAAAATTAATGTTGTGCTTGGCAAGAAGCACGCTTTGACGATGAAACAGCCACCCAACGGTCAAGTGTTTAAGAAGAAATCGGTGTTCTGTAAATTACCATACTAGGAGATTCTACGTGTACGTCACTGCATCGATGTCATGCACGTAGAGAAGAACGTATGTGAAAGCATCCTTGGTACTCTGCTCAGGATTAAAGGTAAAACAAATGATGGTGACGGTGCAAGGCTCGACATGCTTGCTGATCAATCATAACGCAAGAGTGAAGTAGAAGATTATGACAAATTCATCAAAGCTCGCTAGAGTTACAATTTCAGTACAAAAGAAACAACACAGTTCTTCACCTATTTGTTGTCAGTTAAGGCACCCTCTTCCTACTCCGCAAACATCAAAAGTCTCGTGGATGTGAGCTCAAGTAAAATGAAGTTGGGACACATGAAGTCACATGATTGCCACGTAATGTTGACACAAATCCTCCCGGTGGCCATCAGGAATCTGATCGACAAAGATATAAGAAACACACTCATTGAGCTATGTGATTTCTTCAACCAACTATGGTAGAAAGTTGTAGATCTTGAAGAGTTGGATCATATGCAAGATGATATTGCAAGAATATTGTCCAACCTAGAGATGTTTTTCCCACCATCATTCTTTGATGTCATGGTCCATCTCACTATGCACCTTGTCGACGAGATAAAGTATTATAGTCATGTGTTTCTTCGCAACATGTATCCCTTCGAGCGGTTCATGGGAATATTGAAGCGATATTGTGGAACCCGAAACCATCCAGAGGCAAGCATCCTACAAGGTTATACCGCAGAGGAGGTGGTTGAGTTTTGTACCGAATACATGAAAGAAAGACCTATAGGTTTGCCCCTCTCTCGCCACGAGGGAAGGGTGGAAGGTAAGCCGATCCTTACTGGCACGCAAATGGCTGCACCCAGAGAATTGGCAGAGAAAGCCCATTTGATGGTACTACTTAACAGCCTAGTTCTCAATGCTTATGCCGAAGAAGACTTGGCAGAGATACGTCAAAGCTTCTTGCCAATGGTGGCTTCATCAGATGTGGAGATGAAGGAGCACACTAAGAACTACGCTGAATGGCTGAAGAATCGTTTGGCACAAGGATCCATCGATGACATTGCTACGTAGTTTCCTCAAAAGCCATCACCTACTATGTTAACATACCAAGCATATGACATAAATGGATACACATTCTACACCGAGGAACATGATGAGAAGACCTCAAATCAGAACAACTCTATTTGAATAGAATGCATGACTACAGATAAAGATGATAAAATGGTATACTATGAACCATCAAAGAGATTTGGGATGTTAACCATGTGAAATTTAAGGTGGCATTATTCAGATGCGCATGGATCCCTCTTGGTCATGTAAAGGTTGATGATTACAGGAAGACCTGTGTTAACAGGACAATGATGGCATATCACACGGACCCGTTCATTCTTGCCAGCGATGCTACCCGAATTTTCTATGCGGAAGACCCCTTGAATAAGAACTGCCATGTAGTGATGCATAGGAAGAGGAGGGTACTGGGTGTCGATGATGTTGCCGATGAGGACGAGTATAATGAATTCGCTGAGTTGCCAGCTGATAACCGACAAGTGTAGTGGATCGCAACAGCTTTCGAGGGTAAAGTATTCAACCCAAATTTATTGATTCGACACAAGGGGAGCCAAAGAATATTATTGAGTATTAGCAGTTGAGTTGTCAATTCAACCACACCTGGATAACTTAGTATCTGCAGCAAAGTATTTAGTAGCAAAGTAGTATGATAGTAATGGTAACAGTGGCAAAAGTAAAGATAATAGTTTTGTAGTGATTGTAACAAAGAGCAATGTAAAAGTAAATAAGCGAAGCACAAGATGTGAAAAGCTCGTAGGCATTGGATCAGTGATGGATAATTATGTCGGATGCGATTCCTCATGTAATAGCTATAACATAGGGTGACACAGAACTAGCTCCAGTTCATCAATGTAATGTAGGCATGTATTCCATAAATAGTCATACGTGCTTATGGAAAAGAACTTGCATGACATATTTTGTCCTACCCTCCCGTGGCAGCGGGGTCCTAGCGGAAACTAAGGGATATTAAGGCCTCCTTTTAATAGAGAACCGGACCAAAGCATTAACACATAGTGAATACATGAACTCCTCAAACTACGGTCATCGCCGAGAAGTATCTCGATTGTTGTCACTTCGGGGTTGTCGGATCATAACACATAATAGGTGACTATAGACTTGCAAGATTGGATCAAGAACACACATATATTCATGAAAAAATAATAGGTTCAGATCTGAAATCATGGCACACGGGCCCTAGTGACAAGCATTAAGCATAGCAAAGTTATAGCAACATCAGTCTCAGAACATTGTGGATACTAGGGATCAAACCCTAACAAAACTAACTTGATTATTACATGGTAAATATCATCCAACCCATCACCGTCCGGCAAGCCTACGATGGAATTACTCACGCACGGCGGTGAGCATCATGAAATTGGTGATGGAGGATGGTTGATGATGATGACAGCGACGAATCCCCCTCTCCGGAGCCCCGAACGGACTCTAGATCACCCCTTCCGAGAGAGATTAGGGCTTGGCGGCGGCTCCGTATCGTAAAATGCAATGAAACTTTCTCTCTGATTTTTTCCTCCGTGAAACGGAATATATGGAGTTGGAGTTGAGGTCGGTGGAACTTCAGGGGGCCCACGAGACAGGGGGGCATGCCCAGGAGGGGTGGGCGCTCCCCCACCCTCATGGACAGGGTGTGGGCCCCCTGGTCTTGATTATTTCGCCAGTATTTTTTATATTTTCCAAAAGTTGCCTTCGTGGATTTTCAGGGCATTCCGAGAACTTTTTTTTTCTACACATAAAACAACATCATGGCAGTTCTGCTAAAAACAACGTCAGTCCGGGTTAGTTTCATTCAAATCATGCAAGTTAGAGTCCAAAACAAGGGCAAAAGTGTTTGGAAAAGTAGATACGTTGGAGACGTATTACCAGCCAAGGGATCATGCACCCATGTAACAGAGAAGCGTAAAATCATCAGAAAACCCAAGTTCATTCGCGGTCAACGTAACGATCCCAGTTCCCCCATGTACATGGGAATTAAGCCGTAAGACTAGTCTTTATGCCTACCCTGCAACTTAATTTGTTCAATTTAGAACTGTCACGTGTACTGAATATGTGAGTTATGCCCGGTTTTCTGTTGACGCAAGAACCGTTAATATGTTGACCTCGATATGCTGTTAGCTAAGGTAATGAATATGAACTGTTTGTTATTATTATTATTATTATTATTATTATTATTATTATTATTATTATTATTATTATTATTATTATTATTATTATTATTCTTATTATTGTTATTACTATTACTATTATTATTATTATTATTATTATTATTATTTTTTATTATTATTATTATTATTATTATTATTATTATTATTATTATTATTATTATTATTATATCATAGAGGTAGCACATTCAGTTGATCTCACTCCAACATGTGTGAACAAAAGATATGCAATCTGGTTTGCGAATAGCACAAGGTTCATTCATGAAAGCCATGTGCCGACCAAACCCCGTGCGTGATCTAAGTGGTGCTTTCTTATTGGCCAGAACCCAAACCCCACGGATTATACGTCTGCACCATTGGATGCTCTAGATCGAACGACAATCCTCATCCCTTTTGAGAGCAAATGCAGTTCCGGTTGTAATTTTATTTTTATGCACAAAATGCACGTTAAACTCAAAAAATGTCTTAAATATAGCTAATGATACCTGAAATGCGCCAGAAAATCAAACCCGTGGTATAATGGTGATTGCGTACCATGGAAATTTTTATGAGGCCAAACAATGAAGTCACCGGCCACTGTAGTTTTAATTCACACGTCTCCTTTTGGAAATCATGATCTTTCATGTGAGATGCTCTGGTTTGGAAGCAACGATCATCAAAACTTGTGGCAAACTTTACCAATTTTTTTCTACGAGGTCGTGAGAGCACGCCATGGCACACATCGATTTTGATGATGTCCGGACTCCATCTAAACTTCCTGTAATTAAAATACCAAGTAGGCCTACGCCAGTGGCCGCAACTCGCGGCCGAAATGTTTGAAACTTCTCCCCGCTTCTCAGACAAACGGATGAAAACTCGCAAAGTGACGCACAAATGATTTGTACACCTTCTTTGCTAAGGGTGGCCATAGTGGTGATATCATAGCCAGTATCATGCACTCGGGAATAGCAAATATGATGATGTGGAGAGAAATTAAAGAAGGGAGAGTGGTTAGAGTAACATAGGTAGATACCGTAACATAATAAATGCTATACTACTTTGTGTCATGCATGGCCATAAATACAGTCATCTATGATACTACTCTATGATACTACTCCCTCCGTCCGGTGAAGAGTGTATATCTAGCTTCAAAATTTGTCCACAAAAGAGTGTACTTCTATCTTCCCAATGAACTTTAAATTAGAAAAAAATACTTCTCACTCATCACACGGTAATCAAGACAATACCAATCTACACATGGTCTTCTTAACTTCTACATGCACTTAGCTCATTGTGGATTGGGTAATTAAAGAGGAGAAAGATGGTGGCTTGCACCGTTCCAATGCATTTTTTACTTAACTCCATAATTTGTCCTAAAATTTCTAGATGTACACTCTTCACACTATGAAGGTACATAGTATCATACACTAGTATCATATGCAAGATGCTAATATATGATACTCCCCACTATAAGGCTGGCAATAGTGGTGGTATCATAGCCAGTATCATGCACTCGGAAATAGCAAGTATGCTGATGCGGCAAAGAATTAAAGAAGATAGAGAGGGTTAGAGTAACATATAGGTAGATAACGTATCATGTTAAAAGTGATGCTAATTTGTGTCATGCATGGCAATAAATATGATCATCTATGATACTACTCTATTATACTATGCACTGTAACCAAAGGTAGTATCATACACTAGTATCATATATATGCATGATACTAGTATATGACACTCTCCACTATGAGTAGCCTAAGTATAGCCTAAATAAAACATCTACATGTAGTTGTATTAGAGTTTTGACTTCATATGCACTAAATGCAAGGTAAGTGCAAAAAATGACTTAAACATAGCGGACGAGACCTAAAATGGGTCAGAAAATCAAAGCAAGCGTATATCCGTGATTGTTTACCATGATTTTTTTCAGGCGGAATGATGTAGTAACTGACGATTTGGATTTTGAAGTGTCGTGTCTCCTTTTGGAACTATGATCCTTCTTGTGAGATGCTCCGGTATGGAAGGTGCGAGCACCAAAACTTGTGACAAACTTTGCCAGATTTTTCCATACGATCGTGAGAGCACGCCATAGTGACACAATGATTTTCGTTATTTTCAGATTCTATATGCAATTCCTGAAATTAAAATACCAACAAGGCCTACGCCTCTAGCCGCACCCTGCGGCCGAACTATTTGAAGTTTTTCCCGTTTCTCGGACAATGAATGAAAACTTGCAAAGCGACACACAAATGATCTTGCTAACACCCACGTGTAGTTGTGACTATATGTATATGTGTGTGTGTGTGCGCAAAAAATGACTCAAGTATAGCAAATGAGATATCTTTTTTTGCATATTCAAAGTTTGAGATCGCTAGCCGGTCTGCCGCCTGGTAAAATGCACCAGAAAATCAAACCATAGGGTACAATCATTATTTCTTTCCGTAGAAAAAGTTTGGAGGCGAAACGATGAAGTCATGTTTTGATTCAAATGAAAATATGCTCTTAGTTAATGTAAATGTTTTCAAATAGCACACGGTTCACTCACGAAAGCCGTATGCCTACTAAACCGGGGGCGATGCCCCCCTGCCACGCGCGCAATCAAAGTCATGTGTTCTGATTGGCCAGAACCCAAACCCCACGGATCGTACGTCTACACCGTTGGATTCTCCTTGATCAAACGCCGATCCTCCATCCCTTTCGACAACACATGCAGTTCAGGTTGTGATTTTATTTATATCCACAAATTGCAAGTGAAATCCAAAAAATGTCTTAAATATAGCAAACGGTACCTGAAATGCGTTAGAAAATCAAACCCGTGGTATAACGGTGATTGCGTACCGTGGAAATTTTTATGAGGCCAAACGATGAAGTCACCTGCCACTAGAGTTTGAATTGACATGTCTCCTTTTGGAAACCATGGTCCTTCATGTGAGATGCATCGGTTTGGAAGGAGCGATCATCAAAACTTGTGCCAATATTTACCAAAAAAAAATCCTTGGGCCGTGATAGCATGCCACGGGCACACACCAATTTTGATGTTGTCTGAACTCCATCTGGATTCCCTATAATTAAAATACCAACTAGGCCTACACCGATGGCCGCACCTCATGGCCAAAATGTTTGAAACTTCTCCCTGTTTCACGTACACCTTCTTTGCTACCAAACACACAAATGTAGTTGTAGAACGGTTTTGAATTTATATGCACTAAATGCAAGGTAAGTGCAAAAAAATGAATTAAATATAGCAGACTCGACCTAAAATGGGCCAGAAAATAAAACCTATGCTATATACATGATTGTTTACCATGAAACAAATTGAGGCGAAATGATGTAGTCACTGACGATTGGACTCTAAAGTGTCGCGTCTCCTTTTGGAAACTATGATCCTTCTTGTGAGATGCTCCGATTTGGAACGTGTGAGCATCAAAACTTGTGCCAACTTTACAAAAAAATTCCACGGGATCCTGAGAGCACGCCACGATGACACACCGATTTTTGGTATTTCCGGACTTTATATGCATTTCCTGTAATTAGAATACCAACAAGGCGTACGCCTCTGGCCTCCTTGCGGCCGAACTGTTTGAATTTTTCCCCGTTTCTCTAACAATGAATGAAAGCTCCCAAAATGAAGCACAAATGATCTTGCTAGCTAGCACCCACATGTAGTTGCGACTATGGCAAACGAATCAAATGTAGCAAACAATACCTCAAATGCAAGAGAAAATCGAACCATAGGGTACAATGGTGATTTCTTACCGTGGAAAACAATTTGGAGGCAAAAATGATGAACTCTTGTTTTCATTCAAATGAAAATATGTTGTTAGTTCATGTAAATGTTTTCAAATAGCACAGTTTACTCACGAAGTTGTGTGCCTACCAAACTATGGCCGATGCCCCCTTGTTGCATGTGCGATCTGAGTCGTGCATTTTGATTGGCCAGAACCCAAACCCCACGGTTCGTACATCTGCACCGTTGGATGCTCCTAGATCGAACGGCAATCCTAATCCCTTTCGACAGCAAATGCAGTCCAGCTAGGATTTGATTTATATGCCAAAATGCATGGTAAATGCCAAAAAATGTCTTAAATATAGCACACGAGACCTGAAATGTGCCAGCACATTAAACCCGTGGTATAATGGTGATTGCTTAATGTGGGAAAAAATTTAGAGGCGAAATGATGAACTCACGTCTTCATTTCAAAATTAGTACATCATCATTTCAAACGAAATTATTCTCTTTGTGCACACGAGCGCTTAGAGGCAACCATTTGCATAGGCCTTTCCACGCGGCGACCTGGGATATTTTTTCACCCTTTTCACCTAGGCCGCTAACACCCCCACCGCCCGCTCGCATTTCACTCAACTAGTCCACCCAATCTCCATCGCCAACCCCCCTCCCCCATAACCACAGTAGAACCCTCTCCGACACCGGCGTGCTCACCCCGGTCGTGTGCTCGCTCTTCGGCATCAACCCTACCTCCATTGTCGTTCCGAACATGCGGCTGCCCGTGCCTCGCCGTCTTCATTTGCTCGCCAGCCACCCTCGAGCATATCAATCTTGTAAAACTCACCTCTCTTGTGGTCCGGACGGTTTGCATTAAGAAACTGGTTAGTTACTGCTCTCCATCGCAGTGAGGCATATTTCCTCGCAATCGCTCTTCCTATTTCGTTCCATGTGTTCCCAAATAGGCTATAAAATAACGGAGAGCATATATATGTTCATTATCTACCTTCCTAACTAGTACATATAAGTTGTATCTGTTCCAATAAGTTACTGCCGATTTATAGATCGCGGGCGCCCGAGTCACACAAACTTAACAAATAAGCCATACATATTATTAATATTGCGTGACATGTTTAGACAGCTTGATACCAAGTTGTTAGTTTTATGCTTATCCTCCTTTCCTAAGTTTTGCATGTGTTCTCTGTAGATGCCGAGTAGCAGCGACAACACTCATTCTTCAGGCGATGTATCTTCATCTGATTCTAACAACCCTAGGTCTTCAGCAGATGGTGAGGGATCATGTAATCTTGAACGGGATAGAGCTGCAGTAGTTACCCTTCTGGTCAGGGCATGAATGAACGCTCCAAGGAAGCCCACACACTAGCCTAAAGGTGTATATGAAGTAACCAAGATCGATTTAAAGTATTGGGCTCCAACTAAACCAGATAAAAGCATGCATGAGGTTCAGGAATGTGTGTGGATTTGTTGGCAGGGCAAGGCTCAACATTAATCTACCGGGGTTTCGGAAGGCTGACACAGAAACACGGCAAAGGATAGTCTGGGAGATCATGGATCACTTCAACGTTCCAGAGTAGTGGAGAATGCAGGTGGAATACACTGCACTAAAGAAGGCTAGGGATGCTTGGATAAACTGGAAGCACGTGCTGTACAAGAAGTACTTGAGTGAAGGCTAGGACCCAATCCCAGCATACCCCCAAATTACAAAGGTAGACTGGGTAGAATTTAAAAGGGTTAGGGCAACTACAGAGTTTGCTGAGAAGAGTGCCAAGCAATCAGAACTTCAGAAGAGGAACATACACCCCCACCGTATGTGTTGGGGATATGACTATTTGTGTAAGCCACCCAGGATGGGCCGGGTTACGCAAAGAGTACTCATCAGGGGGAGCCCAAGACCAAGCATGAAGATGGCGGATTCAATAAAGAGCTTAAGGCCCACGGGCGGCTTAAGCCCATTCTAGTAAACCGCCATGATGGCATGACTTGTAACATAAGGTAGATTTAATTGGTCACCGAGCCGGACTCTGTTTATAAGCCGGCCGGGACTCTGTAAGCTAGAGGGCGTCAACCTGTGTATATAAGGGGACGACCTGCTGGCGACTTAGGGCAAGAAACAACTCATCGAGAGACGAGCATAGCGTATCTCGCTTCCTGGTTATCGAAACATCAATACCAACCTAACTAGATGTAGGCCTTACCTTCACCGTAAGGGGCCGAACTAGTATAAACCCTCTCGTGTCCCTTTTCCCGATTTAACCCCTTCAAGCTTCCTAGTTGCGATGGCTCCACAACTAAGTCCTTTCACGAGGACATCTGACGTGACTATTCCACGACAGTTGGCGCCCACTGTGGGGCCAGCGCACGGTAGATTTGAGTTCTTGAAGGGCAACTTCGAAGGGCTCAAGGGGTACGTAGTGGGCCGGATGACCAAGAGTCGTCGCGGCAAGATCTACATCGACGACGAAGGCTGGGGTCCCGACGCCAGCTCAGTTGAGTACGGATACCGGGTCCCCTTCAGCGGAATCCACGTTTTCATCGGCCGGATCGGTGAGCCGGGCCCTGAGCCGGACAACTGCACCGATCTCGTCGAGACGGCTCAACGTGCAAGGAAGACTCGGACTCAGCTGGTCATGAGGCGTGCCTTCGTGGGCTGCATCCATGGAGAGGAACTTTCTGGATCTGAAGATGGGGGTGAGACGGCCGTCCTTTCAGATTGTGACTCGTCCGCCGGCTCAACAAATTCGTTGTATCAGGTACAAGACGGCGCACTCGGGGGCTATTCCGATGGCATCGGTATTCCGGACCCCGATGAGTCGCCGAGATGGGCCAGAATCTTCATGGCTGGAACTCAGCCCGGTTCAAACTCTACAGCACCCGCAGCGATCATGTTCGGATCAGGAGCAGCCGGGGCAGGCGGCCCCATGCGCCCGCCGGCTCAGGTGCTAATGGATCTCATGGACAAGCTTACGGCCTTGTTAACCGCTACGGTTATTCCTGCCGACAAAGATGAGCATGATGCAGCAGTAGCTCAGGTGTGTGAGGAGATAGCTCTGGCCAAGGAGGCCTTGGCAGCTGAGGATACTAGACTAGCTGCAGAACCGGCGACTCTCGACGCCCAGGCACAGTGCTTGCAGTCAGAAGCTTACCAGCTCACGATGAGCTTAATCGCATCCAATGATGTATTGAGGAGGAGACATCAGAAAACGCAGTCCCGTTTACCTCCGAATTACGACCCCCGGGTTCTCTTTGCTACACCCGGAGCCGGCCCTAGTAACCCGCCAGATGCCGATCAGCTTATGACAGCCGGAACAGGAGGACCGGCTCAGCCTCGAGATATGGTGCCACCTCACATGAGCATGCCACCGCCGCGTTATGTGCTGATTCCTCCGGGTCACTTTTCCAACCCCATGGAGAATTTAATCGCAGCTTCAGCGTGCTTAGCGGCTCTTCCTATGGAAGGTGATGACCCGACGGCGGTGGAAACCCAGAGGGTTAGAGAGCTCCTCCAGACAGCCCTGGCTCAGCAAGAGACCTATTCTTACAGCCGGGACAGGATTCATTCAACTCCCCCGCCCTTGGTAGCACCACCTCGCCAGAACCGGAGCCCGAGTTACAGCAGACGCATGGAGTCAGAAGCTTTGTCGAGCAATGCCCAACGACGTAACCAGCCTGGGAGCTATAATCTGGCGTAGGACCAAATACGGCAGGAGAACGATCACCCGGAGTATCCCATGACATCTGTTGAGGAGAGAGTGGCCACTAGAACCGGCGACGTCCCTTACCTGGTGCCGGCTCTGCGTGATGTACGTCTGCCCAAGGACTTCAAGGGACCTCGAAAGGTACCGAATTACACGGCTGACTTACAGCACGGGGCGTGGATTGAGAGTTATGAGATGGCCATGGATCTGGTAGAGGTTAGTGACGCAGCAATGGCTAAATATTTCACCATGATGTTAGATGGAACAGCCCGGTCTTGGCTGAAGGGCTTACCACCCAATTCCATTGGTTCATGGGGCGAGTTAAAGGCCCGGTTCATCCAGAACTTCAAAGACACCTGTAAGCAATCTATGTCGATTGTGGACCTGACGGATTGCAAGCAAGAGGAAGGTGAATCCACCACTCATTGGGTACGTCGGGTCAAGGAGATAATTCATTCCTTCTATAAGATGGACGCCGATTCTGCAGTTCTTATGCTGGAGAAGAATTGCCGTTTTGAGCCGCTGAGGCAGAAGCTGGGGCGCCTTGAACGTGACCTCACGGATGTGGGTACCCTGATGGCGGATCTAGTCAAATATGCCGATTCTGATAGTACCAAGGATCCCGCGTCTGACGATGAGAAGACAGGGAAGGGAAAAAGGAACGACAATGGAAAGGGTCAGCAGCATAACCTAGGGAATCAAGGCGGCAACAAGTGTAAGGCGGACGGTAACCCGGAGTTTGTGGCCAATGCCAACATACGGGGTAATAATCCGAGACGTAAGGGTAAACTGCCTCGATCCGGCGGGTCAGGCCCCTCTTTGGAACAGCTACTCAATGAGCCCTGCCCAAGACACGGCACCAGGGAGTGGCCCGCCACGCATCTATGGAAGGATTGCGCGATCATGAAGGCGTTTAAAAATTCCAACACCTTTGATGGCGGTCATGGATCTGGCGGCGGTTTTCAATGCCTGGGCGGCAGCTCAAATTCCGGTTTTCAGGGGCATCCGGGCGGTAATAATCAGCAGCAATCTGGTCAAGGTGGACAGCAGCAATAGCAGTCAGGCTATCAAAGCCATCCGAAGCAGTTGAGTGGTGGACAATATCACGTGTTTAACACTAGTTTGTGTAAACGTGACCAGAAGGTCCATAAGAGGGCTGTGAATTCTGTTGAGCCGGCAATTCCTCGTTATCTAAGGTGGTCGGAGCAGCCCATCATATGGAGCAAGGAGGATCATCCTCCGCGGGTCGAAAACCCGGGTCAGTTGGCTTTGGTAGTGACGCCTCAGGTTGGTGGGTATAAGTTCACCAAGGTGCTTATGGATGGGGGTAGTAGCATCAACATCCTCTACTACGAGACCTTTCAGCGCATGGGGTTGACTGATAAAAATCTGAGAACATCCAACACTGTTTTCCATGGAGTTGTTCCTGGTAAGTCCGCTTACCCAGCCAAGCGAGATTGAGCTGAGGTAGCCTTTGGAGACTAACATGACCTGTGGCTGAGAAGCTAACGTTTGAGGTGGTCAAGATCAGGAGTCCATACCACGCTCTGTTTGGACGGCCGGCTTATGCCAAGTTTATGGCCTGGCCATGTTACGTTTATTTACAGCTCAAGATGCCGGGTTACAAGGGCACCATCACTGTACATGGCAGTCGTAAGGTAGCATTGGAATGTGAAGAAGGAGACGCAGCTTATGCTGAGTCGGCCTGCGCAGCAGAGGAGCTCAAATTTTATCAAGATAATGTTGACCCGGCAGATATGACATCCCTGAAGAAGCCAACTACAGAGCATGACCCGGCGTTGAAGTTTAAATCGGCAGCTGAGACAAAGCTTGTCGACTTTACCTGGTGACTCTTCTAAACATTCAAAGATCGCAGCAACTTGGATCCCAAATAGGAAAGCGCGCTCATCGAGTTCATCCTGAGAACCGGGACATCTTTGCATGGAAACCTTCTGACATGCCGGGTGTACCGAGGGAACTCGCTGAGCACACTCTCAATACTGATCCAAAGTATAAGCCGGTCAGGCAGTTTGTTCGTCGTTTTAATGAAGAACGACGGAAGGCCATTGGGGAAGAAGTCGCCCGGCTCTTGGCGGCCGGGTTTATCATTGAAGTTTTTCACCTGGAGTGGTTGGCTAACCCGGTGCTGGTCCTCAAGAAAAACGGCACCTGGCGGATGTGTGTGGACTACATGAACTTAAACAAGGCTTGTCCGGCTGACCCTTTTGCTCTTCCCCGTATTGATCAAATCATTGATGCTACGGCGGGTTGTGAGCGTTTGAGTTTTTTGGATGCTTACCTCGGTTATCATCAGATTAAGATGGCAGTTAAGGACTAGGAGAAGACGGCTTTCATCACTCCATTTGGAGCTTGCTGCTATGTATCTATGCCATTTGGGCTCAAGAGTGCCCAGGTGAATTATCAGCGGTGTGTGCAGAACTATTTGCACGACCAAATTGGGCGTAATGTCCATGCCTATGTGGATGACATCGTGGTGAAGTCCAGAGAAAAGGAGACCTTGATATCTGACTTAAAAGAGACCTTTGATAATCTCTGGGTTTACAAGATGATGCTTAACCCGGCCAAATGTATGTTTGGCGTTCCTGCGGGCAAGCTCTTGGGTTTTCTGGTGTCCAACAGAGGCATCAAAGCTAACTCGGAGAAGATTAAGGCGATTACCTCCCTGGCTAAACCGGCGTGCATCAATGATGTTCAACGACTGGCGGGTCGCGCTGCCGCCTTAAGTCGATTCATAAGTCGGCTCGGTGAGAAAGCCCTCCCATTGTATCAAATGATGAAGAAAACTGACACTTTTGTTTGGAGTGAGGCCGCTGATGCTGCTTTTGAAGACTTAAAGAGACAATTGTCTGAGCCGCCGGTTCTTGCGGCTCCAATTGACAAAGAGCCTTTGCTGTTATATGTGGCTGCCAATTCACGAGCCGTCAGCGTTGCCATCATGGTGGAGCGTAAGGAAGCCGATAAGGAGCATCCGGTTCAACGGCCGGTTTACTACATCAGTGAGGTGCTCATTGAATCCAAGCAAAGGTACCCACATTGGCAAAAGCTTGTTTATGGAGAGTTCATGGCAAACCGGAAGTTGAAGTAGTACTTTCAAAGCAATCCTATAACTATGGTAAGTTCTGCCCCTTTGGGAGACATCATTCAGAACAGGGAGGCCACAGGACGAGTCGCCAAGTGGGCTATTGAGCTTGGGCCTCATGGCTTGAAATACATGCCCCGGACGGCTATTAAGTCTCAGGCCTTGGTGGACTTCATCAATGATTGGACAGAGTTGCAGGCCCCTAAGGAGAAGCGGGATAACACATACTGGACTATTCACTTTGACGGGTCCAGGCAGCTAGAAGGCTCGGGGGCTGGAGTGGTGTTAACTTCCCCGGCTTATGTTTCCATGTACTAACAATGCAGCTGAATGTGAGGCATTACTCCATGGTCTCCGGATGGCTAAGGAGATGAACTTAAGCTGGGTACGATGCTTGGGCGACTCAGATTTGGTGGCTCAACAAGTGTCAGGCAAGTGGGATTCCAAGGACCCCCTCATGTAGGCTTATCGTCGTGAGGTAGATGATGTGGCTGGTCACTTCACGGGTTATCAAGTGGAGCACATTGATCGAAGGAAGAATGAGGCGGCTGATGCTTTAAGCCGGTTGGGGTCCCAACGTAAGCCGGTGCCGCCCAACACCTTTCTTGATGTGTTACATAACCCTTCTATCAAGGTGCCTACCGAGGAGAACTTAGCAGTGCCAGACCCGGAGGCACAGATGGTGGCGGCTCTTCATGTTATCCCGGATTGGATAGTGCCTTACTTGGTCTATATGACCCGGGGTGAATTGCCGGAGGATGAGACATTGGCGAGACAAATAGTTAGGCGCTCCAAATCCATGACGATTGTTAACGGCGAGTTACATCACCTCAGCGTCACCGGGGCGTTTCAACGCTGTGTGTCACCTACAGAAGGCCAAGAAATACTCCGTGAGATCCATGAAGGAGATTGTGGCCATCATGTTGGGTCAAAATCCCTCGTGGCCAAGGCTTTTCGTCATGGTTTCTATTGGTTGACGGCTCACGCTGATGCGGAGGATCTGGTCAGCAAATGTGATGGGTGTCAAAAGTTCTCACGACGAGCTCATGTGCCGGCTCAAGAATTGAGGATGATCCCAATTACTTGGCCGTTTGCAGTCTGGGGGCTTGACATGGTTGGACCTTTCAAAAGATCTAAAGACAAAAAGACACATCTACTGGTGGCAGTGGACAAGTTTACTAAGTGGGTTGAGGCAGAGCCGGTCAGTAAATGTGATGCAGCCATGGCGGTTCAGTTCATGAAAAAGGTGATGTTTCGTTTTGGTTTTCCACATAGCATCATAATTGATAATGGCACTAATCTCTCTAAGGGTGCCATGGAAGAGTTCTGTCAAAGAGAACATATCCGGCTTGATGTTTCGGCTGTTGCTCATCCTCAATCCAATGGTCAAGCAGAGAGAGCTAATCAAGAGATCCTGAAAGGTATCAAGGCCCGGCTCTTGGTCCCTTTACAACGGACTCCGGGTTGTTGGGTGGAGGAGTTACCCTCCGTGTTATGGAGCATCAACACTACGCCTAACAGATCTACGGGATACACACCTTTCTTCATGGTTTATGGAGTAGAGGCGGTTCTGCCAAGTGACTTCCGGCACGATTCCCCTCGTGTGGCGGCTTACGTTGAGGCGGATAACGAAAAGGCTCGTCAGGACGCACTTGACTTATTGGACGAGGAGCGAGACTTGGCAATAGCCCGCTCAGCGATTTTCCAACAAGACCTGCGCCGCTATCACAGCCGCCGGGTTAAGAGCAGAACCTTTCAGGAAGGCGACTTGGTGCTCCGGCTCATCCAGGATCAATCTGACATGCACAAGCTATCCCCGCCTTGGGAAGGGCCCTTTGTGGTCAGCAAGAATTTGCACAATGGGTCATATTATCTCATCAATATTCGAGAGCACAAGGACTCACTTAAATCGGAGGAGGAGACCCGCCGGCCGTGGAATATAGCTCATCTCCGTCCTTACTATACCTAAGTTACCAGTTTTTAAAGATACCTTTTATGATGTACATATTATACAAGGCAATAAAGCAGGACCTCTGTCCTTTTTTCCCATAAAGAATGTTTTATGTTTTCTTTATCAGGTGATGGACATTGCCAACAGGGGACGGATCATATCTGAATCCGGCTTTCCCTTTGGTCCGGCTTATGATCATATCTGAATCTAGCCATGGTCACTTGGGGGCTTCCTGTTCAAGCATAGGTCGTATTTGAACCAAAGAGGACATAGCTGTCGATACCCACTTGATCGGCATACTGCCAAACCCACTTAGGGGCTTCCTGATCAAATTTGAATCATAGCTTAACCCCTTTGGGTCTGACGTGGATCGTATTTGAATCAGCGTCATTAAACAACTCTTATGTTCACTTGGGGGCTTCTTGTTCAAACATAGGTCGTATTCGAACCAAAGAGAACATAGTTGTCAATACCCACTTTATCGGCATCGCCAAAGCCCCTGGGGGCTATATGATCGTATCTGAATCTTATCTTAACCCCTTCGGAACGGTTCTCTGATCGTATTCGAATCAGGAGCCTATGAACATTTCCAAGTATGGTTATTTTAACTATCATTGAAACCTTCTTGAGGAGATGGTCCTTGATCTTTTCGGTTTTATATTAGTTACTTCAGGTTCTAAAAATTTCCAGGTAAAAACTTATATGAGCCGAAGAGGTTATCAAAAAGGGTCGCAGGTATGCTGTTATGATCATGTTTTAACTAATCATGAACCGACTTATACATATGATTTTTGATCATGTCCGGGTTATCAATATTCTATAACCCGCTGGTGCAGTGAATCGTCCAGGAAACCTTGCCTGTTTTACGTGCAGGATAAAACGGAGCAAGGTAAAATATCAAGGAAACACTTGATTAACATCAGCAAGATGAATTTAGTGCGGACGGCTTAACAAAAGCAATAAGTACCATAAGGCATGACTGGCATTAAGGAGTTTTCTCTATCCTATTACAAGACTCCCCGAGTCTAAACAAGTGAAGCATTGTTCTTTGCAAGGTTATCACCCGGCTGGTGGCTCATTCCTCTGGTTGGCTTGATGACTCCGGGTTATCCTTCCCCGCCTCTCCTTCGGTTGTTTTGCCCTGGAAGGTGGACGAAGCCCAGTCAATGCCGCTCAAAGCTTCAAATTCAGCTTCATCATCTATTAAACTGGCCGGGTCCACTTTAGGGGCAAAGGTATGCTTACGCGTTGGAGGGATCAGGCTGACTTGGTCATAGGGGGCGTTTGGGATTCTCCGGTTCTCGCTATCATAACCCGGCGAATACTTAGTTAGATCAGTATCCTCCCCAATGAGAGTCGCCAGGGGGCATACGACTTTAACACAGGCCATGAAGTCTTGTTCGCCAAAAGCAGTGTTGTCCTCCTTCAGGCTTGGATATCCAAGAGAGAGGTTAGAAGGGTCAAGTTCTGGTACCCATGCTCTTGCCCGACTCAACGCAGCCACGGCTCCGGCTCTCGTGGATGCCCGCTGTCGGTGTCAAAACCGGCGGATCTCGGGTAGGGGGTCCTGAACTGTGTGTCTAGGCGGATGGTAACAGGAGACAAGGGACACGATGTTTTTACCCTGGTTCGGGCCTCTCGATGGAGGTAAAACCCTACTCCTGCTTGATTGATATTGATGATATGGGTAGTACAAGAGTGGATCTACCACGAGATCGAGAAGACTAAACCCTAGAAGCTAGCCTATAGTATAATTGTTGTTTTTTCTATGGACTAAAACCCTCCGGTTTATATAGGCACCGGAGAGGGCTAGGGTTACACAGAGTCGGTTACAATTGTAGGAGATCTACATATCCGTATTGCCAGGCTTGCCTTCCACGCCAAGGAAAGTCCCATCCGGACACGGGACGAAGTCTTCAATCTTGTATCTTCATAGTCTTGGAGTCCGGCCAATGATGATAGTTCGGCTATCCGGACACCCCCTAGTCCAGGACTCCCTGAATAGCCCCTAAACCAGGCTTCAATGACGACGAGTCCGGCGTGCATATTGTCTTCGGCATTGCAAGGCGGGTTCCTCCTCCGAATAATTCATAGAAGATTGTGAACACCAGGATAGTGTCCGGCTCTACATAATAAATTCCACATACCACCGTTGAGAGAATAATATTTACACAAGTTCAGTCTGCTGACGTATTTCGTGGCGTGATGTCACACCACAACCAAGCCTTTACATGAATCATTTTTATCACACCACCTCAGCGCGTTTAGCGAAGCGGTTTCTTTGGCGCGTCTTGTCGAAGCAGAGATCGTGTCCCTTATTCCGGGATTCTCATCAATACGGACGTGGGTAACCCAACCGCGCCATTAATTGTGGCGCTTGGGAGATAAGCGAGTTTTACCAGGATGGTGGGGATGCATAGTTTCGTCCGCCCATATATAAGGGGATATGGATCCACCTTTTTACCTACGCCTTCTTCCTCCTTTGCTTATCCATCTCCGTGCACTCGAACTCCAGCGCCCAAGATCTCACCTCAACCTTCTCCAACCATGTCCAGAGCAGGAGGCAAGTGGATGGCCTCCTCCGTCACGGAGGGGCACATCAAGAAGCTACGCAGCGCCGGATATTTGTCCAGCGATATTGCGCACCGGCTCCCCGATGAGGGGCTGCTCATCCCCACCCCGGGCCCCATGAGAGGGTGGTATTCCTTCCCCATTTCCTCCATGGACTGGGCTTCCCACTCCACCCCTTTGTCCGGGGGCTCATGTTCTACTACGGCCTGGATTTCCACGATCTGGCCCCGAATTTCATCCTCAACATCTCGGCGTTTATCGTCGTGTGCGAGGCCTTCCTCTGCATCCAGCCCCACTTCGGCTTGTGTCTCAAGACCTTCAATGTCAAGCCGAAGGTTATGAAGGGCAGCCAAGCGGAGTGCGGAGTCGCCATGGTTGGAAAGATGCCCAACGTCACTTGGCTCAAGGGCGCCTTCGTGGAAACCATCAAAGGGTGGCGATCGGGGTGGTTCTATATCACCGAGCCGCGTGACCCTTAATGGGCAGCGGTCCCCGAATTCAGACATGGCATCCCCATGCGGCTCACATCCTGGAAAGAGAAGGGCCTGCTGTGGGGTAGTTCGGAAGAGCTGACCGGACTCCAATCCTGTCTCTAAACCCTGGTGAACAAGAAGCACAAGCTTGTCAACGTGATCCAGGTCATGCTCATCCGCCAGATTCTCCCCTGCCAACAGCGGGACTTCAATTTGTGGGAGTTTGATCCGGCACAACACCGGACCTTGAGCGGGCTCTTCGACACTATGTACGAAGATGCTTGGAAGGTGCTGGTCATGGGCGCCGAAGCTCCCGCATCCACTACTGAAGATCGCGGATTCAGCTCGCAGCGTCCGGCTGGCGAGGTAAGCCATGTTATCCTTTATGGGACACTTGCTTTTCATAGTTTGACTCCATGCGGGATCTAAACTCCCAATACCTTTAACAGGCCTGGTATGAGACATCCGGACAGGTTAACTGTCCGGCTCCCCTTCTAGAAGACCCAGCGGATGCCCGTTTGACAGGTCTGCTGGTCCCGGTGCCTTACGTGGTGCCGGAGAAGAAGGCCAAGAAGAAGGCCATGGGAACCCGGAGGAGTTCCCGGCGTCAGGTGTTATCGGATTTATCATCCGATGACTCCAAGGCAGACTCCTCCCACGAGGACGAGGAGGAGAAGAAAGAGGCCTCTCCCCCAGCGGGGGGAGAGAAGAAGAGGAAGGCCTCCCCAACGAGGGAGGCCGAATGGTCCAAGAAGGGAAGGACCTTCCCTCGGACTGTTCCGCCAACGTCGGCGGTGGCGACGAGGAGTGGCCCTCAAGGGCCAAGCCCCTGGCAAGATCGTAAGTATCCGGACCCCTGAATAACTCATAATTTTTCTTTTTGTCACATGGTGTCTTTCTAATGCCGCATACAACCCTGTAGTCCGCCCAAGGACGATCTTCCTGCTTCGACGAGCGGGTCCTTGGGCCCGTCGGATGTGGATAGCACTTCACTTCCGACCGCCTCCTACCCCCGTGACGCCGACAACGCCGAGGTGGGATCCCAGAAAGGGACCTACCAGGAGGAGGAGGTCCCAGAGGTGCCGCAGGGCAACCTCCCGGACATTGGACCGGACTTCGCACCGGAACCTGCAGTGGTTCCGGAGTCCGGCGGGCGGCCCCTTCGTAAGAAGGGCAAGACTGTGAGGCCAGCAGCCTCCGTACAACCGTAGGCACTGGATAACTTGCTGGAGGCGCTCAACGGCGCTTCCATCAAAGAGGAACACCGCACTGTTATGAGTGCGGTGATTCAGAAGGTTCAGCTCACAAAAAGCGGGCTGGTGAAGCTCAGAGCAGCCTTCTAACAAAGCTTTGAGGTAAGAATTTAAGATATGTAAAATAGTACCGCATAGACAAGAGCTCTCGATGCTCGGTTCGGTGTTCGGAAAGAAAAGCCGGATGAGGATCTAAAAGATATACGCAGGAGTCTTAATAAAATATGTCAATATGGGAATGCAGCTCTTGCTGCCGACCTCTACCAAGACTCGATCGCGAAGGCCAATGCCTTGAAGCAGAGCCTCGAGCGGTCCGAGAGCAAGCTCGGCCGTGCCAAGAAGCAGCTCGAGGACAAGGAAGGTGAGTAACACCTTATTAAAGTTGTACCTTACAGAAAAGGATTTGGTTGCAAGGGGAATGACAAGGGTAACGTGGGTACTCCAGGGGCTACGAACGAGGTGGCGACCCTGAAGGAGGCGGTGTCCGCGGCCGAACGCAATGCGGCCGCAGAACACGCCGGGCGAGAGAAGCAGGAGGCGCGGGTGGCGGAGGTACAGCAAGAGCTCGAGGCTCTCGTGGAAAAACACGAGAGTTTGGAGCGTGACTCGAAGATTCGAGAGTCCGAGCTTGCGTCGGCTCTTGAGAGTGCCAAAGCTGCTAAGGCCGAAGCCCACAAGGCCCTCCAGAAAATCGAGGCATTGAAGAAAATAGCGGCGGGTAAGGCATTCTTCATGCAAAGCAAGCATGTAAAAGTAAATTACCTATTACTTACCCGAATTCGAAGCTCTCCAGGAGCATTCGCAGATCTGCCCCGTAGCGTGTCCGATGCTGCCGCTTTCTACAGAGCCGAGGAGGGGAGCTCGACGAAGAAGGTGTTCTGGTCTGAGTATGCTGAGGCCGGACATCCGGTACCCCTTAGCGACCGGCTGAAGCAGCTGGTTGAGCTCCACAAGGTGGCCGAACAGGCCATGAAGGGCCTCATAGTTCGGCTGTGGCCCAAAGAGGCCATGCCTGGGAGCTACTTTGGCCTGGTGCGGCGGCTGGTGGATGCTTGTTCATGGGTTGAAGTCATCAAGCACTCTGCCTGCATTGAAGGTGCCCGTCGGGCCCTTGCCCGTGCTAAGGTGCACTGGGGCAGGATGGACGCTGAGAAGCTTGTGGCGGACGCGCCACCGACGGGCAAGGAGTATCGCACGCCCGAGATGTATTATAAGGGTGTCTTGAAGGGTGCCCTCATTATTGCGGGTGAGTGCTCCAAAGATGTAATATTTGAGTAGACTCGCATTTTGTTATCATGTGCGCTGAAAACTTTGTTCATATGCGCTAGGCAATGCTTGTTAATTTAAAATATTACCTTCTGTGCGGCCATTTATCAAATCTGAGAGATGGCAAGTCATCGGCTTCAGCCCCCATGCCACGAGTGTTGGGGTGTTCGGGATAAACTTGAGCGCTCTTGTTCCCATTTTTGGGTCCATCTAGGGAGGCGCTCAACACAACGAATGAGTCAATCGGAGTTATAATGCTTGAACACTCTCACTTAGCCATAGAATTCTATAATTTTAAATTTCGGCGAAGCCCCTAGTGTTCGGAAGGCTGAATTCGGGGCGCTATCCACGCCTGGGCCGGACAAAGCCGGTTCCTCGCTCTAAGCGGCATAAGTCTTTAGGGACTCGAAAAAACCTCTCGAACAGCGACCGGCTCTCGCCTCATCATGATGGTCAGTTTTAGCTTTCTCCACTGAGGTGCTCGCCCAGCTCAACTGGGGCACAATCGAAGTGGTTCTCCCAGCGCTACCTTAGCCGATAGAACGGAACGTAAGGTACCAAAACATGGGAGCCGGGCAAACCCAACTATTGACCCAAGACATGATTCGGAGCCGATGCATATAATGCTATAAGTTCGGGGTGCCGCACTTGTGAAAGTGTTCGGACTTATCACACCATAATGTGGGGAACTTAAGCCCCTGGTGTATTTAGCCGTACCAAAGTGTACGGATGCAGCATGTCATAAATGAACATATGTATAAGAAAGGAATGCAATTATAGGCAAAAAGCGATGCATTGTTTATTCAAGAAATACTGCCATGAATGCAGAACGATACAAATAGTGCAATAAGCAAGGGGTGGGACTATTAAACATGTCCCCCTCTAGGGGTAGGCTGTGGAATGGTTTATAAAACAGATTTAATGCTCGTAATGGAGACCACCTGGATACTCATCGTAGCCTTTCTCCTTCCCTGGCTGTTGCATCGTGAGTTCGGCAGGTCTACTGCCGGACAGGGCCTCTGGTAAATGGAGTCCTGAGGATAAGAAAAAAAAGAAAGAAAAAGGATGACACACTTGGGAGCCCCTGGTGTGGTTGAGCCGCACTGGGCCTGTCGTAGTCGTGCCCCTTCCCCTATGCCCATGGTATCTCCAGAGCGTAATGATGTACGCGAGTCTTGCAATTTGGCAAGGGCTGGGGTTGGGGCCACATTGCTACGCGTGCTCGGAACGTGCCAGGTGGTCTTGTTGTAGGTTACTCCGGGCGCGTTTAGCAGTGTCCGATCGCGTAGTAGCCGGACTCGAGAATTGCCTTAAGAGGCTACTCTGAACTTCCGCCACGAGAGCTGCTATATGCTCCTCTGTGCGGAGAGAGCGTTCGGTGTTTCCGTTGACCGTCATGACTCCTCGAGGGCCTGGCATCTTGAGCTTGAGGTATGCGTAGTGCGTCACCGCGTTGAACTTTGCAAATGCGGTTCGTCCGAGCAGTGCATGATAGCCGCTGCGAAATGGAACTATGTCAAAGATTAACTTCTCACTTCGGAAGTTATACGGGGATCCGAAGACCACTTCTAGTGTAACCGAGCCTGTACAATTGGCCTCTACACTTGGTATGACACCTTTGAATGTCATCTTTGTGGGTTTAATCCTTGAGGGGTCTATGCCCATCTTGCACACTGTATCCTGATAAAGCAGGTTCAGGCTGCTGCCGCCGTCCATCAGGACTCTAGTGAGGTGAAACCCGTCGACGCTTGGGTCTAGAACAAATGCGGCAAACCCGCCATGGCGGATGCTGGTGGGGTGGTCCCTTCGATCAAAAGTGATCGCCAGAGGACCATGGATTGAACTTTGGGGCGATCGCTCCATCTCATATACGCCCCCGAGTGCACGCTCGCTTCCCTTTGGGTATGTGGGTTGCGATATCATGTTCACCATCCGCACTTGTGGGGGAAACCTTCGTCTCCTCCGTTGTTCGGGCGGCCGGTCTCCTCCTCATCATCGCCTGCAGCCCCTTGTCATTGTTTTCGCAATTAACTTGCTCATCGCTTGAATACCCAACAATCCTGTTGGTGTGATTAGCTAGCTTTTCGAGTGCCGTATCCGCACGAAGCGGTCGAGTATTCGGTCCAAATTGACCGACCCGAGTAGTTCTTTTGAATGGCTTTTTCCACCGACCGGTTTGGAGCCTCGAATCGGCATCGACCGCCAGATCTCAGATATCGCCAAGCACGCGGCGTTTGTGCTTGTTGCGATGCGACCGCCATTGCGGTCCTGGTATCCGGACTGCCGAATTTTTGCCGAGGTTGTTATCGCTGGCTAGCTACTGTCCTCTCCCCGCAAAGCGGGTGATGAGTGATGAGGGCTGCCATGGATTTTGGCTTTTCCGTCAGAGGTGCCGTGCAAGCCACTCGTCATGGATGTTATGCTTGAAGGCTGCGAGTGCCTCTGGATCCGGACAGTCGATGATTTGATTTTTCTTGGTTAAGAACCGTGTCCAAAATTGTCTGGCCGATTCGTCTAGCTGCTGAATTATGTGGCTTAGGTCATCAGCGTCTGGTGGTCGCATGTATGTGCCCTGGAAGTTATCAAGGAATGCGGCTTCCAGGTCCTCCCAACACCCAATTGATTCTACTGGCAGGCTGTTAAGCCAATGCCGAGCTGGTCCTTTAAGCTTGAGTGGGAGGTATTTGATGGCGTGAAGATCATCACCGCGGGCCATGTGGATATGAAGGAGATAGTCTTTGATCCAAACCACGGGGTCTGTTGTGCCATCGTAGGATTCAATGTTCACGGGTTTGAACCCTTCGGGGAATTGATGATCCATTACTTCATTTGTGAAGCATAGTGGGTGTGTGGCGCCTCTATATTGGGCTATATCTCGACGTAGCTCGAGCGAGCTTTGTTCATCGTGGTTCGCCCTACCGAGTTGTTGATCCGCGCGACGGTCATCGCCGCAGATCATGGGCGCCCACGCCGATCCGTAGATCGATCTTGATTGTCTTGGCTTATCCTCCAATATGTCTCGTGACGTCCGGCGATTCCTCGCGGGCTTTGTGCTTTCGAGCGATGCCGGTACGACTTTAGTGGAAGGCCTAGAGGCCTTTTATCGCGCCACGAGGTGGCCCGGTCGGACGACAGCGCTGGTAATGTTGGTTTATATGCTTCCTCCTCTAATCGGGGCAGCAGCTTGCTTAGGGTAGCTTTTGAGGGGCATTCGAGCTCGTGTTTTCGGGCCGCAAGGACTTCACCATCCGTCGGCTAGCAAATCTTGATCAGCTCTAAGTTGTTGCTGCTTTTTCTTGAGGCTGCTTGCCATGGCTATAAGCCTGCGCTTAAAACGCCTTGTTCGACGGATCCTCAGCACGACTAATTCATCGCCATCGAGGCTTGCCTCGCTCCGGAGGGAGGCATGTAATTATCGCCCTCTACCTCTTTGTCCGCCGCTCTCTCATGAGGGCTGGCTTCTTCATCCTCCTGTGCTGAATCTTGCCGAGGGGGTTGTCTTCGCACCTGTCCGGGTGTTGTTATCTCCTGTGCGAATCTCCATTCTTGTTGTGGCGGATTTAGAGCGCGCCACGACGCCGGCGCTTAGGCTGTTTCTTGGAGGGGTCTTCCTCCGCTGTTCCCTCGCCATTCCCATCCTTTGGGGTATCCACCATGTATATGTCATATGACGAGGTGGCTTTCCAGTGCCCAGTAGGCGCTGGTTCTTGGTCGTCTCCGGCATCGTCGTCCATACCGTCGATGTCTTCGGAGTCGAAGTCTAGCATGTGGTTAGGTCGTCGACAGTGGATACAAAGTGGGTGGTGGGTGGGCTTTGAATTTCTTCGTCGTCCGCATCCCAACCGTCCTGACTGTGATCCGTCCAGGGCTCTCCTGATAACCAGAGATACTTTAGTGAATTCAGGATGTCGCCAAAAGGCGAGTGCTGAAAGATGTCCGCAACGGTGAACTCCATAATCGGCGTCCAATCGGATTCGATTGGTAGGGGCGCGGGATGTTCGGAGTCCGGCGAGGAGTCACGAGCTTCACAAGGGACAGGGTCGGTATTTGGCTCCATCGCCGTAGAGGTAGCAGCCCTCGGGCGGTGTCTAGCCACCCATCCTCGATCGGCGCAGTCGGCTCCGAGTTAAGGGTCGGAGGGGATTCTTGTGCGGCCTCCAGGGCACTGTCCGGCAGCAGAGCTAGATCATGCCCATCGTGACAGTGCAGCGCGCTTGGCTGTGGCTCGAATCCGTCGAAGATCAAGTCTCCGCGGATGTCAGCCGTGAAGTTCAAACTTCCAAATCTGACCCAGTGGCTGTGGGCGAGCTTAATCTGCTCCAGATGGCCAGTTTAATTGCCCGCAGGCAAAGCCGCCGAATACAAAGATCTGTCTGGGAGAAAAATCTCACCTGGACCGAAGTTGTTGTTGATGATCGAAGGAGCCATCGGCCTATAGGTGACGCACAGCAGGAACTCTCAATGGAAGCACCAATGTCGGTGTCAAACGGCGGATCTTGGGTAGGGGGTCCCGAATCGTAAGCGCCTAGGCGGATGGTAACAGGAGACAAGGGACACGATGTTTTTACCTGTGTTGGGCCCTCTCGATGGAGGTAAAACCCTACTCCTGCTTGATTGATATTGATGATATGGTAGTACAAGAGTGGATCTACCACGAGATCAAGAAGGCTAAACCCTAGAAGCTAGCCTATGGTATGATTGTTGTTTTTTCTATGGACTAAAACCCTCCAGTTTATATAGGCACCGGAGAGGGCTTGGGTTACACAGAGTCGGTTACAATGGTAGGAGATCTACATATCCGTATTGCCAAGCTTGCCTTCCACGCCAAGGAATGTCCCATCCAGACACGGGACGAAGTCTTCAATCTTGTACCTTCATAGTCTTGGAGTCCGGCCAATGATGATACTTCGGCTATCCGGACACCCCCTAGTCCAGGACTCCCTCACCCACCTTAAGTCTTGAATGCGTTGAGGTAGCACCGAAAGATGTCTCAACACGTCTTTACAGGAGCCGAGGAGAGGTATTTGGTAAGGCCACAGCGGCCAACGCACGCTGTGACCCGGAGTACAACTGCTCTACTAAGGTATACACCGCCTTAAGCTTGACCAACATATTTTCCTTCAGATTGGCACTCCTGGGGCCTGCAGGTTCACAGGTATAACACTAAGCCGGAGGTAACTATTACAATGACTCTTGAATGATTACAATACTATGAGTGACTTACCGAAGATGCCTGAGACCATTTGGGATATCTGCCGTTTTAAGTCGGACAGCTCATTTGTTGCCTCGGCAAGAGATGCTTCTGCTGTTTCAGCCCGAGTCACCAGTGAAGCCCTTTCATCAACCCAAGTTTTCTTCTCGGATTCAAATTTTTTCTTCAGTTTCTCTTGTTCAGAGACACTGAATTCAAACTTGGAGTTGGCTTTCTGAGCTTCGAGCTATTGGGTTTTCAACTGACTCTTCAAATCGGCAATCTCTGCCTCAAATTGACTTATGGTGGCCTGCATTTGACATCAGGCTATGGTAAGAATCTTGGTAAGATAATATTCAAGTCCTAAGCACTTCACAAGTAAAAATACTTAGCACTTGGGGGCTAATGTATGCTTAAAGAATTTTTAATCTATTTTACCGAGTCACACATATTAAGTCTCAAGCACTTTACAAGTAAAGGTACTTGACACTTGGGGGCTAATCTGTAACCCAAATTCAAAGTTTCATGTTATCTCCGGGTTAAACATATTCAATTTAAACCGGACAAAACTAATGGCAAGAAGATTATTATGTCTATAGCATATTCATTCATAAGCAATAGACTTGGAGGCGGGTACAGTAAGTAAGATTTAGAGTAAAAGCTTAAATTTTACCTCAGATTTATGCTGTATTTGCTTCACCATGTCAATTTCTAGGTCACGACTCATCAGATACTTTGTTCGGGATAGCTCGAGACTATATCACCAATACTTAGGTGAGAGTAATCAGTGATGTCTTGTTTGGACTTCCGGCGCTGGGCAAACTCCTCCTTGGCGGTGCATTGGGCAAGGGCAGTAGGCCGGCCCGGTTCAACATATTGGCTCTTCACAATTTCAATCTCCGGGTCGATCGTCTTGGCTGGGCTAGGAATTTCCGGGTCATCCGAGTTGTGAATAACGTCTTCTGCAGGCGAATCAGAGGTTGGCACCGGAATATCAGAAGCCGGTTCAGGCGGTGGCTTAGGAGTGGAGCTATCAGGAATGGATGAGTCAAGCACCGGTTCCGTAACCACCGGGTCTTGGGACGGCTTATTCTTCTTTGCCCTCTTGCTGGGCTTTACTTGCAAGCTATCAATCAAAGTGGAAGGATAAGTATCAAAGTATAAGTATGGATAAACTTACAGTAAGAAAGGTTATATTACCCGGGAGCCGTTTTGAAAGACGGCATGTACGATTGCATCGACTGATCAGAAGAAGGGGAGGTATCCTAATAGTTGGAGTCAGATGAATTGAGAGGTTGGCAAATCAAACCCATCAAGGGTAAAATAAAATGTAAGTTGGAGATAGCCTCTGTCCGACGCTTCCTGTTACGCCTGCAAGCCGAGGAAAGCTCAAGGTCCGGGTCAGCCCGAGTCCGCCACCGATTTTCAAGTCTGCTTGCTTCAAAAGAAATTGAGGATCTTGGTAGTTTAGAGGTGTGAAAACCTTACTTTCCGGTCACCCTTCGGATTCTTTTTGTTGGCAAAGGCTCGAGTCTGAGGAAATTATAGTTACTCTTCGCCACTGCTTGATCGCTCCCAGATCTTCCTGAAAGGATCAAATGTCAGTAAGATAACAACAAAGGAGTTAAAGAAAAATCAAAAAAGATTACCTCTTCCTCATCTCAAGAAGAGTCGCCCAATTTAAGCATATCGAGGCGCTGGGTTTCTTCTTCTTAGAGGTACCCGTCCTAGCGGCTTTCCTTTCGGTCTTCTTGGCTGCTCTGGCCTGTTTTGCAGCCTCATGGTCATACTTAACCTTCTAGAAATTATCATCGGCCTGTGGGAAAAGATAAAGAATCATAAGTACCAGAAGGTAACATATTAAAGAGTATTTGTAAAGATTAATAACTTACCGCAGGAGCCGGATTCTTCTTGCAGAAGGGAAGCAAACAGAAAGTATTACTGGTTATAGTGCTCTCCTTCAATAGCGATTGGACTGTAGTATCTACCACATCATCTGGTAAGTCCTCAGGACTATGACACATTGAGTCGTACTTTTCGCCTGTAAGTACACATTAAGGTGGAGCGGCGGCTTAATGGTAATATCCGCCAGGTGACCCAGACCCGGACCAAATCAATGCCAGTTAATCCATTGCCTAAAAGGGCTTTGATCTTTCTGATGGTGGGGTTAAGAGGCAGGCGCTCAACAGCAATTAACTTGTCCGCCAGATGATGATTGGACTCAAGACGCAGGGCGCGAAAGCCGGGCAGAGGCTTCTCGTTAGCTGGAGAGGTGTCTTCACAGTAGAACCACGCCGGGTTCCAGCTTTTGGGTGACTCTGCAGCTCAACAGAAGGAAAAGGCAGCTCCGCCGCTGGATTAAGATGCCGCCAAGCTCAAGACTAGGCCCGTTATGCGCTGCTCATTCCGCTGTTCAAGTAAAAAGTTCTCTCAACAACAGCAGACTTGGTTCCTCTCCTAAGTATACCTTGCGTAAGACTTGAAATTACATGATTGGACACGAATTGGGTCCAATGTCTTGAGGCCTCGTGTCAAAGAAATCCAGAACTTCCCTGAAGAATTTTGAGCCGGGAAGGGCAAATCCCTGGTTCATATGGTCTATGAAAACTACTACCTCCCTGTCTTTGGGTTGAGGTATCTCCTCGCAGACGGGTGAGGGGCACGATAGGACATGGCCTTTTTTGGCAGATGGTTGACGTTACAAACTCGTCGAGTTTGCTTTTTGGTTATCGTGGATGGAACCCAGCAGTAAGTCACAGGCCTTGGCCGCTTTAGCAGCCATAACGGCAAAGGGCCTACGATAAAGTAAGAAAGTTCCGTTCAAATTTAACCCGGAGAAATATTCAAATTTATTTAAAATAGCGTCTTAAGCAAGGGGCCTAATGATATAAGGGTGATTGTGTAGTAAAGTTTAAGCCGCTATCAGGATCAACAGTCATTCAAGGATTTTTAAACCGGACACCTAGACAGTGGTGATAAAAGTAAGTTTTCCAGAAGAAGCTTTCCGGGTGATAGAAACAAGTTCCACAGACAACATCTCTTATTATGGATCAAACTATTGTTCTAAAAGGTGAAAAATTCTAGACCTAAAAACAGGGCAGAGAAGTTCATGCATTCAAAGGAGGTTTCCAAATAAGAGAAATGAGATCTATTTCTATGCAAGATCAACACAAACAACTATCGCAGTGGTTCCACACGGTTTTTACAATCTAAACAGGCTGTGGAAGTGTAAACTAGCAAGGATTCGCATCGGGCGGTGATGAACCCGATGAACTTGGCAGAGCTTCAAGATAGATCTAAGAAAGGGGAAGAAAGGAACTCACGGATGAGGATGAACTGCGGAGGCTCGCCGTCGATCTTTGGTTACCGTCAGGTCGATGCAGCGGCCTGAGTCGATGAAGAAGAGGGAATCGATGGTACCGGCGACGGAGCTTGAGAGGCAGAGAGGAGAGGAAGAAGACGACTGAAAGGGTAAAAGGGAAAGGACCCAAGTCGTGGCTATTTATAGGGAGAAGACAACTGAGACGGCGCGGGAAACGAGGAGATAACAATTATTATCTAGCGGCCCTAACGCCTCGATTTTCGGAGTAGTCAGTAGAGAAGAGATCCGTTGAAGGATTCGGTGGAATAAAAAATGAGTTAAAGGAAGAATGACGTCACGACGAGTTAAGACGGATCCAGAAGATGACGTCCTGGCGGGTTAACAAAAACCTCTATATAGTCAAGATCAAGATTTAATTTTTGTAATATTTTTAGATTGACATGAACAGGTTCAAATCAATCTGGGGCCTAATGTTGGGGATATGACTATTTGTGTAAGCCGCCCAGGAGGGACCGGGTTACACAAAGAGTACTCATCAGAGGGAGCCCAAGACCAAGCATGAAGATGGCGGATTCAATAAAGAGCTTAAGGCCCACGGGCGGCTTAAGACCATTGTACTAAACCGCCATGACGGCATGACTTGTAACATAAGGTAGATTTAACTGGTCACCGAGCCGCATCGCTTTATAAGCCGCCGACTCGTAAGTCGGAGGGCGCCAACCGCGTATATAAGGGGACGACCTGTTGGCGACTTAGGGCAAGAAACAACTCATCGAGAGCCCGGCATATCGTATCTCGCTCCCTAGTTGTCGGGGGTTGGGTGCGACATATGCCAAAGGATGGCTTATCATGGTGGGGGCGAGTAGAACGTCGCCGGTGCCTGGAAGCGGGATTAGGCGAAGACATGCACACTGGCGGATCTTACCCAGCTTTAGGGCTCTCCGAGGAGATAACACCCCTACAGCTGCTCTGCCGGGTCTCCACATGGTCACTAAGGCAAAGTGAATACAAGGTTGCTCCTAGAGCTGTTTCTGGAGGTAGGACAAGGCAAGGCTAGCTCTCTCCTCCCTATGTGGTCTGTCTAGTGCTAATGGATTCGAACCCTTTGCATGGGTGCCCTGGGGGGTTTATATAGGCCTACCCCCGAGGGTTACAATGGTAAAACCGGCTGGCGCGGGTCCCAGCCGCCTGCTCTCGTGCACCGCCTTCTCCGCCGACTCACAGGTCCCGCCGACCGCTCGGCACAGGATCGCCAGCCCGTCCGGCTGCGGCGGTCGTGCCGACCGCAGACATCGTAGCCGTGCTCCTAATGACGCTGGTTGGTCATGCGGGTCATGGCAACACACGCCGTCGGGCAAGGGCGATCACCGCCGCCATTCCCCCGCCGTGTCCGGGTTAATGGCATGTGGGGCCCGCTGAGGGGCCGGCCGACTCTAGAGGGCGACTTCAACGGTCCGACTTCTCGCGCCCCGCCTTTCAAGATTTTGCCGACCGGTAGGCCCCGCCGTCTCCGGGCCGTACAGACAGACCGTCGTGGGCATAGGGCCCCGCACCCAGGAGCTAATGTCAGGGCCGACATGGCAACAGCGCCGCGCCGGACGGAGATCTCCGTTGGTACGGCGCACTGTGGCCATGCCTGCCCTTAAATAACGGAGTTTGGAGTTGCATGCCGACTTCCCATAGTCGGCCTCTTCAGAGTCGCTTTTGGGACTCGGCTTATCTTAAAGCCGCCTCTTGGACTCGACTCATCTTGGAGCCACCTCTTGGACTCGGCCTAGCTGAGGGTCGCCGCAGGGACTCGGCTAATCTTGGAGTCGCCACAGGTACTTGAGGGGCGCAGTCTGCCCCGATGTCTTAAAAGGTTCTGGGGATCGGGTTAGCCTACCCGTGGCCCATTACTTCGACAGTAGTCCCCGAAGCTGGTGAGGCTCCGGGGGTGATATGTCGCGGGCCTAAACAGTTTCATTCTTCCGGTGGCGGGATTTAGGCCTTGCTCGCCATCTTCCTTCAAGCCGACTGGCTGGAGTCGGATTCACAGAGGGCCGTCCTGTTTCAAAGTCACAAGGGAACCAGGGCGTGTTCGTCACGCTTCCTCGTCGCTCGCCTCGCCCCGTCTGCCAGCGCCACATGGCAGGGCAACCGCCTACCCACGCACGCGACGGTCAGCCGCCGCGGGCCCTCCACTACCGCGCCTCGGCGCGCGAACGGATTCGTTGCGGCCGTGCGGACGGTAGGGTTCCCCATGTCGTTACTGTGCGTAGTAACTTCGTGGGGTAAATCATGGGGGGCATGGGGTCTCGCGCGCAGTTAATCCCACGCCGCCCCATCGGCTTCTCAGCCTACGTGCTTATAAGTAGGCGGGGGGAGCGGGACAGCGAAGCACGCGCTCGTTCTTCCCTGCTCCCCTGCTTCCTCCTGCCTCTTCTTCTTCTTGCCTTCGCCGCACCACGCCGCGCTGCACCCGCAGCGATGAGCTCCTCCTCCTCCACGGCTCCTGCCGTTCGCTCCGGTGTGTGGGACGGCTCTACGGTGGACGACGACGTCATCGAGCACCTCCCCAAGACGCGCCAGCTCCCCGGCGCGAACCTGGTGTGAGCCCGCGACGGCCGGGCAAGGGGAGATAAGGCAGCGCCGAGGAAGGCGCGAGCGGGTCATATTCCGCCGCACCTCATGCGCGCGCATGGCCTGCCGCAGCGGCTTCCGCTTCTTTCTTGAGTTCAACAGACTCCACTGCACCATCTCACTCCAACACGGTGGTGCTATCGCAGCCTTCGCCACCTCGTGCGTAGGGTTTTTTGGCGCTTCCCCACCACCGAGCTGTGGGGAGAGTTCTTCAATCCAAGCTCGACGCACGTCCGCCGGGCGTAGCCGCTCAATGGGCGCCTTCATCGCGATGCACAGGTTGACCGCCGACAACCCATTCCTCCATCGCGCTTAATCAAGACGGTGAAGATGTGGCAGCGTCGATTTACGTGAAGAACGCCGCCACGTATGCTTAATGGGTCAACTCGCCGCTTCTACGAGGCGGGCGCTACCGCTGGGAGGCTTCCCCACCTGGTCCCACTGCCAAGACGCCGACTCGCAGGTGCCGCTGTCGTCAAGCGATTCGAAAGGGACGCAGTCGGAAGGCCTGGTCAGGGCCGACTTGCTGGCCGCCTTCATGGCGCGCCGAGTCCTCCCTCTCCAAGGCCGACCTCATCTGATTAGTCAGATGAGCGATTGCCGAGACCCGAGTCGGATGAGCACCTGGGACATGCCCCACGCGGAGGTGGCAAATATGGTGAATCACATCGCGAACTACGAGATCGCGGAAGACTGGCAGTTCGGCAAGGAGCCGTACTCACGTGCCAACCCCCCGCCTGTGGTAAGTCAAATCCTTGTTCCTCTGTTTTTCCTTCTGTAGCCGAATCCGACTTCTGATCTTCTTGGTTTCTTTGAGTTAGAACCCCCTTATCCAGCCTGCAGCCGGCGCCACGGGACCGCCCCACGAGTTTTCGCAAGATCGAGCAGAGAGCGATGTCGACGACCCCGACTTGGGGGTGGCGGCAATGGAGGCTGATGTCGAAGGTGGAGGAGGAGGAGAGGAAGGCGGCTTCAGGCCCTCGGCGACCTTCGCCAACTGGCCAGACGACGACGTCGAAGGGGAAGTCGCCCCGCGCCGCCAATCTAAATTCGGCCATCTAGGCACGAGTTCCTCCGCCGGCTTGGCCGATCCACGTCGGCGCGAAGAAGCGCCGGCCGCCGAAGTTCACTCGGGCGGCCGGTCAAGAAGTTCAAGGGGCAGCCGCTACTGCCGGAAGAGGCGGGCGCGAAGGCCAACCGCTCAGAAGGAAGTGAAGAAGCCGCCGCTAGTCTCTGCGAAGCGCTCTTTCCGCTCGTCTTGTTTTTCTTTGATGAACCTTTTTCCCAGTCTTTTTCATTCTTTCTTTTGCTTTAGGGCCCCTCTTTCTCTTGAGAGGGTCGCCGCCCTCTGTCATGGGGTCGCCGAGACGCCCGCCAAGATTTCGGCGGATTGACCTCCCGCCACCTCTCGGAGGCGACGAGCGCAACGCGGGAGAAGCACGATCAGGAAGAGACCGACCGTCTGGAGAAGGCGGAGGCCGAGAAACCGGCGGCCTCCGCACAGAAGAAGCTGGAGGAAGCTGAAGCCACCGCCGCAAAGAAGACAGCTGGCTGAGGAGACCTGCTACGCTAATCGGCGTTGCTTGTCGCCCCGCTGAACTCCGCGCCACCGCCCCCCGAGTTCACGGGGCAGACTGGAGAAGTCGGCAGGGAGCACCCTATCATGGAGAAGGACGGTGGCGAGGCCTCCGCGTCGGGCACGGCCACGCCGCCACCGCCGCCTCCGCCGCCATCGGGAAGCGCGCATGGCAAGCAGCCAGCAGGCCCGCAAGTGCCGTCGACTGAGGATGAGGCGGTGGCGAGGCTGCCCTTCGTCGCTTCACCAAGGCCGCCGCTTTGAGAAGGCGGTTTCGCCGCCACGCCCTTGAAGCCGGGCGCCGCCAGCTTCGGCCATCCTGCATGCCGAGGGCTAAAAGCGCGCCCTTATCGGGTGGGTGCGAGAAGGAGGCGACGGTCTGCTGAACTAGGCGCTCCTGGACGTGTAGGCGAAACTGCGAGCAGAGGGCGAAGCCATCCGGAGCTGCACCAAGGCGCATCTAGCGTCGTGAGCGTCTATCCGGGTATGCTTCCTTTTTGACTTTGTCTTTTCTCATTCTTCTTTGTGGGGACACGCCAACGCACCCACTGGGTGTAGTCCCCGAGTTTCGGGCGGGCCGAGCAGCGCCCGAACTCAATCTGGCGAAGTTCTCATTTTGACTTTGTCCCATTGTTTATCACAGAGTATCACAACTCCGCATCACCGCCTTCAACCGTAATATTGAGCAGTGGGAAGCGGACTGCTTCATTTGTCGGAGAGCCGGAGTAAGTTCTCTTCTTTTTCGCGGGGCGGCGGCATTTCCGCTGGCTGTAGTCCCTCGAGATTTGGGCCGATCGCTGAGCAGATCCCGCCGATCTTCCCCGGCGACCTTCCTTGTTCGATTTACTTAACGCCCTTTCTTTGTTCTTCGTGGCCAATGTTGCTCTTCGTAAATGGTGGGTGAAGTCAAGACCGCCTTACGCCGCCAAAGAGGAGGCGGCAAGCTCGAGCGCGCGACTTCCATCGCCGCAGCAGCCGGGCGGAGCGTATGAGCTGCTTAAGGCGGTACATGACGAGGCAGAAGAGAGAGACCGATCTCATGGCCGAAGTTCGAAGTCGAAAGCGCCTCCCGGATCGACAAGGAGGCGGCGTCGACCCGCTTCCACGAGATCGAAAACATTGTCGACAGTGAGTTTTTCTTTCTTTCGAGTCGCCGACCGTAAGTCGGGCCGATTCTCGATTCTTGCTTTTCTTGTTTTGGCACTTCTTCCCCGCCATTCGTGACATGCGGTCACCGAGCCATCGAGGCTGATCGCGAGGTGCGGAGGGCAATGGCGAGGAGATCGCTGCCAACGCCCTCGACCGCCGACGAGCAACTCGAGCATCGAGATCGCTCGCGGCCGCCCATCACCGCTGCACCAGCTTCAACGCCCGGGCCTCAGCGATCTCCGCCTCGCAGGTTGCACATGCCGCCCAAGGCGCCCTCAGTCGGATCGCCGACGGCTGGAGGTCGCAGCTGGCCGCCTTGATGCTTGAAGGGTTCTTGGCCCGGCTGAGCGCCACGCCTTGGAATTGCCAAGGCATGGTATCTGTGGCTGGACTCGACCGGCTGGCTGCTCGGCCGAGGCCCAGCAGAGTGGCGGTGTGGAAGGTGCCTCGCCGATGCCGGGCGAGATAGCCGATCACAACGACATTCAGTGTCTTCGTCCCTGAGCGGGCCGCAAACGGTGAGGAGGTGCCTCCGGATTGGTTTGGGATGAACCTGGACTACGACGAGGACTCGGCGGAGGTGATCGGCTCCTGTGCCGAGAAGGGAGACGAGGGGGAGGACGGGGGCTAGATGGAGGCGCCAGAAGACGGAGCAAATGACCAGCCTCAGCTCGACCGCGCCTCCAGCAACGAGCGGCATCCGACTGGACCGGCCGCCGCCGGAGACGATCAAACCGAGACTGCCCAGCCGGCCGCTCCGGCGCCTGACACCGCCGTCTCCACCGATCCTCCAAACGCGTCTGCCGCTTCCTAGACTGCCGTCTTGTTTTTACTTTATCTGCTTTCATAGTCTTGCAGAACTTGTCAATTTGCACAATTCCACCCTCGGGGTGTATCTTGAACTTGGTCAGAGGCCTATGTTATGTAAATATCTATCTGACTTCTATCTTTCTTTGCTCATTGCTCTTTTGGCTTTTTCCTTTGCCGCCTTTCCATAGTCGCCGCTTTGCCAGACGAACAACCGCTCTGCGGGCTGCCGCTGGGTCAAATGCTTGGCTACCCTAGGGAAGGCAAGTACTTGGCCTTTTTTAGAATTTTTTAACAAGTTGGATAGAAGGCGGCAAGCCGACTATTCAAGAGTCGGCTCTGTGAAGAGAGGCTGGGAGCCGGCTTGGGCTATGCTTATGTTTTGAGTCCTTAGCCATTTTTTCGTGAGGGCGCTTATTCTTTCTTACTCTCTGCCCACCGACAGTCGCTCTGTGAGCTGTGGCTTCTGACAGGAGACGGCTTAGGCGCCGCACACTACTTGTCCGATTGCAGGAAACATTTCATAGCACAAGACGGCAAGTCCCCGGGCCGACTAATCGAACCTGGCGCCAAGCGGCATAACAAAGAGTAGCATACTCAAAGGCATAATTATTATCATACAGATAACAAAAAGGGCAGTCCCCGAGCTCGTCTTCGGGGGCCCAAAGTCTCGGTACTTTAATACAAGGCATAGCGTGGTACATCTGATCAACAAGAAAATCTTCGGAGAAGATTTATGCTCCATGGTCGCTCCACTCTTTGCCGAGTCGCCCCTTGCATGCTCGGGCTTCGGCGCCGATTAGGTAATAGGAGTCGCTTCCAAAGACTTTGCCGATGATGAAGGGGTTTTCCAAGGCGCCGACAACTTGTGCCGCTACCTGTTCGCTGAATCAGCCGGAGCACAAGGTCGCCTCTGGAAAGATCTCGCCCCGACCTTCCGGCCAGTATCGTGCGGACTCGCCGGTAGATGCCGGACTGGCCGAGTGCCAACAATCGCCCTCTTCCAGCCAGACGACGCCATCTTGACGTGCTTCTTCCGCTTCCTCTTCGATGTACATCAGACTCGCAGGGAGTCGAATTCTATGTCCGCCGATGACGGCTTCGCACCCGAGACGCAGGAAGAAAGGCGGAAGGTGTTGAATTGTTTGGAGTCGTGGCGCAGACTCCAGAGGACGGCCGGCAGCTCCTCGCCAACAGCCTACCGAACGCCGAGTGGTTCACCAGTGAGGCTTGATAATCGACAGATGAGGCCGCTTTGTTCGCTTCCACCCAGCCGCTTGATCGCTGGATGGGCAACGGACGCTAAGTCCGCCGATGCCGCGCCGCCAAGTAAAAGCAAGGCGCCTTTGGCAAAATTTGTGCCATTGTCAATGATGATGCTGCGGCGGTATGCTGTACCGCACCGTGATGTCGGCAATGAAAGTCACCATACCGCATCGCTCAACTTCTTGATGGGCTTTGCTTCTATCCACTTGGTGAACTTGTCCACCGTGACAAGCAGATGAGTTAGGCCGCCGGCTGTCTTGAATGGTCCCACCATGTCCAGGCCCCAAACCGCAAAGAGCCGTGCAATGGGGATTGTTCAGCAGCCATGAAGCCGCTGAAGCGCTTGGAGCGGAACTTCCGCACCCCTTGCATTTTTGGACTAATTCTTGGCCTCTTCTAGGGCAGTGGCCAAGAAATCAGGCCGAAAGGCTTTTGCGACGAAAGTGCTCTTGAAGCCGCATGGTGGCCAGACGCTTTGGTGGATGTCTCAGAATTGCTTGGCCTTGCTCGCTCCACAGCGCTTGTAGACACCCAAAGAAGCTGCTACCGACCAGCTCTCTGCTGATTATGTGTAGGCTGCCGCCGGCGCTGCACTTGCCGAGCCAAGATTTCACTCGCTGGCGCTTGTTCACTAGAAACTTGAGGATGGGCTGGGCCCATGAGGGTGCTGCTATTTCTTCAATTGCCACCACCGCGACTTGGACAAGGGCGGCTGGGCTGGGAGGCGGTGGGCTGGAGTCCGCGGCCGTTGGCTGGATTGACGAAGTCCCCGGGCCGACTGGCGCAGTTCTCGGGCCGGGTTCCGAAGTCCCCGGGCCGGATTCGTCCGTGATTTTAATGGAGTCGTCTGCTGGGGCTCTTGAGTCGGATCCGACTTCTTCGGGGGGAGCCGGCACAAAGGTGGAGTTTGATTCTAGTGAAGGCTTGATAGACGGCTTAAGGACACGCTGAAGAGCGACGCTGGATGGTATTGCTTGGCGGGTGGAGCCGACTCGTGCCGAGGCGTCTGCTTGGTCGTTGTCATTTCTTGGCACGTGGAGGAACTCGCACTCTCGGTATCCGCTGAGTTGTTGCACCGAAGTTTATAGCTCGCCATGTTTGTATCTTTTGGCGCCCCGGGGCCACCGGATGATCGCTGGACCACCAAATCGGAGTCACCATAACACAGATCCGCGAATGCCGAAGTTCTTTGGCAAGCCGGAGCCCGTGAATGAGCGCTTTGTATTCGCAACGTTGTTGGAGGCGGCGAAGCGGATTCGCAGACATACTTGAGCTTGTCGCCTTTTAGGGAGGTGAGGACGACGCCTGCCCTGTGCCGGTGCGCATCTTGGAACCATCGAAATGCATCCGCCAATGGGTGGAGTCGGCTACCGGGTAGGTATCGGTCTCGCCCACGACAAGGAAGTCGCTGCTGCTTATACATGATGGCAAAAGGGCTGGTAGTGGATGGTGTAGGAGCCAACTTATGGCCCATTTGGCCACTCGCCGTAAGCATCTCGGCCCTAATGATCTCGCCAGCGGGCTGTGCAAAACCACCGTTGTCGGTGTCAAACCGCGGATCTCGGTAGGGGGTCCCGAATCGCAAGGCCTAGGCGGATGGTAACAAGAGACGAGGACACGATGTTTTTACCCATGTTCGCCCTCTCGATGGAGGTAAAACCCTCACGCCCCGCTTGATTAATATTGATGATATGGGTAGTACAAGAGTGGATCTACCACGAGATCAAGGAGGCTAAACCCTAAATCTAGCCTATGGTATGATTGTTGTAATGTATGTTGTGTCCTACGGACTAAAGCCCTCCGGTTTATATAGACACCGAAGAGGCTAGGGTTACACAGAGTCGGTTACAATGGTAGGAGATCTACATATCCGTATTGCCAAGCTTGCCTTCCACGCCAAGGAAAGTCCCATCCGGACACGGGACGGAGTCTTCAATCTTGTATTCGTAGTCTTGGAGTCCGGGCGACGATGATAGTCCGCTGTCCCGACACCCCTAGTCCAGACTCTCAACCGTGATTGGATGCTCTTGAAAGTAAGGCTTCAACTTGGTGGCAAAATGCACACCGTAGCACATCTTTCCGTAGTGAGGGTAGTTCTGCTTGGAGGTCGACAAGACTCGCCTGTAATATACCGTCTCTCGAAAGGGAGCGCTTTGCCTTCCTCTCTTTGCGCTCGACTACAATGATCAGGTGCTGACTACTCGGCCGGTGGCGGCGATGTATAGGAGCATGGGCTCTTTAGGAGTCGGAGCCGCCAGACAGGGGAGTAGTCAACATCTTCTTCACCGAGAAATGATTCATCCGCTTTGTGGTTCCACTCAAAAAGGTGGTCTTCTTTCATTAATTGGTACAAAGGAGAGTTTACCACCGACCGATGAATCTACCGACGGACGCTAAGCAGCCAAAGGAACTTCGCACATCTAACAATGGCTAGGTACCTCCATCCTCTCGATGGCCTTTGACCTTCACAGATTGCACTTATGCCGCTGCTTCAGAGACCGAAGCCAAGGAGTTGGCCGACCGGCATCTCAAAATGCACTTTCGTGGTTGCTTGATCCGAATCGGCGCAGTTCTCGTGAGGTTTCCTTGAGGTCTTCCAAGAATGTCCCACGCTTCGCCTTCACCACTACATCATCCACGAGACGCATGTCACGAAGTTGCTTGAGGAGGCACTTTGCATGCAACGCTGAAAGGTGGCGCCGCATTCCTCGTCAACGTCATGGTCGCAGCGTATATTCAATGGCGTGATGAAGGCGGTCTTCGCCCGTCTCGCGGTTCTCGCTTGATCCGTGATATCCTCAATATGCATCTAAGAAACTCAACAGCTCGTGATCCGCCAGGAGTCTATCACCGATCGATCCTGCAAAGCAACGGGTCCTTGGGGCAAGCTTTGTTGAGGCTTGTGTAATCAATGCACATCCGCTACTACTTGTTTTTCAAAGACCAAGACCGGGTTTGCCAACCACCAAAAAACACCTCCATAATGAAGCCGCCGCCAAGAGCCGGGCTATCTCTTCTCCAACAACTCTTCTTCTTCTTCCGACAGCAAGAAGGGCTGCCTCGACGGCTTCACATCAGGCTCGACATGTAACTTGTGCTCGGCGACCTCCGCTGCACACCCGCATGTCTTTAGGGACCATGCAAAGATGTCTCGATTCTCGACGGAGGAAATCGACGAGCTCGCCTTCCTATTTGTCGTCAAGGTTTGTACCCATGATAGCGCACTCTCTCGGGTGCCCGGTCCAAGGGTATCTTCTTAGTCTCTTTGGCGCTTGAACAAACCCTCGCCGACCCTTGGGGTCAGCGACATCCTCGCTGCTTTCCGCCATTGCCACCAATTGCTCAAGGAGCCGCTTCACCGCAATCACTAGGGACTCGCCAGCCGATCGCTTCCTCATCCGCAAGCGGACGATTTCGTAGTCGCCAATGATGGTCGTAATCCCCGCAACTCGCATCTTCATCTTGAGGTAGGCGAGTGAGGAATCCGCCATGAACTTGGCTGCAGGTCGGCCAAGTAACACATGGTATGGGCTTTCAAGGTCCACCACTTCAAACCAGACCGGCTCTCGCGGAAATGATCTTTGTCTTCAAGAGAACATCTATCGTGATCTTGCCGATTGGTGAGCAGGAAAGGCTGCACGATGCCGCGGGAACACAAACCGCCGTTCTAAAGCTGTCTTCGCTGATTCCTAAATTCTCCATAGTGTCCTTGTGCAGTGATGTTGATGCTACCGCCTCCGCTCATCAAGACTGCGAAGCGGGCGCCCACCTAGCAAAGCGGGCTAAGGTGGCACCGTGACTGTGGCATAGGAGCCCCGATTCGCATAACCTCTGGGTGATCTACTCTGCTCCAACTGATAGGCTTCTCTGACCAATGCATAAACTCTGGAGTATTTGATGCAACAGCATTCACTTCTTGCTGCTGTAGCCTCCTGCTGCGTCGATCATCAGCCACACTAGTGAACACCACATAGGCTCCATGCTCTTCTGGGTACTCGTCTTGTATTGCGCCGACTGGCCGAGCAGCCGGCTACTGGGGCGGCGGTGGAGGAGGCGGCCCAGTAGGCGGGGGAGGAAGGAGGCCGCCTTGGCGATTCCGTAAGCCAAAGGCACTTTCGGTGGTATGGTTTGACGGCTTTGGCGCCATTGTGGAACTTGCAGGACCATCCAGTCCGCCAGAAGAGAAGGACGACAACCAGCTTGACTTGCCGCTTTTCAGCCGCTTGGCCGGAGGCTGCCCTCCGCTATTGATCTTCGATCGTTGCAACCTGCCGATCGCTGGAAGTCGGCCGCTGGGCCTTGTGTTTGTTGTCGCTCGTTGTTGTCGCCATCGTGTCTCCACCGAGTTCGGGAGCCTCGAGGGGCCACTTTGTCACCGCATTAACTTGAATTTCCGCCTTCATGGAGGAGTTGGGCCGGGCGCATTTGTCGGCTATGATCAGCAGTCGTCGAGGGTTTCCTGCCGCACGTGAGCTTGTGTTGAGGAGGGTGCCTTCGCACCCGGCGTGAAGTAACGATAGCCTACACTCTGCACGCCGCAGGAGTTCCAAGCTCCGCTTTCAGCCGCTGTGAGGTAGTCGCGTGTCGACTCTGCTGTGGCCTTGCACGCGACAAGGAAAGCTGGCGCTGCTTGGGAGGTCGCTTGTACGCGCTTGTGAAGTTGCGGATGAAGGCTTCGTGAAGTCGACCCAGCTGTTGATGCTGCGGGTTTCAGATCGTTCAACCATGTCCGGACGTGCCCTCGAGCATGAGTGGAACATACTTCACGGAAACTCGCTTGTCGCTGCTCTCGCATGTCGACGGCCGTGGAGTAATCAACTAGCGCCTTCCGCTTCACGGAGCCGATGTACTTGGTGTGTCTCGGGAGCGTGGAACCTTTGGGAAAAGGCTCATCTTGGATGCGGGTCCAAAGCAGGCGGACCCAACTCATCTTCTTCTTCCAGCGCTGTGGATCGTGGAGTCGGACGATCCGGTGGGCGCCATTCTTCCGACTCTCTCGGCGATTGAAGGTGGCCACCGAGAGTCGGATGCTCAACAAGCGGTGGGGAAACTCGCCGCTTCTTCTTCGGGTGGGAGGCAGATAGTCGCTTCGCCGCTCCATCGCTTCCCGGACGGCCGCCTTGGTCGCGCCGATGGCGATGCGCGAGTCCGACCGTGACTAACAGCCGCTCTTTGTCTTTCCTTCCGGACTCGCCACCGGGCGTCCGAGACGCCGTGTTTTGATCTCGCGGTAGGCAAGTCATTGTTTGCTTGTTGCGCGCGCGGCGGCCGCCGCCGCTGCTTCGCGCAGCAACCGCCGAGGAGCTGCTGACTCGCCCGCCATCATGCGGCGCGCTTCGCCGTTCTTCTCACTCGCCGCCGCCGCTGGGCAGAGCAGATGTTCTCCGTAGGGGTGGCGTACACGGGGCGATTGGCCCCAAATAGGTTGGCGATGGTCGCGCCGCGCTGTCGGACCGTGCCTAGGCGGCTAGGCCCAGTTGGAGCCGGCGAGCCACCCACGGTGCGATCCATTTCACGCTGGTAGGCTTCTGACAAGCGCCTCATGCTTGCCAGCTTCTTGGCGCCTTCGATGATCTGAAGGCCGCGTGTTCCAGCTGCCTCGCATTTGCGCTTCGAATAGGCGCAGCTTGGTCTTGTAGAGCCACGCCGAGTGGGTCGCGAGCTCCTCACCGAACGCCATCGTGATCGGCGACGCAGCACCTCCGTGGACGGCGCTCCGCCGCTCTCCTCGTGGGAGCGTTTCGTCAGACCACCACATTGGTGGGGAAAGTGTCGTTTATTACGGCGCCGGAGTCGACCAGCATCGGGTCGGTGGAGCCTACGGACTCCAAGTCCACGGCAGCTCGCCGACGACGGAGTTGGTCGAGGAGGCCCGCGAGGGGGCTCTGGGGCCACCTGCGTCGCGCCGGATGCAAGCTCGCCGAGAGGCGAAGCTTGCCGACAAGTTCGGCGAGGCAGCTCGCTGCACAAAGGGTTTTAGCGCTGCAAGCAGCTGCCGATGCAGACTGTGTCGCGAAGCCTGGCCGGCTGCGCCGCCTGTGGAGGAAGAGGGTTCCCGCCCGTAACGTGATCTCCTGGACGACGGTGCACCTTGCCCCACAAAGGCACCAAATGTCTGGGGTTGGTGCGATATATGCCAAAGGATGGCTTATCATGGTGGGGGCGAGTAGAACGTCAGCCGGTGCCTCGAAAGCGGGATGAGGCGAAGACATGCACGCCGGGCGGATCTACCCAGCTTGTGGCTCTCCGAGACATAACACCCCTACTTCGCTTCCGCGGGGTCTCCGTGATGGTCACTAAGGCAAAGTGAATACAAGGTTGCTCCTAGAGATGTTTCTGGAGGTAGGAGAAGGCAAGTGTGGGGACCCCGACTTACAAGTCGTGATCACCGAATGCACGTGTACAGTGATCCCAGAGATCAATGCTCACTGAACACACAGAAGCTGAATAACAAGAGTCTTACATCCATACACACCGTCTTACACAAATAGAGACCAACAAGGTCAAGTCTTACATCGATAGAGCCTTAAGGGCTGAACATCAAATGAAACACAGCAGCGGAAGACGTCATCGATAAGTAGAACCCATGCCATCTCGCCTTTAACCCTACAGCATTCTCGACCGGGAAACGCCCTAGTTCGCATGATCGCTCTAAAGAACTCTTCTTCAACTCCGGTTCTTCCATGCCCGGTCAATTAAATAACCAAGGGCAAGCCAATGAGTACTTTGAATGTACTCGCAAGCAACCCATGATTTGGTTCAAGGTACAGTAATGCATGACATAGGTAAAGTTTTGCATAAAGCTAGTTTTGAGTGCAGGACATGTTCAACAACCTATAAAGCATGCATCAAGAGAATTCCAGTAACCATGAGAACAGGTCACAGATATCAACATAAATAGAATGGGCACCAACCCATTTATCATAAACAGAGTGGGCACCAACCCATCTCAATCGTGTCAAGTCCTTGACTTGATCCAAGACATCTCCATCATCACACACACACTGGGTTTGAAAACAAGTGGACGAGCCCAAGAGCTGTTACCTAACTGTCCATGACCGTGGACACGGCTATTCAATAGTTTGACACTCGCAGAGGTTGCACACTTTACCCACTAGATTCGAGAACTTCCGTGTCAAACCACGACCATGTACCTCAAGCACCCGGTAAGCACCGATCACTACCTTTCCCTAGACGACACTAACAAGGAGTCCACTCGATTGGCAGTAACCCCCGTGCCCGACATTTCAAACAATATTTTCATGGAGCCTTGCTCCCTTTTTCCATCACATACCATCGCACGGGTACCAACGGTGTGTCCGTGCCCCATAAAGATGGTCATGGCCGCTCTACCGGCACGACTTCGCCCCAAGAGAGAGCACCAACTCTCCCCGCCACTAGTAATGCGGGCTTCAAGCTAGTATCGGTCTAGGTACTCAATAATGCCCTTTCCCATATAAGGGTAGAGTGGTCGCATGTAAGGTTGGGATAACGGTCGCAACTCCGACCAATCCGCTTTGGAAAACACACCCACTTCCTTGGCACACCACTTCGCCATCAAGTGGTCACCCATTTCATCATCTCCTCGGCATAAGTGGCACCCGACGGGTTTTCGAAAAGACTTTGAAATTATATAGCCTCCTTCACCATGCACAAACCCACCCTATTTGCGTAGCATCTACATTTGCATCCTAGCTACTCCCACCGGCAAAACCCTCATAAGAAGATAGGGCCATGCACAATGCAAGTATCAATGAGGAAGTATTCGTGGCAACCAACCCACGTGGTTCACCATCTCATCATGATCCCGATGCATCTTTAATAAAGAGCTAAACAAGGCATGCAAATAAAGGGGTTTCATAGTCATGGTCAAAGGGCTGCTTGCCTTGGTTGGCTTGGTCTTCAAAGTCTTCAGCATCGCTCCTCCTTCTTCCTCGCCTACCTCACAACACGGGATCTAACGCTGCAAGAAAACAACGAAAAATAAGGCAATAATAAAAAGAAAAGTCAAAGTGCTCAAAAATGTCAACTTAATTTTGTAAAATACTAGGAGGAAAGCTAGGAAGGGGCAACTTTTGGTTTTGGTTCGAGCAGCAAAATAGGAGTTATGGATTTTCAAAGGCTCATTTAAATGTCAAAACCACATTTAAATATTTACGTAAAAGAAAAGGTGATTGATCTGAGTGAAAGTTGCACCATTAAATAGATTGCAATATTCTAGGAATTTAGAAATTGGAATCAATGCATTTGGATTAATATTCTGCCCTGTGGAATTTTTGGAAATATTACGTAAAAGAAAAGGGAACGGCAACGTACATCGGGCCAGAGGCCACAAGAAAGCAGCAGGCCTGGGGAAACCCAGCCCACGCGCCGCCACGCCGAAGGCGAAGGCCAATACGCTTCGCCGACGGCGGTCTCAGAGGCTGCTGGCACGCTTTTAAACCTCGACAGTGGATCCCACCCGCTGTATGTGAGGTCGACAGGCCGCCCCACGGCGCCGTTGCTCACCTCCCGCCAGAGGCGACGCGAGCCGCCGGCGGCGATACAGTGGCACGGAAGGAGCGCAGGGCTACCGCTGATTCTGGAACGAGTCGCGGATCTGGTGGTGGTGGAGACGGTCGCCGGGTGAGCCTCTGGCCGGGCGACGAGGTCCCGGGCGGAGGTGCCGGGCGCCGGTGGCTCCGGCCTGCTCTCAGCTGCAAAATGAGGGGAAAGAGAGGGAAAGCATCATGAGGCGAGGGGAGGCCGATTTGAGGGAGAAACCGGGCGGAGGAGGCCTGTACCCGCAGCTCGACGGCGACCCGAGGCGGCGGAGCTCGAGCTCGATCTCGAGCTCGGGCGGCTCGAGCGGTGGGTGGATCCAGGGGTGGATTGGGTGTGGAGGAGCGACAGGGAGGAAGAGGAGGGCTCTGGAGTGCCTTAAATAGGCTGGGCATGGTTCACCTGTGGGCGTGGCCTACGGGCGCCATGAGATCGGCTCGAGGCCGCTGGGAGAGGTTGAGCTGTCCACGGCGCTGTGGGAATGGAGAGGGCGCCAGGAGAAGGAGAGAGAGCGAGGAGGGCTCGCGCCTGCGTGTGAGGCCGGCCATTGGCCGAGCCGGGCGGCGCTGGGCACGCGCTGCAGAGGGGAGAGAGAGGGGAGAGAGGGGCGGCACGGGCGGCGTAGCAGACGCCGAGGCACATCACCGGGCGCGATGGGAAGGCACGGCGGCCGGGAGGCGCAAGGCCAACGGTCGGCGTGGGCAGCGCCCAGAGCGACATTGGCCGCATCCGCTGGTTTTCCACTGCAAGCAAGGCCCTTTTTAAGGCCTGGAAGCTACAAGGGGGACAAGGCCGAGAAAGGCCTGGGTGCCTGGGGTGTATGGGAGAGAGAGAAGCCGAGAGAGAAGAGAAACTGTTGTCCGTGAGAGGACAACTTGATTCCCCTTCCTCCACATTGCTTCTTCGGGTAGAAAAGTGTCTAAGTGATGAGGGAAGTGAGGAGGGTTGTGGCAAAAAGATTAACTCAAGGAGATTAGTGAAAGTGGCAAAAGAGGCTTTTTAGTATTTTGCCGTAAGGTGTTTGATGGAGTTTTGTTGCTAATGATCCTCACTGGCCAAGATACTCCAAGGGGTGAAATGTCACATATATTTAGGGCCTTCCACCCATTTTGAGCTTATTAGGACAAAGTTGCTAATGCAACTCTTGCAAACCCTAGAAATGGGCGTAAAGGGTTTGTGTAGATCCAAAGGAGTAAATCATTTCTCCATGATGTACCACTTGGTGTGGTAGCCTTATTTGGTCACATGATCAGGCTCACCAAAGTTGGGATCTTGGAGAAAAGTTGGTAGTGCAAAGTGGTTCAAACTTGATTTTGGTCGAGAGGGTTTTGAGGCACTTTGACCAAGATTTCCTCTTCTCCAACTCGTGCCATTTGGTCCAGATGCATCATTAGACCAATGAAGCATGTCCACCAAGTTTGAGCACATTTGAACATACTTGGCAATGTAAAGTTGATCAAACTTTAGATTGGATGAAATGGTTTTGAGGGGTTTTGATGGTGTTATCTTGTTCTCCAAGTCATGAGACTTGGCAAGATCAGCAGATATGTCATATGTGACATGATAGAATTTTCCTGGAATTTTTGGAGAATATTTTTTGTAAATATTTCAAAAGCTTGAAATATCAGTAAAGGGTTTTAGAGGATTTGACCAATATTTTGAACATGACCATGTGTTGAAACTCTTATATATGGACAATATATGTCCTATGAGCTTCTAAATTTTGTCAAATATTTTTGAAACAGAAAATAATTATTTCCTATTAAAGACCATTTCTGGCCTTAAGAAAAGCCTTTAAATAAAATAGAACAAGAACTTTTAAAATTATATTTTTGTGGTTCCCGGGCATCCTATATCTAATAGGAGTCAAATATATTTTTGAAAGATTTTTACTGCCCTTAATCAAGTATTTGCAAAGCAAACCTCAATTCGTGGGTTTTGAAAACTAATTTTGAAAATACTTTCGCCAAATTATTTTTGTAAGAAAATTCTATGTAGCACTATTCACATGGCATGATCATTGGTCAGGTGCTTGGGGTAAGGAGATGGAATATAGAGAGTAGAGTAGTTGACTTCAAGAAGCACTTGAAAAGAAGCATAGAGAAAACCAACTTCAAATAAAAGCCAAATAATGCAAAAAGTTTTTGTTGGCCCAAATTTTCATGCTTTATTGAAGAAAATGAGATGTTACAAAATGCAGGGTGTGACAGACCTACCCCCCTTACAAGAATCTCGTCCCCGAGATTCCTAAACTAGGCTTGAAAGAGGTACGGAAATTCGGATCTAAGGTAGTCTTCACGCCCCAAGTTGCTTCGCTTCGTGTGATTGCTCCATTGACCTTGAAGTACTTGATGGTGCGATTGAGTACGCCGCTCAGCCTCATCCGTAATGCGATGGGCCTCTCACGATAAGTCAAATCAGGTTGAAGATCAATGGCTTGGTGATTGACGCCTTTATAGAGGTCGGGCTTGTCTCGAACTTGGAGACACTTCCGAGTTGTGACACGGAACACGCAGTGCACATCGAAAGTTCGTGGAAGTTCCAACCGGTAAGCCACTTCTCCTCGCCGATCGCTGATCTTGAAGGGGCCAATGTACTCGGAGCGAGCTTCTTTGACATGAAAGCGCTGGCCTTTGAGAGGGGTGACCCGAGATAGACATGGTCTCCAACTCGAAGTTTAGGTCTCGCGACGTGAGTCCAGATAGCTCTTCCGCTTTGACTTGGCAGACTTCAGACGCCTTGACAAGCTGGACTTGCTCTTCGCTTCACGGCGATATCGTGCCCAAAGACAAGTCCTTCTCCGGTCTCTCGACCGCTTGAGAGGTGTACGCACTTCCACCCGTGATAACACTTCAAATGGTGCCATCTAAGGCTGGCCTGATAATTGTTGTTGTAAGAGAACTCGCGAAAGGGAGGCAATCTTCCCACTTAGCTCCATAAGCTAAGACATGTGCTCGGAGCATGTCTTCGAGTATTTGATTCACTGCTTCGGTCCGACCTCCGGCCTGTGGGTGGAAAGCAAGGTCAAGGACAACTTGGTCCCCATGGCCTCGGAATTTCTTCCAAAACCTTGAGGTGAACTGGGTTCCTCGATCCGACACAATCTCCTTGGGAACACCATGAAGGCTCACGACTGCTGATGTAGAGACGGCTAACTGTTCCCTTTAGGTTGTCTTGACAGAATGAAGTGGGCCACTTTGGTCAAATGATCGACTATGATCCAGATGGAGTCATGTCCCTTGTTTGACCTAGGTAGTCCAAAGGATGAAATCCATTCCGACTTTGTCCCATTTCCACTCAGAACCTTGAGTGGTTGGAGTAATCCAAAGTCGCCGATGTTCAGCTTTGACCCGCATACGCCACATTTTGCAACATAGGTGGCAATCTCCTTTTCATCCTGCATCACCAAAATCTTTCCTTCAGGTCTTGATACATCTTGGTGCCTCCTGTGGTGGATGGAATATGGGCTGTCATGAGCTTCTTGCAAGATCAGGTTCTTGAGCTCAACCTTGTTGGGCACGCAGATGCATCCCCAAACCACACAATTCCTTCCTCATCCTCTCAGGAATCTCGAGGCTTTGCCTCGCCTTTGATCTTCCTCTTGATGCCTTCAATACTCTCATGCCCCTCCGAGCTTTCTTGATATCATCCATCAAGGTAGGCTTAACTTCGAGGTTGGCCAAGAACTCGTGCAACCAGCCCAACTCAAGCTTTCAAGTTCTTCATACAAGGCGGGTAGCTTGTGCTTCAAAGATAGCATTCAAGGAGCAAGCCTTCCCGCTCAACGATCTCGCTACCACATTAGCTTTTCCAGGTGGTATTGAACACCGAGGTCATAGTCCTTTATCAACTCCAGCCATCTTCTCCGCCTCATGTTCAATTCCCTTTGAGTGAAAATATACTTCAGACTTTTGTGATCCGTGTATATCTCACATCGCTTCCAAAAGGTAATGTCGCCAAGTTTTCGTGGCATGAACCATCGCCGCTAGCTCAAGGTCATGAGTAGCGAGTTCTTCGTGAGGTCGAGTTGCCTTTGAAAGGTAGGCCACGACTCGCCTTTCTTGCATCGTAACACCTCCCATCCGTTCTTGACGATCACAATATATCACAAACTCCTTGTGTATATCCGTGTGGCCGTAATCGAGCGTGGTTAGCCTCTTCTTCAGCTCCCGAAGCTCTTCGCACTTCAAGGCCCATTCAAACTTCTTGTCCTTCTTCAAGAGCTGAGTCATGGGTCGGGCAATGCTTGAGAATCCTTCAACGAACTTGCGGTAATATCCCGCGAGTCCGAGGAAGCTTCGACTTCCTTCACATTGCTCGGGATTGCCATTCACCACGGCTTCAATCTTAGGTGGTCGATCGACAATCCTCTTCGCTAGAACATGACCCAGAATCCAACTTCACGCAGCCGTAATTCACACTTGCTGAACTTGGCATACAGCTTGGTGCTCTCGCTTGTCTAGGACCATCCTCAAGTGTTGCTCGTGCTCTTCTTCCGACTTCGAGAAGACAAGAATGTCATCAATGAAGACAACGACTAACTTGTCCAAATATTCCATGAAGACCTTATTCATGAGATACATGAAGTAAGTCGGGCATTGGTCAATCCAAAAGACATGACCGCATTCATACAGCCATATCCGTTACGTAATGCCGCCTTCGAATATCTTGGGGTCTGATCTTTAGTTGGTAGTACCCAGATCCGAGGTCGATCTTGAGAACACCTTGGCCCCATTGAGTTGATCAAACAGATCTTCAATCTTGGGAAGTGGGTACTTGTTCTTGATTGTAACCTCATTGAGGGAGCGGTAGTCAATGCATAAGCGGATGGTACCGCCCTTCTTTGCCACAAACAGACAGTGATCCTCAAAGGGAGGCACTCGGGCGGATAAATCCTTCCTCAACCGCTCTTCTTCCAAATGCTTCTTCAATTCGCTAACTCCTCCGATCCCATTCTATAAGGCTTTTATAGATGGGTCCTGCCCGGTATGAGCTCGATGATGAACTCAATGTCTCGGTCAGAGGCATTCCTGTAGCTCATCAGAAAAACATCGGGTACTCGTGATACTATCGGCACTTGTTCCAATCCAACTTCAAACGACAGTTGACTTGGTTGGCTTGAGCAGTAAGAGGGGTTGAAGCAAATTTGACTTCGACTCTTGGTCATTGGTCATAGTGACCGATCCGTTGGCGCAATCAATCAAGCCTTGGTGCTTGCTGAGCCAATTCATTCCCAAGATCACATCCAAGCCTTGTGATTTTAGGATGATGAGGTCTCTAGGAAGTCTACCCCTGCTGATGGTAATCCCACTCCTTTACATCCTATCTTGGCTCTCATCTCTCGCCCGGGGTTTGTACAACCATAGGGTTATTCAGGGTGTAGGGTCATGCCACTTTTTAATGCAAAACTTTGGGTGACAAAAGAATGCGTGGCTCCGTAATCAAACAAAACAGCTTATGGTGCTGAATTGACAAGGAACGCACTCAAAGACGACGTCCGGTCTTCCTGGCTTCTTCCGCTGTGACATGGTTCACACGACCGCCATTGTTGGGCAGGTTATGGGAGCTTGGTTCCTTGGTGGCATTCCACGGCCTTGTCCCGGTTCTCGCGATTGGGGCCGGGCGCCGGGCTTTTGTTGGGGCAATTCTTGAGTAATGCCCCGCTGTCCACATCCAAACAAGTGACTTGATTGGGGACGACGCCTTGCCAAAGATTGTTATTGGGGTTGTTGTAAGCTGGCCCGGGGTTGGCATACCGCTGAGGTGGATAGTTGGTGCGAGGTGTAGGGCTCTTGGCTGCCGATAGGTTGGCTTGACCGGGCTGGCTGCCACGGACGAGGCTTCGTTGCCGGAGCTACCCTTGCGATCATCTTGCGCCATTTAGTGTCATCCAAGGCACGCCGCTTGTCCTCAAGCATGAGCGCCTTTGTTCACCAGATCAGAAAGGTCGGGCAGTCACACACAACAAGCTTAGCACGCAGGTCTGGTTAAGGCTTTCCATGAAGCGCCCCACTTGGCAAAGATCAAGGTCGACATCTTCGGGGCATACCTTGAGAGAACATCGAACTTCGTGATGTACTCCTTGATGCTACTACCTTGCTTTAGGGCTCGAACTCACGCTTCTTGATGGCCATGAGTCCGTATGATGTGGGCCTTATGAATTCCGCCTTGAAGGTGTCCCAAGTGATGTCTTGCTCAACATGCATAGCCTTGAATCCATCCCACCAAGCTCCGCAGTCCCCCGAGACAAGGCAAGATACGCCACTTTGTCACGGTCCTCTCAGCATCCGACTAGTGCCAGCAGATCCTCAATGGTGCGGACTCAGCCGCTCAGATCCAGGGGTTCAGCAGCCTCGATGAAAGTGGGTGGTGCATGCTTCTTGAACTCCACCAGGTGGAACGCCCATGGTCAGTGCTCTCACGGGCCGGGCGGTTGACAGCCCCGAGCAATCATCCGAGGGCTGCAGTGTTGGCTTGGCGCCTCTCAAAGGCTTGGAGAAGCTGAGCCATATCCATGCTTGGAGGAGGTGGTGGTGGTGGAGTATGTCCTGGGCTTGGTCCTGGCTGGCTCGCCTCAGCAGAACCTCCGCTTCTTTGCGGCTGGGTAGAGGTACCAAGACGTGTTACAACAGCATCCCGTTGAGTGGTCAAGGTCTCATGATTGGGAACAACAATGAGGAAAAGCAGAGAGATGGAATGCCTAGTAAGGGGTGGTATGACACAATTTAGTAAAACAAAGGCCAAGGCCAAACTCATGCATTAAACTAAATGGGGAATGTAGTCGCATAAGTTCCCAAGGAAAGTACGACTTCATCACAGCAAGTTGAAAGCAAACACAACATAACATGGTTTCATAAGAACCATTACAAGGACTCGATCGCAAAAGGGTACACGACCTATCCTACCATAGGCTACGAGCTAGCCTATCCTAGTCCCGAACGGGTCTAAGTGGTGGAATGCTCGGTCGGGTATTCCGCTCCTTCCGGTCTTCCTCCTCATCATCATTCTGTCTCGGCCTCCTCATCGCTTGAGGAAGTGGAGGAGTGAAGGAGCTGAACACGGCGCTGCTTTGCTGGTGGCGCCTTGAAGAGGTTACGGTACTCTTTGCCATTATACGGCGTGGCTGAGGTGCTCCTCGGCAGTGCGACCTGGGGGTCGCCCGCCTGATAAGCTACCGCGGCTGTCCAGGGGTGCTCCATCCTTCTTGATCCTGTCCGCCTTCATCCGACTATGCGGAGGAGCTCCTTGGTCTCGCTGGAGTTCCCTCCAAGCTCCATCGACCGAGGCTGTGCTGTGCTGCATCGTCGCACACAAGCTGAAGTAGGTCCGAAGCGGAGAGAAAGTCCTCGCCCAAGGGTGGTGCCGGAGCGCTGCTCGCCATCACCTTCCTTACGATAAGGGTGTAACGAGTGGCTGGCTCTCTTGCCATCTCTCGCAGGAGATCCCGAGGCGAAGTCGCTGCCTTTGAGGGCAGCAGCCTCCACGGCGAGTAGCAAGGTCGCCATCCGGGGTCCTCAAAGAACCAGCTCGTCGGGCGCTATTCGCCTCACGACTACCTCCACGTGATACTCCTTCTTGATGTCACGACCCAAAGGCTCGTGGTAGGAGAAGGTGGGGACTGAGTGAACTGGCACTTCCCGAGGCTATCCTCAAGAAGCACGGAAACCCAGGGTCGAAGTCCCTGCACGCGGCCATCTACAAAAAGTGGAAGGAAGGGTCAATAAAGGAATGTGCCCCGTGTTTGGGATGCTAACATAAAACATAGGTATATGGGTAATCTAGGGATAGTCTCGCCTAACTAACGCCCATGCTAACTAAGGCTTCCCACAACAGATGGCTCGTACTGCTTCTGTGGGGACCCCGACTTACAAGTCGTGATCACCGAATGCACGGTACAAGGATCCCGAGATCAATGCTCACCGAACACACGTAAGCTGAATAACAAGAGTCTTACATCCATACACACCGCCTTACACAAATAGAGACCAACAAGGTCAAGTCTTACATCGATAGAGCCTTAAGGGCTGAACATCAAATGAAACACAGCAAAAAAACGCTATCGATAAGTAGAACCCATGCCATCCGCCTTAACCCTACAGCATTCTCGACCGAAACGCCCTAGTTCGCATGATCGCTCCAAAGAACTCTTCTTCAACTCCGGTTCTTCCATGCCTGGTCAATTAAATAACCAGTGGCAAGCCAATGAGTACTTTGAATGTACTCGCAAGCAACCCATGATTTGGTTCAAGGTACAGAATGCATGACATAGGTAAAGTTTTGCATAAAGCTAGTTTTGAGTGCAGTGACATGTTCAACAACCTATAAAGCATGCATCAAGAGAATTCCAAGAACTATGAGAACAGGTCACAGATATCAACATAAATAGAATGGGCACCAACCCATTTATCATAAAAGAGTGGGCACCAACCCATCTCAATCGTGTCAAGTCCTTGACTTGATCCAAGACATTCCATCATCACACACACACGGGTTTGAAAACAAGTGGACATAGCCCAAGAGCGGTTACCCAACTGTCCATGACCGTGGACACCGCTATTCAATAGTTTGACACTGCAGAGGTTGCACACTTTACCCACTAGATTCGGGAACTTCCGTGTCAAACCACGCACCATGTACCTCAAGCACCGGTAAGCACCATCACTACCTTTCCCTAGACGACACTAACAAGGAGTCCACTGATTGGCAAGAACCCCTGCGTCTTATATTTCAAACAATATTTTCATGGAGCCTTGCTCCCTTTTTCCATCACATACCACTGCACGGGTACCAACGTGTGTCCGTGCCCCATAAAGATGGTCATGGCCGCCTACCGGCACGACACTCGCCCCAAGAGAGAGCACCAACTCTCCCCCGCCACTAGTAATGCGGGCTCCAAGCTAGTATCGGTCTAGGTACTCAATAATGCCCTTTCCCATATAAGGGTAGAGTGGTCGCATGTAAGGTTGGGATAACGGTCGCAACTCCCACCAATCCGCTTTTGGAAAACACACCCACTTCCTTGGCACACCACTTCGCCATCAAGTGGTCACCCATTTCATCATCTCCCGGGCATAAGTGGCACCCGACGGGTTTTCAAGAGACTTTTGAAATTATATAGCCTCCTTCACCATGCACAAACCCACCCTATTTGCGTAGCATCTACATTTGCATCCTAGCTACTCCCACCGGCAAAACCCTCATAAGAAGGTAGGGCCATGCACAATGCAAGTATCAATGAGGAAGTATTCGTGGCAACCAACCCACGTGGTTCACCATCTCATCATGATCCCGATGCATCTTTAATAAAGAGCTAAACAAGGCATGCAAATAAAGGGGTTTCATAGTCATGGTCAAAGGGCTGCTTGCCTTGGTTGGCTTGGTCTTCAAAGTCTTCAGGCACTGCTCCTCCTTCTTCCTCAGCTACCTCGTCAAATACGGGATCTAACGTTGCAAGAAAACAACGGAAAAATAAGGCAATAATAAAAACAGAAAAGTCAAAGTGCTCTGAAAAATGTCAACTTAATTTTGTAAAATACTAGGAGGAAAGCTAGAAGGGGCAACTTTTGGTTTTGGTTCCGAGCAGCAAAATAGGAGTTATGGATTTTCAAAGGCTCATTTAAATGTCAAAACCACATTTAAATATTTACGTAAAAGAAAAGGTGATTGATCTGAGTGAAAGTTGCACCATTAAATAGATTGCAATATTCTAGGAATTTAGAAATTGGAATCAATGCATTTGGATTAATATTCTGCCCTGTGGAATTTTTGGAAATATTACAGAAAAAGAAAAAGGGAAACGGCGCCGTACATCGGGCCGAGAGGCCACAGCAGCAGCAGGCCTGGGGAAACCCAGCCCACGCGCCGCCACGTCAAGGCGAAGGCCGAATACGCCTTCGCCGACGGCTGGTCTCAGGCAGGCAGACAAGCTTTAAACCCGACGGTGGATCCCACCCGCCGTATGCGGAGGTCGACAGTGCCGCCCCACGGCGGCCGCTGCCTCACCTCCGCCAGAGGCGACGCGAGCCGGGCGGGCGGCGATACAGGCACGGAAGGAGCGCAGGGCTACTGCTGGATTCAGGAACGAGTCATGGATCCGTGGTGGTGGAGACGGTCGCCGGGTGGCTCTGCCACGGGCGACGAGGTCCCGCGCGGAGGTGCCGGGCGCCGGTGGCTCCGGCCTGCTCCCACTGCAAAATGAGGGGGAAAGAGAGGGAAAGCATCAGTGAGGCGAGGGGAGGCCGATTTGAGGGAGAACGGGCGGAGGAGGCCTGCACTGCAGATCGACGGCGACCCGAGGCGGCGGAGCTCGAGCTCGATCTCGAGCTCTGGGCGGCTCGAGCGGGGTGGATCCAGGTGGATTGGGTGTGGAGGAGCGACAGGAGGAAGAGGAGGGCTGGAGTGCCTTAAATAGGCTGGCTGCGGTTCACTGTGGGCGTGGCCTACGGGCGCCTGCGAGATCGGCTCGAGGCCTGGGGAGAGGTTGAGCTGTCCACGGCGGCTGTGGGAATGGAGTAGGGCGCCAGGAGAAGGAGAGAGAGCGAGGGAGGGCTCCGCGCCAAGGCAGCAGGAGGCTGCCATGGCCGAGCCGGGCGCTGGGCACGCACCGCAGGAGGGGAGAGAGAGGGGAGACAGAGGTGGCACGGCGGGCGTGTAGCAGACGCCGAGGCACATCACCGCGCGATGGGAAGGCACGGCTGGCCGGGAGGCGCGGCCAACGGTCGGCGCTGCGGCAGCGCCCAGAGCGCGACTTTGGCCGGCATCCGCGGGGTTTTTCACACAAGGCCCTTTTGTGTCTGGAAGCTACAGGCAGGGACAAGGCCGAGAAAGGCCTGGGTGCCTGGGTGCGTAGGGAGAGAGAGAAGCGGGAGAGAGAAGAGAAACTGTTGTCCAGAGAGGACAAACTTGATTCCCTTCCTCCACATTGCTTCTTCGGGTAGAAAAGTGTCTAAGTGATGAGGGAAGTGAGGAGGGTTGTGGCAAAAAGATTAACTCAAGGAGATTAGTGAAAGTGGCAAAAGAGGCTTTTAGTATTTTGCCGTAAGGTGTTTGATGGAGTTTTGGTTGCTTAATGATCCTCACTGCCAAGGTACTCCAAGGTGAAATGTCACATATATTTAGGGCCTTCCACCCATTTTAAGCTTAATAGGACAAAGTTGCTAATGCAACTCTTGCAAACCCTAGAAATGGGCGAAAGGGTTTGTGTAGATCCAGGAGTAAATCATTTCTCCATGATGTACCACTTGGTGTGGTAGCCTTATTTGGTCACATGATCAGGCTCACCAAAGTTGGGGTCTTGGAGAAAAGTTGGTAGTGCAAAGTGGTTCAAACTTGATTTTGGTCGAGAGGGTTTTGAGGCACTTTGACCAAGATTCCTCTTCTCCAACCTGTGCCATTTGGTCCAGATGCATCATTAGACCAATGAAGCATGTCCACCAAGTTTGAGCACATTTGAACATACTTGGCAATGTAAAGTTGATCAAACTTTAGATTGGACAGAAATGGTTTTGAGGGGTTTTGATGGTGTTATCTTGTTCTCCAAGTCATGAGACTTGGCAAGATCAGCAGATATGTCATATGTGACATGATAGAATTTTCCTGGAATTTTGGAGAATATTTTTTGTAAATATTTCAAAAGCTTGAAATATTCGTAAAGGGTTTTAGAGGATTTGACCAATATTTTGAACATGACCATGTGTTGAAACTCTTATATATGGACAATATATGTCCTATGAGCTTTCTAAATTTTGTCAAATATTTTTGAAACAGAAAAATAATTATTTCCTATTAAAGACCATTTCTCGCCTTAAGAAAAGCCTTTAAATAAAATAGAACAAAGAATTTTTAAAATTATATTTTGTGGTTCCCGGGCATCCTATATCTAATAGGAGTCAAATATATTTTTGAAAGATTTTACTGCCCTTAATCAAGTATTTGCAAGGCAAACCTCAATTTAGGGTTTTTGAAAACTAATTTTGAAAATACTTTCCGCCAAATTATTTTGTAAGAAAATTGTATGTAGCACTATTCACATGGCATGATCATTGGTCAGGTGCTTGGGGTAAGGAGATGGAATATAGAGAGTAGAGTAGTTGACTTCAAGAAGCACTTGAAAAGAAGCATAGAGAAAACCAACTTCAAATAAAAGCCAAATAATGCAAAAAGTTTTTGTTGGCCCAAATTTTCATGCTTTATTGAAGAAAATGAGATGTTACAAAATGCAGGGTGTGACAGCAAGGCTAGCTCTCTCCTCCCTGTGTGGTCTGTCTAGTTCTAATGGATTCGAACCCTTTGCATGGGTGCCCTGGGGGTTTATATAGGCCTACCCCCAGGGTTACAATGGTAAAACCGGATGGTGCGGGTTCCAACCATCCGTCTCTCAGGCATCGTCTTCTCCGCCGACTCCTGGGGCCCGCCGACTGGCCTGGTACGGGGATGTCAGCCCTGGTCCGCCGCGGGCGGGTCATGCCGGCTGCAGATTACTGTAGCCGTGCTTCTAATGACGCGGGCTTGGTCATGGGGTCATGGCAACAGCGCCGCCGTCTGGTGGGCGATCACTGTTGCCATTCCCCCATCGTGTCTGGTTAATGGCATGTGGGGCCCGTGGGAGGGGCCGGCCGACTCTTGAGGGCCGACTCCCAACTGGTCCGACTCTCGGCGCCCCGCCTGCCTTTCAAGATTTTGCCGACCGGTAGGCCCCGCTGCCTCCGGGCCGCATGCATGCACATTGTCAGGCACAGGCCCCGCCCTAGGAGTTGATGTCGGCTGGCAAGATGGCAACAGCGCCGCGACGGACGGAGATCCTCGTTGGTACGATGCACTATGGCCATGCCTGCCCTTAAATAACGGAGTTTGGAGTTGCATGCCGACTTCCCATAGTCGGCCTCTTCAGAGTCGCCTCGACTCTGGCTATCTTAAAGCCGCTTGACTCGGCTCGCCTTGGAGCCGCCTTGACTCGGCCTAGCCGAGGGTCGCCGCAGGACTCGCTCATCTTGGAGTCGCCACAGTACTTGAGGGCTAGTCTGCACCGATGTCTTGAAAGGTTCTGGGCTCTGTTAGCCTACCTGCGGCCCATTACTCCTATTAATCGGTTATCTAAAACATCAATACCAACCCAACTAGACGTAGGCCTTACCTTCACCGTAAGGGGCCGAACTAGTATAAACCCTCTCATGTCCCTTGTCCCGATTTAACCCCTTCAAGCTTCCTAGTTGCGATGCCTCCACAACTATGTCCTTTCACGAGGACATCTGACGTGACTATTCCATGACAGTATTGGTGTGGCAGGATACTACAACATGAAACCGATATGGGACCAGGAGGACAAAGAAGCTGTAGCGGCGGGTGGGAAACTGGCCTTTAGTGAAATCAGGGGCGAACACGCTAGAGACTACTTGCGGGATCATGCAAGGAGGCGTGATGACGAAACTTATTACTTTGAAAACTCGCGTGATGAAGAATTGTATCACGTGATGTTAAAGGCTTCCAAGATCCCTAGAAGGTTCTACAGGAACTCAGGGCCATGTGACATTCTGTCCGATGCTCTGGAAACAAGAGAGCCCCCTGGCCGTGCAAGGGGTATAGGTGTTAATGTCCCACACAAGACGGCTTTCACACTCAGCAAAGAAGAGAGGCTCAACATGAAAAAAGCCAGGAGTGAAATGAAGCAGAATGAATTGTATGAAAGGTTGAGGAAGGACATGTATCCGGCTGTTCGAGAGGATATTGAGGAGTCAATGATGATGCAGAAGACTCTAACACTGACAGATAGCCAACAGCTGGGAGGGGAAGTGGGCATGGAGGATGCTACTTATTGCGTGACAACACTACATAAGAGTGGTTGTGCATCATCTAACCCCAGCGACACTGAGACTGCAGCTACTCATGATGATGCTATATATGATCTATCTGGAATTAAAGACATATTGAAGGGTGTGCTTACACATTTTGAAGGTACATTAAAATGTGCAACAACCTGGGTTTGCCCACCCTTCTTGGAAGAGGGCCTCTTGTTGGACAATGTGCCATTGGATCCGGGCTGTGTGAAGTGCTACGTGACTGAAGTAAAGCCTGGATTCAATGAATTTTCCCTGAAGAATGTCCTAGGAGACAGTGATGAGCAAAGGACCTTGGGAGAAACACTGTTACATCACATCCAGTGCCCACGAAAGGAAATAGATTTCATCGATGAGATCCGTGAAGCCCTGCCAAGAGAAACCAATGTCGCCCCTCAACCGGTGACGCCTCTGCCACAAAGAGCTTCTCGCGTGCTTCCCCAAAGAACCTAATACTCAGAATCTGACTTTGTCACGATGGGCCATGTCATCGCTTCACCCCAGAGCAGCTAGTGGCAAGGCTCAAGAATCGCAGAAGACACACCACCGCTCAGATGCCAAACGTCAAGCAAGTGGGGAGACCCAGCTACAAAGACATGCTCAACAGACCAACTCAGGAACAGATCGCTAGGCCTCGATGTTTTGGAACCGCTATAAGCAATCAGAGGTCCGTAACCGACTTCTCATCAAATTCACGATCCATAGCCGCGTGATCAGCATACCAATGCGTCAGCACTTCCTCCTTAGCAAACCAACGCATTGGCACGGCCTCCTCGGCACACCAATAAGTTGGCACCACCTGCGCAGAAACCTGACATAGCTTCAACGCATGGTCAGAGTCCGATGCTCGCCCTACAGCCCAAAGAGTCCGCCACAAGAAGCAATGCCACCAGCGTCCCAAGATAGCTAAACCATCTGCTAAGCAGTCCGTCGAAGCTTCACCGTCTGCTCGGCAATCTAACTTTCAGCCAACCAGATGTTCTATCAGAAATGCTTCAAGTACCAAGAAGGAAGCGGCCAAAAAGGCTGCACCCGCGAGGAAGCACGCCGGGAGAGCGAAGAGGAAAGAGAACGATTGCCTCTTACTTAAAGCGCTCATCGCCCAGAACCAAAATAACAGGAAGTTGGTCGAACCGGAGAGTAATATTATTTCTGATGGCATGAATGATGCAGAAATAGATTTCGTGCTTGCTAAAAATAAAGCAGACGTACTTGAAGCACGCAATTACGTCCATGGCCAGACATTTCTGGTTGGTGAACACTTTGATGAGTGCAGCTCCAGTTGCCGTGATTTACATGAATATTGCATGGATCAAATGTCAGCAGGTCATCATGTTCTGCTAGTCACTATAACAGAGATCATTTCCGACACGATATTGGTTCCATCAATGTGCGTTTCAAGGACTTACATCTCTTCTTCAACTTCAATGAGCTCGATGCCACTCTTCTCAGATGCCTGCTTTTGTAAGTACTTAACAAACACTGATCAACTTCTCCATACAAGGATGTAAATGATAAACAACTAACCGCATTTTACTCCACTCAGGGCATTGAACGCGCAAAGATGAAAAAGGGAGAGTGTCGTGGAATTGTCATGGCAGATGCCCTAGCATGAGGACTTAGGTGTGGAGCCATCGCAACATAGTTAGCTTGAAGGGGTTAAACGGGACAAGGGACACAGAGTTTCTACCCAGATTTGGCCCCTCGCAATGAGGTAAAGGTTTACTCCAGCTTTAGGTTGTATTGCTTGGGTTTCGATTACCAGGGAGTGAGTATGCTTGACCTAGTTCTCGACTTTTTATTTCTTGCCCTAATCCGCCGCCGGGTCACCCCTTTATATACACAGGATGATGCCCGGCGACTTACAGAGTCCTGGCCGGATCATACACAATGTATACGGCTCGGTGAAAAAACTGAACTTTCCTTAACATACAAGTTAAATATATGGCAGTTTATGCCTGTGGGCCTCAAGTCTCCTCCGGGTCTTGGGCCTTCAGTAAGCTTGCTTCATGAACCGCCATCTTCAACATCTTCTTGGGCCTTCTCATTATGAGCCATCAGTGGTATGGCCTGGCCCCTCCTGGGCGGGTCATACCCAATTGTTATATCCCCAACATTCGGCCCCAGGTTGATGTGAACTTGTTCATATCAAACTTCAATACTTGACTTTGAAAAATCCTTCACCGTCAGTCCTTATGAAATCTTATAACCCGCCACGACATCATATCTCAGAATTGTGCTAACCCGCCATGACGTCATCTCCCATTAATATCACACGAGGCCCAAATCTCAATATACCTTCACATGTAAGGAACCTCCCGAAAATCAAGGCATCTGTGCTGTCACATAATCATTTTTTCAGCCTCCTCGATTCCCGTGCATGACATCCATCCACTACCTTATAAATAGGGACAGGGGTCCTTTTCATTTCCCCCTTGCCTCCTCGTCTTCGTCCTCTTCCTCGCAACGCCTCAAGCGCCCGAGCTCCGCCGCCGCCATCGACCTTTGTCCGCTGCACCAACTCCGGCCGCTACATCACCCTGAACTGACCAGGGATTCGCGGCACACCTCCACTCCCCATCAGCGTGTCGTAAGTTCAACTTTACCCGAACATAGATCTGCTGTTAGGGTTTTACTTGTTCGTCGGTGTTCTTCGACGTTCTTCGTTTTTCCCTCTAGATCGAGTAGCTTTTGATCTGGATGTGCCACCAAACTTATGCGGTAGCAGCATAGCCCTCATTTTCAATATGTGAATACCTCCCCTTCGTAGAGGATCTCATCTGAGCATACGTACTATGCTGCTGCTGCCACCTTAGGTTCAGATTTTTCTTCAATTTCTGAACTGCTATAGATCCAAAATTATGACACCGATCTGTGAAAGCTGTTTGCCCAACACTTAGCAATCCTTCACTCATAGATCTGAAAAAGTGATAGTTGTGTGGGCGGCTTAACTGATAAACCATAACCTGCCAGGTACCATTAGTCCCCTCTTAAGCCGCTGATATATTGCTGTGCATAATTTCAACGTTATTCTCTGGCTTAACACACTACATGTTTATAGTCCTTACCTTTGAACCAATTACCGGCTTAACAACATAATCTTAAACCGGCAAAATATTCTTTTTAGACCATCATCAACAATGACTAAGACCTTCATTTCATGCAACTAGGTAGCGTCCCAGGTTACCGAGGAAGATTTGAACAATTTTGTTCAGACTTGCGTTTTAGCCAAGAAAGACGACATCCATTGGAGGGTCCCAGGCACTGAAAATCCTCATGAACCCAAGGAAGGAGAAGTAACTGTTTTTACTGATCATATGATCCTGGGGTTTACACCACCCGGTTCAAAATTCTTCCGAGACATGCTGCACTTATTTCAGCTTCATCCTCAAGATATTGGGCAAATTCCGTTTCCAACATCTGCAACTTCCAAGTTTTTGCAAATCTTATCTTCAAGAAGAGCCCACTGTTGAATTGTTCAGGGAATTCTATTACTTGAACCGGCAGACTCAATTCACAGATGGGCCCAACTTAGAGCTAGGCTGAGTTTCAATCCAAAAGCAGAAATAGGCCACCTTCCCATATGCCAAGCCGCCCAGTTATCCTAAGGACTAGAACCAGACTTGGTTCTATTGCCAAGATACATCTCCAGAGGGTGAAAATCCCCTGACGGATTACCGTGAACACCAGCTCAGGAACACCCATCGACTCCCAAAGGGATGAGCACGAAGGAATGGGACAAGTATGCACCCATTTTTTCAAAAATCAGAGCCTTCATGGCTAATGGCTTAACCGACATCGACATTGTTCGGTGCTGGGTCACCTGGAGGATTCTGCGCTAAAGCCACCGCCCCGGCTTAATGTGTGAGTGCATCGGCGATTTGACAGATCCACAACACCACTGCAAAATCCAAGTATCTGATGCAGAAATCAATGATGCGACCAAGGCTTTATTAAATGAAAGCTTGGCAGAGAGCAGTAAAACCAGACTTAGTCCTTTCTGCACCTTCAATCAGCCGCCAACTGTAAGTTTTGCACATAATTTTTCAGTTGAATCATGCTTTCATTGACACTGACCTCTTGTAATCATCCGACTTCCACAGGCCGATTCTCCCTTTTGGAAGAAGAAGCTATAGGACAAGCCGGCCAAGAAGACCCGGACCAAGACCAGGGCCAACAAAAAGCCTGCCAAGAAGAAGACCAATCCCTCCGAGTTACTTGACTTAGATGATGATGATGGTGATGATGATGATCAGTCGGAGGTAGAACTTGATTCTCTTGGCTCATTTTTTGTACATCTCATTGACAATGACTATTATCAGGATGAAGGGGAAGCCAACCGTGCGGGTGAAGAACAGGTAATTGTTCTTTCCTCTGGCTTAGAATCTCTGCCAAAACAGAAAACTCGACAAGCAAGCCCGAAAGTAAGGTTTTCTCATCCTTTGTCTTATTTGGATCCCAACTTTATTTTGAAGAAGCAGCAACATGAAGCTCGTCGTATGACGTGGAATAGCGGACGCGAGATCCTTTCCTTCGGCTTACCAAACACTCCAGCTCCGAGCAAGTGTCACCAAGAGGTTTCAACAATTTTTGACTTAACTTATCCCAAGGCGGGTCTTTTTCGACCACCTCTTAATCCTTCCGACTCAAATTACCAGGGAACATCTCATTCCTACTCTGGCGACTCAACGGGGACTCACGTCCCAGTCTTCAAGACTATGCCTCGGTAAGAATGTTAAATCTCTGCTTTCAATCATGTACCCAGTTGTTGTTTTAATCTCATCTTATGTTTCATTCACAGAGCTGTGGCAAAGCCCAACAAGAAAATGAAGGTGACAAAAACCACTGAAAACCCTTCTGAGCCGGAGAATCAGTCAATAGAGACCTCCCTCCATGCCACTGAAGCCGATGAGCCTCCACTGCAAGAACACAACATCATAGATCATATGGATGTTGACACAGCCACCGCCAAGCCGCCAAGTCCCATCAAGCCGCCAAGTCCCATCAAGCCTACTAAAGAAAAGGCGGATGATGTTACCATCACTGGGCTTGGTTATACAGTGCCAGGCAATCCCACTGTCTGGTCAAATCATAGTGCCAAGGAAGAAATATCCGTTGCTGACAAAGGGAAGTGGTCAGTGCATGTAGAGAGTATGCTCAATACAGCGCTCAAGAGATCCACTCTGGATATTTGAACCGCCTGCACCAAGCCGCGACTTTGAAGACGGCTTAGTTAACTTGATGAAGGAGTGTTTCAAGGTAAACACTACAACCCTCTTCATATGAATATACTTTATCAGCCGCCAAGTCTATAGGATATGATAGAAGAGAATGTACTGTAGACTTTAGATAGTCTTGCATATCAAATCCAGTAGCCCCTAAGGGCCAGCTTATACTTTCAAGATAAGCCGGGACTTCAAATAGAATGTTTCAACTTTGCACATGTAGCCCCCAAGGGTTGGCTTAATCTGTCAAGATAAGCTGGGACTTCAAATAGTAATGATTCAATTTTGCACCTGTAGCCCCCATGGGCCAACTTAATCTATCAAGATAAGCCAGGTCTCATTACCATAGCTGTCAATCAAATCCAAATATATAGCCCCCATGAATAGGCTATATTCACAATATTGTAGCTAAGTCATCATGAAACTGTCTTTAAAAAGAGCAATGTGCATTAGCCCCTAAGTGCCAAGTAAAATACTAGTATTGTGCTTGGGACATATAAATAGCAATGTTTGTAACACCGCCTGTTGTTTGCATACTGCAGGCTGAACTTAATGCAAAAGACTCCCAAGTCACCGATCTTCAAGAGAATATTAAATATCAACAATCTGAAACCTCCAAGGCTAAAGAAGAATTGACCACTTCCTTGGTAGAGATGGAAAACTTGAATAAGAACTTCAAGGTTAACCAGGCAGGCTGGGAGACTAACAAAGCAACTCTGTTGGAAAGAGCGGAAGAAGCAGAGGCGACCCTTAAACCGGTGGCTGAAGAGATTTCCGGTTTAAAACATAAAATCAACACCATGACCACCATTGTGGTTGGTAAGTAACATTGTTCCAATCTGTTGCCATACATGTAGTTGAATAATCATTCATCCGGATTATCAATTTGTTTGGCAATGCAGACTGCAGAATCGCCCATCTTGGTGCAGATATGCGCATGAAGCTGACAGCCGCCTATACTTTGATAGAGCAATTGTATACTGCCGCGCAACGAGCTATCTCTGCATCCTCTCATAAGAAGCAACCACCAACCCTCATGAAGGACACACTGGAAAAGTTATCTGTGCTGCCCCGACGGGTTGAGGATCTGAAGCTATCAACTGCAATAGCTGGTGCAATCACTGCGCTAACCCGGGCCAAGGCATGGCAAGCAGATCTTGACCCGGAAGACTTGGTCAATGGCTGCCCCAGTGTAAAGGAGGACGGGTCTCCCTTCAGCACCGACGACTTTGCTGCAATAGCAAGGGAAATGCGTCCAATAGCAAGTAGACTGGCTGAAGATACAGACTTATCTCATTACCAGGCGGCTTATGATGTTAATAACAAGAAGGTGAAGGCGCCGGTTCATGACTCCCAAGAGCTTATTCAATCCATAAGCATACCTTTGCCCCTGATATTGACCCGTCCACACTTATTAACGACGAAGTTGTATTCAAAGCTTTGACTGGGATCAATTGGGTCACCCCTGACTTCCAGCCAATGGGTGAAGAGGAAGGAGATTAACCGGTGCGAGATGACCCGGAATCATCTACCCACCAAGGTCAAGACCAGTAATCCAAAAGCCGTCTTAGCATACGCGAGTTGAAATACTTTATCAAAACACTTATTCTTTTGGGCCGGCTGATGCCTTGTAATAGGCTAGCTTGAAAACAATGATCTGCCATGCCATCATGCATGTTGATTTGCATAACACTTTATGAGCCATTTTGATCTTATTTGACGATCCACTATTTACACTCATAATCGTTGTCAACCTTGCTGATCATGTTTTCATAAACCCTGCATACAAACAGAGAACAAGTTCCTTGGCGGTTTACCCCAAGGTGGGTCATAATGCCTCATATAAAAACCACTAGTGACTGCATCGTCAATAACCAGGGCCAGTTTCTCAAAACCTCATATAATCATAACAAAATAAATATCATACTTGTCATACTTAGAGCGTATTGCTGGCTTATCTTGCCACATGCATTAAGGGTAACAGCCCAGACTTAGAGCGTAGCGCTCTGTGCAATTTATTCATACTGCCGGCTTACAATGCCATAGACAGCAAAGGGTAACATCCCAAATCTTTAGAATACAAGACTCCAAACATATGATTATCATACACCGGCGACTTAACGTCCAAAGCCAGGCCGTTTAACAAAACACCGGGTATTATCAAATAAAGATCAAGGCATCATGGCCCGAATCAACGTTCAACCATATATCAATATGGTACAAACAGAAATCACCAAAAAAGATTCAAAGTCAATATAAACCAGAAAAACAAGACATTCAAAGGCTGCCAAGCCTCAACATCAAGTGCTATTCAAGGGATGCATAGCCACTGAGTTACTCCTTAATTCAATCCTGTAAGCTAGGCCTCACATGACCAATCGCCGTTTTAACTTTGAGAAGTTCAGGGTCTTTATAGGATTGACTGTCAAGAGTACGACGAGTAATTCTAGGATTACCTGGTCGTAGTGGCAAGCATACAAAGGTAGGTTAACCCATATTTTTGGTGAATACACCTGGCGTCCAAGCCTATTACAATGGACAACAAAGCTCTGTTCAGTTAACAAGGAGCCCCCAAGTAATATTTTGATCCAGGCGTACAAGCTGGACCAGTAGGGTAATCATAGCTATGCCCAATGAGCAGGAAGCCCCCATGTATATGTAATCAAGGCGTACAAGCCGGATCAAAAGGGCAGTCATAGCTATGCTTCAATGAGCAGGAAGCCCCTAAGTGACCTTATGAAGTAACAATAAATAGTCGTATTCTCAGAAATGAAACGACAGAGGCCCTGAATCATCAGGTATGCTGGCTTTATTATACTAATCATAATATATACATTGGTAAAAGTTTGTACATCATAAGAGACGGTGGCTCAGGTGTAATAAGGCCGAAGATGGGAAATATTCCATAGCCGGTGGGTCTCCTCCTCCGACGTGCGTGAGTCCTTGTAGTCTTGAACAATTATAAGGTAATATGACCCATTGTTCAGATTTTTGCTGACCACAAAGGCCCTTCCCAAGGTGGGGATAACTTGTGCATGTCAGCTTGATCCTGGATGAGCCGAAGCACCAAATCTCCTTCTTGAAAGCATCTGGTTTTAACCCGGCGGTTGTGATAATGACACGAATCTTGCTGGTAAATCGCCGAACGAGCTGCCGCAAGGTCACGCTCTTCATCCAAAAGGTCAACAGCATCCTGACGTGCTTTCTCATTATCAGCTTCAACATAAGTCGCCACACGGGGCGAGTCGTGACGTATGTCACTAAGGAGAACGACCTCTGCTTCGTAAACCATGAAGAAAGGCGTGTAACCCGTAGATCTATGGGGTTGGTATTGATACTCCAAAGCACTGAGGACAATTCTTCCACCCAACAACCCGACGTCCTCTGCAAAGGGACCATAAGCCGGGGTTTGATACCTATCAAGATTTCTTGATTTGCTCTTTCATCTTGACCATTAGACTGGGGTGAGCCGACGATGACACATCAAGCCAGATATGCTGTTGTTGACAAAATTCTTTCATTGCACACTTAGATAGATTAGTACCATTATCAGTAATGATACTATGAGGGTATCCAAAACAAAATATTACTTTTTTGATGAATTGAACTGCCGTTGTTGCATCACATTTGCTGACCGTCTCAGCTTCAACCCACTTTGTAAACTTGTCAACAACTACCAGGAGATGAGTCTTTTTGTCCTTGGACCTTTTAAAAGGCCGAACCATATCCAGCCCCCAGACTGCAAACGGCCAAGTAATTGGAATCATCCTCAATTCTTGAGCCGGCAAATGAGCTCGTCTTGAAAATTTCTGACAGCCATCACATTTACTGACCAGATCTTCCGCATCAGTATGAGCTGTCACCCAATAAAACCCATGACGAAAAGCTTTAACAATGAGCAATTTAGAGGCGGCATGATGACAGCAATATACTTCATGAATCTCCCTTAGAATTTCACGGCCCTCCTCAGGAGAAATGCATCGTTGAAGCATTCATGTAACACTGCATCTGTGTAGCTCACCATTGACAATAGTCACTGACTTAGACCTCCCGGTTATTTGCCTGGCCAAGGTTTCATCCTCAGGTAACTCACCTCGGGTCATATAAGACAAATATGGAACAGTCCAATCAGGAATAACATGGAGAGCCACCGCCAACTGTGCCTCCGGGTCAGGAATTGCAAGATCCTCCTCCGTAGGCAATTTAACTGATGGGTTATGCAAAACATCAAGGAGTGGCTTAAGCTGAGATCCCAGCCAGCTTAAAGCATCAGCAGCTTCATTTTTCCTGCGATCAACATGCTCCACTTGATAACCCTTGAAATGACTAGCAATAGTATCAACCTCTCGGCGATAAGCTGCCATGAGTGGATCCTTTGAATCCCAAGTTCCTGACAATTGCTGAGCCACCAAGTCTGAGTTGCCAAAACACCTTACCCGGCTTATATTCATCTCTTTATCCATTCGAAGACCATGGAGTAAGGCTTCATACTCAGCTGCATTGTTCGTACAAGGGAACATCAACCGTAAACCATAACAAAATTTATCACCTCGTGGGGAAGTCAATATAACTCCAGCCCCCGAGTCTTCCAATTTCCTGGATCCATCAAAGTGAATAGTCCAATAGGTGCTATCTGGCTTATCCTCAGGCATATGCAGCTCTGTCCAATCATTGATAAAATACATAAGTGCTTGAGATTTGATAGCCGTCCTAGGCACATACTTCGAGCCATGAGGTCCAAGCTGAATAGCCCACTTGGCCACCCAGCCTGTGGCTTCTCTGTTTTGAATAATATCCCCCAAGGGAGCAAAACTAACGACAATGATGGGATGACCAAGGAAATATTGTTTCAACTTACGACTAGCCATGAACACGCCATAAACCAATTTCTGCCAATGTGGGTATCTCTGCTTAGAATCAATGAGCACCTCACTGGTGTAATAAACCGACCTTTGAACCAGATACTCCAAGCCTGACTCCTTCCTTTCAACCACAATAGCCACACTGACATCTCTCTTGTTTGCAGCCGCATATAAAAGCAAGGGCTCCTTCCCAATAGGAGCTGCAAGAACCGGTGGTTCAGCCATCGGTCTCTTAAGTGCCTCAAATGCTTCATTAGCAGCATCACTCCAGACAAATTTATCTGTCTTGTTCATCATTTGATACAAAGGGATGGCTTTCTCTCTCAGGCGGCTTATAAACCAGCTCAAAGCTACGATACGAGCTGTCAGTCACTGGATGTCATTGATACATGTTGGTTTAGCCAAAGAAGAGATAGCCTTGATTTTCTCTGGGTTAGCTTCAATGCCTCTCTCAGAAACCAGGAAACCCAATAGTTTGCCTGCTGGCACGCCAAAGACACACTTAGCCGGGTTAAGCATCATTTTATAGAACCGGAGATTGTCAAAGGTTTCTTTCAAATTATCTATCAAAGTCTCCTTCTTCCTGGAATTCACAACAATATCATCCACATAGGCGTGAACATTGCGCCCAATCTGGTCATGGAGGCAATTCTGAACACATTGTTGGTAAGTGGCCTGGGCACTCTTGAGCCTAAAGGGCATAGACACATAGCAGAAGGATCCAAATGGAGTGATGAAAGTTGTCTTCTCCTGGTCCTTAACTGCCATCTTGATCTGATGATAACCAGAATAAGCATACAAAAATCTCAAACGCTCACAACGCGCCGTAGCATCAATAGTCTGATCAATACGAGGGAGAGCAAAAGGGTCAGCCAGACAGGCCTTATTAAGGTCTGTATAATCCACACACATACGCTAAGTGCCATTTTTCTGAAGTATCAGCACCGGGTTAGCCAACCACATAGGATGAAAAACTTCAATGATGAACCCCGCCACCAAGAGTCGGGCCACTTCATCACCAATTGCCATGCGCCTCTATTCATTAAAACAATGAAGGAATTGCTTGACCGGTTTAAACTTTGGATCCACATTAAGAGTGTGCTCGGCAAGTTCCCTCGGTACACCTGGCATGTCAGAAGGTTTCCATGCAAAGATGTCCCGGTTCCCACGGGTGAACTCGATGAGCGCGCTTTTCTATTTCGGATCCATATTAGCACTGATGCTGAACTGCTTAGACAAGTCACCAGGAACAAAATCAACCATCTTAGTGTCATCTGCCGACTTAAACTTCAAAAGGGGCCATTCTCTATAGTTGGCTTCTTCAAAGGCGTCATATCCGCCGGGTCAACATTATCTTTATAAAACTTTAGCTCCTCAATGGCACAAGCCGACTCAGCATATGCAGCATCACCCTCTTCACAATCCAAAGCAATCTTCCTATCACCAAGCACCATGATGGTGCCCTTATGACCCGGTATTTTAAGCTGCAAATAAACATTACACGGCTGCACCATAAACTTGGCATAAGCCGGCTGCCCGAACAAAGCATGATACGGTCTTTTGATCTTGACCACCTCAAAGGTCAATTTCTCAGCTCTGGAATCATGATCATTTCCAAAGGCCACCTCTAGGGTTATCTTACCCACTGGATAGGCTGACTTACTAGGCACCATGCCATGGAAAACAGTAGAAGATGTCTTAAGATCTTTGTCAGTCAAATTCATATAAAAAAAGTCTCATAGTAAAGGATATTGATACTACTGCCCCCATCCATGAGCACATTTGTAATCTTATACCACCTTACATGAGGAGCAACCACCAATGCCAATTGACCCGGATTTTCAACCCAGGGCGGGTGATCCTCCCGGCTCCATACAATAAGTTGCTCAGACCACCTCAAATAACGAGGTACCACCGGCTCAACTGAGTTCACCACCGGCTTATTGATTTTTTGATCTTGTTTGCACAAACTTGTGGTGAACACATGATATTGACCACTAATCAACTGCTTTGGATTGCTCTGATAGCCAGACTGCTGCTATTGATTTCCTTGGCCAGATTGTTGATTAAAACCGCCTTGATTGCCTTGGCCCTGAAAACCAGAGCTTGAATCACCACCGCCAAACCCAGGCCCATGAGAGCCGGATACTGAACCGCCGTGAGGGCCATGACTGTTCTTGAAAAAAATTAGAGTTTGTATACTCCCTCATGATGAGATAATCCTTCCATAGATGACTGGCCAACTTTTCTTGGGTTCCATGCTTTGGGCAAGGTTGATTCATCATGGCCTCAAGGTTAAACTTTGGCCCTCCAAACTGGGGCGCTACGTTTTCCCATTATGACGCTGATCATTACTCTGTGTATTGGTGTTAGCCACAAACACTACAAAAAAAAGACACATCCATGACATTTTGGGCCGAACGAAAAAGATTCTGTCATACTTATGACACTTCTATGACGATAACTGTGACAAAACCCGGTATCGTCATAGATGTGGTGGGCTCCTACTTCTATAAGAAAAAAGCATGAAAGAAAATGGGCTTTTCGTCCTGGGCGGGCCGGAGACGCAGCTACATGACATTCTCTGGGCCGTCCATTACGGAAAAAACCGTGGTAGAACCGAGGGTGAGGAAAATATCGGGGAGTTCCTGGTTATGGTGGGTGGTCGGGGCTGAGCGATGAACGTTTCTCTCGTACCGTACACGCGTGGGTGCGAGGCGTTGTGCTTGAACTGAACCCGAGCGAGGCGTCTCCAACGGAACCCTAGCGACAGACCGCAGTTACGCTGCATCGAACCCGAGCGATCGCGGCGATTCCTTCGCCATCGCATCGATCAAGTTGATCGATGCCGCCTGGATGAACAAAGGAGCAAAGGCCGGGGGTTTGATGAACAAAGGAGCGCTATCGGGGGCTTGGATGAATAGTTCCCAATTGGGGTGGATGAACAGGACCCCGTGGTTGCCTCTGGATGAACAGGACCCCGATCGATCGATCTGGTTAGGGCTGGATGAACCGGACCCCGTGGAGGGTTGGATGAACAGGACGACCCCGTGGTGGAGGGCTGGTTGAACAGTAGACGGTGGAGGGCTGGATGAACAGTAGCCCGTGGAGAGGTGGTTGAAGAGGAGCCCGTGGAGAGGGCTGGTTGAATAGTAGCCGGTGGAGTAGCGCACGGTGGAGGCTGGATGAACAGGAGGTCGTGGATGAACAATCACAGGTGGAGGCTGGAGGAGGTCGACGGTGGATGAAAAGTAGCCCATGGAGGCTAGAGGAGGTTGACGGTGGAGATGAACAGTATCCCGTGGAGTCCCGTTTTGCGGTACGCCACACCCCTCCCAACGAAAAGGACCCCCGCTCTGACCGTAGAGCTCCAACACAAGTCTGTTTCCTCCGTATTGCGGTACGCCACACCCCTCCCGATTAACAGGACCCCGTTTCGACCGTAGGAAGTCCAACACAAGTCCATTTCCTCCATTTTGCGGTATGTTAGACCCCTCTCGATGAACAGGATCCCGTTTCAAACGTGGCCGGTCCAACACAAGTTTGTTTCCTCCGTTGTGCGGTACCCCAGACCTCGTTTCCATTGGCTGTTTCTTCCAAGCCCTCCCGATGAACACGACGACGCACTCGCTCGACCTAGCCAGCTATTCTTCGCATGAACACGCATTTACAATGTCGTTTCTCCGCTCCGACCCAGCCATGTACACGAGCCCTAGTCGACGTGATGCGCCGAGTAGGGATTCGACCCCGCCAGATGTACGTGACGTGGTCAGATGCATTTTCTTGCACCCCGGTCGCTTGTATGTACGTATATGCTACGCATGCTTCTAGTAGACACGCATGCGTTTCTACATCGACCAAGATGTACATACACGTCACACTGTAATGACAACACTACGCACACCCTCACTGTGTGGGTCCTAACTCGCCGTGCACTTCTTGCGTGCAAAGATGTAGCTGGTGGGTCCCAGAGTGAGGAGGGCTAATCATTTTTTGCCCCGACACACTTCCTTGCGTAAAAATGTAGCTGGTGGGTCCCAATGTGGGGCTTAATCATTTTTTGCTCAGAATATGGACGCACTTCCTTGCGGCGAAGATGTAGCCGGTAGGTCCCAGCAGTCCGAGGGAAAACGCTTTTTTCATGAAAGTGGCCCGTCCGTGGGTCCTCGCTATCGTGGAGGAATCATTATTTTCCGCGTAATAAGGAGGCACTTCTTGTGGGCCGTGGACTCACCTGTCGCCTCTCCACGCATAGCCCACGTCCCGATGAAAGTCATTCTCGACCACATTGACCACGCCGCACCAAGAGCACCAGGGCGGTGGACGACGGCGAGGCCTAGGAAGGGGAGGACGCGGAGCCGAGGAAGACGCAGTAGTGGATGCCCACGCGTAGAGGAGTATGAGGGTTCACAGGTTAGGCTGCGATGTGAGGTTGCCGTCACCGTAGAATAACGGGGGGTGTGGGTGAGTGGAGGGATGGCCTGGCCAGCAGCGGGAGTATTATGGTGGCGGTGAGGCCTCCGCTGCAAAGACACCGGCCACGAGAGCCGGATCGTGGCACGACCGGGCGCTACTTTGGGTG